>JAOWLH010000002.1:15465000-16065000 GCA_027405865.1 Salix purpurea
GACATGTTGCTAGACTCAATATACTTGAATTAAGAAATTTCTTGAACTCAAGGTAAAATAGGTATGACATGTTGCCAAATCCAATACACTTGAGCTCAACCACTAATTAAGCCTCTAACATATTGCTAGACCCAATATACTTGGATTTATAAATCTATTGAACTCGGAATTGGGCTTAACATGTTGTTAAGTCAAATATGCTTGAGTTCAGCCACCAACTAAGCCCAAGATAATATGAACCTAACATGCTTTTAGATTAAATACATTTGGGTTCACATATTAGTTAAGCCCAAGGCAACTTGGGTCTAACATGTTATTAAACCTAATGCATTTGGATTATGCCATCAATTGAACCCAAAGTAACGTGGACCTAACATGATATCAGACCCAATACATTTGGTTCAGTTATATATCAAACCCAAGATGATTATGAATTTCATGAGTAACCATGTATTAAATCCAAATGATCCTTTGTGTTAAGCTAATTATCTCCCCTATATATATATATATACACACACACACACACACACACACACACACACACACATATATTCTTTTAATGGACTTCCTATATTTACCTCATATTAATAACATGTAAGAGATATTTATCCTTCATTAATGACATGTAAGGTATGTTTGTCCCTTATTAATGATATATATTAAAAAAAAGACTTTTCAATCCTTCTTTTAAAGACGACAAACTTCAGGGGTTATAAATACCATCTGAACCAATTAAGTAAAAGATTCAGAATTATTTTTACACTTAATAAATGCATATATTTTAAAATTAAACTTCTTAAGTGTAAGAATAAACATTTATGTTCCTTGAATTTAAGGGTTTTTTGTCATTCATACTTTCTCATAAAAGTATTGACATTATCATTAAATGATCTTTAAATCCCTTTGATTGACACTATTTTTGTAGGTATCCAAAATTTCACCATTAACTTAGTGTTCTTTTATCTAAAGATAACAAAGCTAATTATATGAAAGTATTGATTACCTATTATTCAAATACTAAATAACCCTTTACTTTAATATTCTAGATTTTCAGGACATCATCACTAGGTCATATATTTTTTGCTGTAAAAAATATATGAAAAGAAAAAAAAATTAATGAATTGTTGTTTCCAATCTAGTTAAATGAAGTGTGTAAATCAATTGTTTGGGTGCTGAATGGAGGGAAGTCTCATGCACCATATGATTAATTTTTAGTTAGAGATTATATCAAGAATATATTTATGGGCTCCAAATAATTTTATTTTTGTCACATTATAATATTACACACGCGCACACTCATATACAAACACACATATGGTAGTAATATTGCTTTATTTGACAAAATTTTATGAAGAGTCTTGTGACAAAATTTTATTATATAGGGATGGATTTTTAATTTCATTGAAACTAGAGGGATAAAAAGTCTATGACTAAAGAAAATTACTTATTGGTATGACTTGTAAATTTTTTTGTCAAGTGTTAGATCTCTGTTTATTATAAATTTATGTCATGAGGTTATGCCAATCCTTTTGCATTACATTATAGTTTACAACATTACACATTTGTGTTGTGCAAATTAATCATTTTTTCCCTTCAATTTTATCATAATTATCTTATTGCATTATTTTTCAATAGAAAGCAAGTAGCTAGTGATCTTTTGCTTCTTCTTTTTCTTATTTGCAGAAAAAAAGAAAGAATAATAAGAAATGGGGGAGGGGGGGAAATGAGGTCGTATGTCAAGTCATAATTTAAATATTATCGATGAATTTATGAATGGATTGTACCAACAAATTAATATCATCAATGATATCGTTTATATAAATGACACGTCATCGTATTTTTTTTCCCACTGTAATTCTCTTGGTGTATATTGAGAGAATATTTTCATCGATGTTTATCAATAGATATAGTAAGGGAATATTCTGCAGGGTAAACTCATTGCAATATACCGATGAACAATTTTTGTCAAAGCTTTCATTTGTTTTTGCCAAATTTTTGGTAGTGATTTCAACCACCGCTACCACTACAACCATCTCTTTCTCTATCACCACCACCATTTATCCATTATCTCCTCTTTCACAATTACCATTATCTTTTTTATACTACCACTACCATCATCATTATCGTTGTGTCACGACCACCATTTTGTCTCCCCACCATGACTATTTTAACACCATTTCCTTCTCATCACCTCATCCCATAATTGTCATGTCACAACCACCTTCATCGCCACCATCTTGTCATGACTTTCTCCTACACGGTCATCTTTATCAACTTTATTATCTCACCGCCATCATCATTGAAAAATGTATATATGTAGAATATTTTATAGGAAGATATGTAAAATATTTAGATGAAACAAATGCTTCCAAAAAAACTTCTAGGTCACTAAACATGTTTTGGTTGGTTCAATTTAGCTAAAAATAAATAAATATTCAAAAGAATACAACTTCACCATTAACAAGCTTTATGAGTCCGTTTGTGTTTGCATTTTAAAAATATTTTTGAATAATTTACATGTTGCTAGATAATTTTGAGATGCTGATATAAAAAATAAAATTTTAAAAATTAAAAATCATTTTAAAACAATTTAATATTTTGGGAGTGAATAAAAAGAGAAGATGTATCGCCCGCCCGTACCCTGCAAGTTGGGCCAGCAAGCATCAGTACAGGCCCATCCAATTTCACTAGCCACATAAATCGATGAAACCACCCTCGACTCTTCAGCACCCCTCGTTCCTTTCTGTTACACTACAAACAAATCCAACCGCACAAAACCCAGCGAAAAGAACTCATTTTCATCCCCATATCTTAATCTCTAGACCCTCTCTCTTTTTTATTCTCTATTATCCCCCCAAAATAACCCACTCACACACAACCACTTGCTTGACACGTACTATGTAAATAACAACTCTCTCTCTCGCTCTATCTATCTCCAAAATCAACAGACGCATTGGAGTGGCTAGCTATGGGAACTGGATTGTCAAAGGATGCAGACGGAGGCTCCCACGGAAGAGAAGAAGGAGAAGAAAATCTAGACCATGCAGGAGGTCAACTTTATGTTTCTCTTAAAATGGAGAATTTTAAACTTAAGGGTGAACTTATCCCTCATGTCTACGGTTCCGTGCCTCTTGTTGGCTCTTGGGATTCTTCTAAAGCAGTAATACCGACTTATTTTTTATGTACTTTCTTTTTTGTGTGTATGTTTTAATTCAGTTGCAATTAATTTCTGAACCTCTCATTTGTTTTTGTTTATGTTTCTAACTTAGCTTTCCATGGAACGTGAATCGGCTTCAATGTGGGAATTAAGCTTTGTCGTTCCACCTAATCACGGTAACTAATTCATTTTTTTTGTACGTTTCCTTCTTTTACCCCCCACGGTAACCTTTGTTTGGTCGCTGAGACATTTAGAGAATAGAAAAGGATTTTTTAGGATTTGTTTGTTAATTTGAGGAGTAGTTTGCCTCCATTTCTAGCTTAAGAGAACCGGAAAAACTATTTTTCAGATTTCAATCTAACAGTAAACACTATAACGCTAAGTTATTCATTATTATAATTTTCAATGTTTCTTCATAATAACTTTTTTTATTGGATTATTATGCTTTGGATTGTAGAAACTTTGGATTTCAAATTCCTGTTGAAGCCAAAGGACAGTAATGCCCCTTGTGTGGTGGAGGAGGGTCCAAACCGGCAGCTCACCGGGGGGACATTGCAAGGGGAATCGAGGCTGGCGGTGTTCAAGAATGGTGATGAGATTCTGGAGTATAGGGCGTTTATTAAAGCCGACAGAGTTTCACCTTTTGATCTCGCGGCAAGTTGGAGAGCTTATCAGGAGAATCTCCAGCCTTCAACTGTTCGTGGTATTCCTGATGTCAGCATCAATTCCACGCCAATGGCAGGAGCTGAGGTGCATCTTTTTTTTTCCTGTTGCTATAAGCTGCATGATATGATAGTTTTATCCTTGTGAGATTTCATTTCTTTTATGTACCAAGAGTGAGAAGAAGAGGTTTTAATTAATAATATGTTTCTTTATACTCTTATCATTTACTTGTGCCTAATGATTGCTGAGCCGCAAACATTTCATTTATCATGAATTTACTGTCTAAGATTATATGCTCAATTGCTCCTCAACCTGCGCGAGCTAAAGTTATACAGTAATGTTTCTCATCATTTTTTTATGCTGTTACCTCTGCCAGGCTAGTTTTGGGCTATAGCCCTCCACTATTGTTCTTGTCAAACCCTCAGCTGATTAGAATTGGATATCACTGCTCTTTGTTTTCCATTTTTGGTTACCTATGGGCTAGGCCCTGTTTTTGGGCCCAATTCATTTGTTATCACTGTCATCAAGTGTGTTTTCTTAAGTTTTGCTTTCATATATTTACATGTGAGTGCTGGGCGGGGGTTCATTGAGCAAACTATATGTGGATTTTAAGTGTAAACTTTGCTGTGACCCTGTTGATAATGTGGGCTGCACCACCAACTAGCTCAATTCAAGATGGTTGCTTAAATTGGCATTGGAGCTTGCCTGTTGTAATTTTTTATTGTTGTCCTCTGGTTCAAGTTTCTCTTAACTATGGTGCATTATCTTTTCTTTTGTTTTCTTTCCCCCCTTGCATGTTTCTTTTTTGCAAGTTGTATGGAGAACTTTTTTAAATGATATGCAATTGTGGACTTCTTTGCTGAAACAGTTGATTCCCATCCTTTTTACTGGGTGGATTGTTAGAGCCTATTTGTAATTGTGGCCAACAGCAATAATATACGAAGCCTTAGTGTCATGATATTGTTCAATCTAAACACTTATGCATGCTAAAAAAATATTCTTCCAATGTTTTTTATTTGTTTGTTTCAGAGTGGCTCTTCGGTTAGTTTGGAGCTTGATCTTGAACATTATGTTGTCCCAGCTCCATCAACTTCTGCAAACTCCGCTTTGGCGTATGCAGCCAACAATGCGGAGAATCCAAGGTTTTCCTATGTTGATGGCCCAGGCAATGCTTCCTTTTCCTACAAGGATAGTGGTGTTTCTGCGGATCGACCTGCAACTATAAAGGTTTATCTTGGTAACCTATCCTGCAGATATACAGATCATTTTGACCATGGCCTACAAATATTTAAGTCTACTTGAAATATGAGCATGTTCTTTTCAATCTTCTATCATTTGCCTGCTCATAAAATTCACAATGTCTCCTCTATAAAGAGGGCAATTTGATGACTTCAGCTTTGTCAGGCTTGAACTTCAGATTTTAACGTGTGTTGTTGCTAGAATGCTTAGGTTCATTCAGCTGTTCAAGGAGCAGTTTCATGCTACCTTTTAAGATTGGGCATTGTCATATGATTGGTGGCTGCTAGATGCATTGTTTCTCCTGGTCATTATATTATTCCAGTTCTGATGCATTTTACAAATGTTCAAACAGGAGATGGAGGTCGTTATCCCAGATCCATCCAAAATTTATTCTGGTTCTGGGATGGTCGAATCAAAATCCGTGGGGACATTTTCACCCCTGCAAAAGCAAGATGGTCACAGGGGACTCTTTGTGGATAGGGGTGTTGGATCTCCTAGGCTAGTTAAATCACCAAGTTCTAGCACATTTTCTTTTGATCTCAAACTGGACACCCATACCAAGGTTTGTCCCAAATATTTCTCACTGTAGAAAATCATGCAAGCTTAACTATATTCTATATGTAGTGATTGTTTTGCATCATTGGTTTATGCCGTGTTCCCTATATTCTCAGAATTCAATGCCAGCAGCTGCTGGAGCTGTTGCAGCTGCAGCTGTGGCCGATCAGATGCTTGGACCAAAGGAGGATAGACACTTGGCAATTGTTTTGGTATGTATCTGCATAAGTTATTTGTCAGAACTGGTGATAATGTTTATTATCCTTCTACTTTCCCTCAGTTCAATTGTAAATCCAGATCAGATTTGGTACCAGCTTCTACAAATCATTTGAGAGTTTGGATTCTGGAATTTACTTAGTGCTTGTTTATATACATTCAATTTTCATAGCTCAAAAAATAATTCATGAGCATTGTTGATAATTAAAAATTCTAACTAGTGCTTGGACTGTAGGTTGGTTTACCTGTTCGAGGCAAAACTTTTACTGCAGCTAAACTTACAAGATATCTTCGTTGGTTGGGTCATGATACCAAGCACTTCAATGTTGGAAAGGTCTGTCATACATTCCTTTGACTATTACATTTGAAAAGTTGAAGCGTACTCTAATACTGTATTTGGCTGTAACAGTATCGGCGCCTTAAGCATGGAGCTAATCAGGTATGCATAAGCCTTCATAGATTTCTTTTGTTATATTAGTGGTGTAATGATTATTTTTTAGTGATAAAGGAATTTGTTCTGCATTGTTTGCTCTCATGAAATGATGATTACTGCTGTACAGTTCAAAGACATGCAGTGGTTTTCTTGTTTGCATGTCTCTCCCTTCTGTCAATTAAAAAACTATTTAGTCTTTTCCATGGACTATCATTGTGGTGCTTCGTACAGCTAAATTAGCTACAGCACAGTTTTGTAATATTTCATTGCATGTCAATCACTTTGACTGAGTTTCAATAATTGTTAATAATTAAAATCCATTTTGTTAATAACTAATGCTAGTAAAAACTGAAACTTTAATGTGATTTCAAGATTTATTGGGCATTCAAAACTGCTGTATTATATTGTGTCTGATTTCACAGTATAGTGTGAATGAGATTACAGGATGGAGTGCAAAACTCAATAGTTATTTTAGATATACATATGGAATAAAGATTGATCCAAAAATGTTTTTAACTGCTGTCTTGTACTTGTAGTGCACTCATGTTATGCTCTGGCATTAAAATACTACTTCATTTATCATTTTCTTATTCTTGATGATTTCTGTGGATCCAGTCTGCTGACTTTTTCCGAGCCGACAACCCCGAAGGAATGGAGGCACGGAATGAGGTAATATCCATTAAATAAGTGTTGTATTTCATAGTCCACAAAAGCCTTTTTCTTTCATCATAAGACTGTTTTGTGTGTTTTGCGGTCTGTTGGACTGATGGAACTTATGAAACTGTCTCTATGAGTGAGTGAATCGATTATTTGGCTGGACTAATTCTGTTTTTGGTTTAATATGTGGGTTGCTGCTCACTTTCTCTTCTGGATATAGTGATGGAAGATCTATTAATTTCTAAAAGCTGTAAATTATAAGGCATTAATTTCTTAAATCTCATATGTTCCATGCGATAACATCTGAATCAAATTGCCTTATTACAGGTATTATTCTTTATTTAAAGTATCGTTGAGTCATTGAGACCTCTAGATCCTCGAGTCACTGAGACCTCTAGATCCTCGAGTCATTGAGATCTCAAGATCCTGCTCGTTTGAATTTTCGACTCTTGAAGATTTGTTGGCTAATGGCCATTAATAAAGTGAAATGAAGTTGGTAATAAAAGGAAAGCAATTACTGTGCAGTGAGAATAAAGAGTGGAACTGAGTAAGCATGTTGCAGGATCTGACCTTTTAGTTGGTTCAGCAATTTGGCCCATCCCAGATACAATCCTGGATGAATACGGTAACCCAGATAGTAATTAGTAGTATAGCCTCCCTGAAATATTGCCGTGTCACTCAAAATATGCTGTTACTTCTGAACTATTGTTTTTTCGTACATGGGAATGATAACACCATATTAACAGTCTCCTTTGCAAATAGTTTTAATGTATCACGTGCTACTAGGTAGCAGCACTGGCAATGGATGATATGATTGCCTGGATGCAAGAAGGTGGACAGGTACACTATCATATATTCAGATATTGATGACATTTCCGTGCAACTTTCCTAATCCCTTAGTTTGTTTCATTTTAATTTCCTTGAAGGTAGGAATATTTGATGCCACAAACAGTAACAGGAAAAGAAGGAATATGCTGATGAAAATGGCTGAAGGAAAGTGCAAGGTACTAAGACCATATCATTGCAAAAGGTCCTAAATTTCACCAGTAATATACTATTATAATTTTTAGGTGAAGAGCATCCTTTTGGGATTTGTACTTTTAATGTGTTTCGCCTTGAAGTGATATGCACTTTGGCTGCCTATGCTATCTTTATTTCTTTTCCAAATCTCTATATGTTTCAAGAACCTGAATTTCGCATATAATTGCCAAGAGTGCTGTTTATCTTGTTATGATATTATTCTTTAAGCTTAAGAGTAAGATGCTAAATTTGTAAGTGTTACAGTGCCTAGGTATGTCTTGATGTTTTTTCTTCACGAAGGATAATATTTTCCCACTGCATAGTTTGTTAGTTCCACTACATAATCTATTCTTATTACTCAGATCAAAATATCCTTAATAATGTTTTTCACAAATGATGATATTAAATGTTGGTCTTATTTTTATATCTAGAAAATATAGCTAAAAGTACAAATTCTATCCTTTTGTAGTTAGTATATTCATACTTCTTTTTTTTCTTTTTTCTTTTATCGTTACTCATCACCAGATTTAATTTTTTGGAAATTGTATTTTGGTTATGCTACATTTTTTCCTCCTAGACATCATCCATCAATAATATATTTATTTCAAAGTATTTAATATAGTAACTAAAATTTTAAGAACTTCAAATTTTATTTACCTTTTTTTATACTAATTTATCTTTTATAATTAGAAAGTAATATTTCAGTAAAATTCTGATCATGTAAAAAAAAAATACAAAAGACATTTCATAGTTTTACTAAAAACAAAGGTCAATGTAGTATATCAATATATTTTGTAATAAATACGGAGTGGGAATGGCAAACTATGGAGTGAGAATAACAGCACCCTAGAAAGAAAGCTTTCTTATTCTTTTGCTTCTTTTTTTCTTGAAGAATTTCCTTTATTTCCAAATTGCTAAAAGTTTCTCTTAATAACTCTTGCCGGTAGTCACCAGAGCAAAATTTGACTGGAAGGTGGGATACAACCAAAATGTGATGAATAGTCCCAAACTTTTTGCTGCAGATTATTTTCTTGGAGACACTATGCAATGATGAACGCATAATTGAAAGAAATATACGTCTCAAAATTCAACAAAGTCCTGACTATGCAGAACAGTATGGTTACCACCTGAAATCACTGGCTTCTTATATGTGATGGACATGGGTACTAACTACTTAGGCTTTGGTGTTATTTTCCAGGCCAGATTTCGAAGCTGGATTGCAAGACTTCAAAAGTCGGCTAGCCTATTATGAAAAGGTAGTTCCATGTGCTTCTAATATCTTGAGATGTGGTCGTTACCAATGAGCAATTTCAACTTTAGGTTAAAATTCACTTCAATTTACCAGGTTTATGAGCCAGTAGAAGAAGGGTCTTATATCAAAATGATTGATATGGCCAGTGGACATGGTGGACAAATACAAGTAAGCAAAACTTTTTCTTTCCTCTTCTTCCCCTTAATTTAATTGTGCAGAGATTATTTTTTCCTGAATGCAGTTATATATGCAGCAGAGGATGTAGATTGATCGTGCCGTTTTGTTCTATATGTTACCTTGGATAATTCTACTTTTTTCCATGAACCCTGTATATAATAAAGGATGTTGTCTTTGAACTAACTATGTTCCATGTGATTATTCTATAATACAACTTGGTTTCATACACTCAGGTTAACAATATCAGTGGCTACCTTCCTGGGCGAATTGTTTTTTTCTTGGTATGTTTTCCTGCCATATTTTGGATCAATTATTTCTTAGCTGATTATAGAAATGTTCTGATGGGCCTCTTCTCATTTCTCATTTCTAATTCTGAAATTCTGTTATCATCTCTGTGATACTCAAGTTTCTGTTGAATCTTAACTGCTATGCTTATTAAAAATAAATTGCAGCCTGGAGTTTGAAGGTTTTCATACACTTCTATGTGGAGCAAGAACATGGTCTTTGCTTGAGTTGCAAGCAATGACTTAAATAAACATAAAGAATTAAGATGCCTTAAGTGATGAAACATGATTAGCCATTATTGTGATGATCACTCCGCTGCCATGTCTTGCTGATTTGAATGTCATTCTTTCACTCAAACCAAGGACTTCTGTTAATGTGATGCAGGTGAATACACACCTTACACCACGCCCAATATTACTTACCAGGCATGGAGAGAGTCGGGATAATGTTAGAGGTAGAATTGGTGGTGATACTGTATTGAGGTAGTGGTTCACGATTTATTAATTTTGTGGTATAGTCTGAATGTGAAGTTGTAAATGTTATATTTTGTCAAATTAGCTTTAATCTTGGATGACCTGTATGGCATGATTGTATTCTCAACCTTGTGTTCATTGCACTGCTATTATGTTTCACTTAGCACAGATGCCAAAAAGAGTATTATTTTCGGTACAGTTATGGGGATATTTGCATAGTGTTTGGCATCATTTCCTTTTTGTTGTGTGAAACTAGCTCTCCTTGGAGGGATATTCTGCAGACTTAAACATAAAGCTTTTTAAATTGATCTCTTCAGCAGTCTTGAAGGCTTTGCTGAAGTTTGTAATATTCTCCATAGAATCCTTGTTGGCTTCTTGCTGCTTACAATATTGCAGTGAAGATCAACATCTCTCTCTTACCCAAAAGTGTCTGAATGTAAATTTCTTATGATTAAAAGAGGGTTGAGCACGAAAGCTGAATGGCTTTCATAGCACTCTTGTTAGCAACATTATAATTGATACACAACCGAGAGACCAAATATAAATCACTCTATATCTATACGTATCCACTTATAATATCTATTAATTATGCATGTTATATTCTTATCGTTTTCTTTATCATTTTTAATTGAAGTCCTGTAAAACTTGGTACTGATGCAGATAAGTTCCTTTTGTTTTTAAATTTTGGAGCCTTTTTTTTCCCTTTAAATATTCACATATGTTTTTCAAAATCATTCCAACGATGAGATTTGTCATAGCCTAGTTTCACCAATGTCCAAGAGCAATGAGATGTCTTGATGTGTATGAATTATAATGCCACATTATCTAGTCTTTCTATCTTCAATCAATCATATACCTTCATGTCTACTGCCAATTGTGGTTTCATTTTTCTGTACATGTTTCCTTCAGCTTCTAATCTTTCTTTTTGATGCATTCTAATTTTCTGCAAACCTTTGGTTCTTTTTTGAGGTTTGATCTACCCTACTCATTACTGGAATGCACTACAATCTTTTTCTGCAGTGATGCTGGAGAAATTTATGCAAAGAAACTCACTAACTTTGTTGAGAAACGACTGAAATCTGAAAAGGCAGCATCTGTAAGCCCCATCAATCCTCATGATATAACTTTTTGTGTACACATCTATTCCGAGTGTATCTTTGAAGGCCTTTTTTTATTAAAATATGAGGTGCTCCTGCACCTGTCCTAACTTTTTTCACTTTAAGTAGTGAAGTTATGTGCAATATGTCTTCTAGCAATTATAAATCAAAGAATTCAGATACTACACAAACAGATTTTTGGAAGCTTTTTTAGCAACACCATTGTGCTTATGGTGTGCTCCTAAGCACAATAAGTTCTTGAAGATAAAAACATGGGTTTTTAATTGAATTTTTATTCAAGGCTGGCCTTTCTTTTTGTTATGCTTTGATGTTTTGTGTCAGCGAGAACACCTGCTTCTAGTTCATTTTAATAGAACTGCATACTATTTTTATCATGCTGGCTTTGTCAGTACTTCACTTTTAGCTCTTCTTTTTCTTTCTTCTCTTTATTTTCTTTGGGAAGTAGGAACTATGATTTCACTTTTAATATATTTATTCAGTTCCTTTGAAGATCAGCTCAACCAGAACATAAAGATAAAAAAGTGGTATTTTAATAGGTTTTAGATTTAAGATTGGCCTTTTCTTTTCTTAATGCTTTGATGTTTTGTGTCAATGAGAAGGATTCTAGCCTTTATTCGATGTTCAATTTAACATAATTGCCTATTGACGCAGTGTTCAATCTCTGGTATTTTTATTGAATCTGAACAATACTCTTCTTCTCTATGAAATAAATTAGACATCCTTATTTATATTAGTACTAAAATCCTTTATAGGAAAGGATTGTCAATTAAAACTTACCTAATTAATATAATTTATCTAGCATTGGGATTGTTCCATAGTAAAATACTAATTAAATTAAAAGTCCTAAGCTAAGTAGAAAATAAATTAATTAAATCCAAAATTAAATAGGAAAATTATTAAAACAGAAAAAATAAATTCAAAATTTATATCAAATGTTTTTGGGCTTTGTAGATTTCTTTTCAAGCTTGACCTTGTGGATCTGACTTATAAACTCTTAGGATAATTGTTCCTTGTCACCTGCAACTCATTACAGTTTCTTCACATTTTCGCTCTTCTCCTTCTATCTTCCTTTCCATTTTCTTTTCTTTAGGAAAGCAGTTATGATGATTTCACTTTTAATTTGTTTATCCCAGCTCAAGTATGTCCAGAACATAAAAGATATAAGTTCTAAATTAATAGCTTTTACGTTTAAGATTGGCCTTTTATTTTCTTAATGCTTTGATGTTGTGTCAATGAACACACCAGGATTCTAATTTGTATTCCAAGTTCAACTTATCGTAATTGCCTGCTGTTTTTATCATACTAGTTGCGACTCACTGCAACTTACGACTGTTTCTTTGCAATTTAGCTGTTCCTTTTCTTCTCTTTTTGCTGTGGTAAGTAGGAACACTGATTTGACTTTTAATTATTTAATTTATTCCTTGGAAATTCTGTCAAGCAGAGTGTGTTTAGAATGGCTTGAATGGGCCATGTGGATTCTTATTACCATTGTTCTGATTTTTCTGTGATCTAGATTTGGACCAGCACACTTCAAAGAACAATTATAACAGCAAGTCCTATCCCTGGATTTCCCAAGGTCAGTGTGAACCCCCTCAGAACATTAGTTGTTCATTTGGAATTGTGATTTACTTAGGCTGATTTTTTGGTGGGTAATTGATAGAAATTGGATTTCATTGTAGAAAAATTCACAAATCGTCATTTTAATAGATCCAATGGCGTGCTCTTGATGAGATAAATGCTGGAGTATGTGATGGAATGACGTATGAGGAGATCAAGAAGAACATGCCTGAGGAGTATGGGTATGTTTCTTCTCATACCATCTCTCTTTCTCTGCTCCCCTCCCTCCCTCCCTCCCATTTGCTTTACATTTTTTACCTTAGTAACTCATTTTCTTCTAGTAAACTCGTATGGTGATCAGTTGAGGTTGTCTTAAAACCACACACATGCTGGTGTTTTTTTTCCTGTGCTCGGACATTATTAGCTGCTTCCCTGAGGGCTGATGCTTGTATCCGTTTTTGAGCAGGGCACGCAAGAAGGACAAGCTGAGGTATCGATACCCTCGTGGAGAATCTTATCTCGATGTCATCCAAAGGTTTGCATTTTGCAGCTATAACTAGAACCCTTGATATTCCATATTCTTTGTTAAATAAAAACAAATTTCCACATTAATGCAGGCTAGAGCCTGTAATTATTGAACTGGAAAGACAACGGGCTCCTGTTGTGGTCATCTCTCACCAGGTTATACATTAAACATTCGATCTTGAATTTCCTGATGCTGTGGGTCATCAAGTTTATCTTTTATTGCTTTATTTGTGCAGGCTGTATTGAGAGCATTATATGCATATTTTGCTGATAGGCCTCTAAAAGAAATTCCACATATCGAGGTAATTCATGATAATTCAGAACTGGGTACTTTTTTTTATTTTGGTAATGAAATTGATGGTAAGCAGCTTAGGATGAACATGTTTATATGAATAAAAGGGAGTAATTATTCTTCTTGGCACATTAAGCGATGCCCTGTTATTAGAGGACTGGCCTGATGCCTGTGATGTGATTTGCGGACTTCTTGTTGACACATTCTAACAGAGGAGTACTTAAAATTCAACTTTCAGGTGCCGCTTCATACAATAATAGAGATACAAATGGGAGTTACTGGAGTCCAGGAAAAAAGATACAAACTCATGGACTGAAATGCTCGAAGAAAGTTTTTGGTGACTCTTTACAATAAACTCAATGCATTTTTGCGTTCACTTACTCTCCATTCATTAACTATACGCATCTTATAAGCATAGTAAACGCAACAAGTGTATCTATAATAATCATAAGCGTAGTAAACACAACAAGTGTATCTAAAATAATCACCGCAAGGACGATAAAATTCTTGCTGCGTAATCAATGATGCTCATCCATTCAAATTTCAATGCTTACAACAAAGTTTGAGCTGCGTCGTTTTGTTTTTTGTTATTATTCTGGGACTATACTGTTTATGTGCAAAACACTTGAACACATTCTAGTGATCTGTGTTTTTTTAAGGATGGTCTGTGATGTGAATGTGACAGGAAGATTGTTTTTTAAAATGTTTTTCTATTTAAAAAAAAATGTTAAAATTTGCTGGTGGTTTGATGTATTTCCAAACACCATGAAAATGTCCATGTCCAAATCAAGCGTATTTCAAGGACGAATCCAATTATTTTTTAAATTTCTTACACCCTAAATGTTTCCATGTCCAAATTAAGCATATTTCAAGGACGAACCCTATTATTTTTTAAATTTCACACACCCTAATCCTAGATTATTGTGAAAGCACTGCTCGTCAATCATATATGCCAATGCTTTGGATAGGGCGTTGCAAGTACTTCCTCATGGTCATCAGCCAACGCCGTTTAAGTCCTAAATCATTGCTGGACTTCTGGTTGTTGCTGGAGTGCCGTTGCAGGATGCCGAGTTGCTGATTTTTGGATCCGATGTTAACAGTGAAGCTAAGAGTAGGAGCCATGGCATGTCACAGGTAATGGACCATTGCCCCCGAGAAAGGTCAGAGGTCACGAGCCTATACCCGCTAGATTTGATCTCTAGCCCGGAAAATGCAGAAAAAAGGGGGGTCCTGACTGGTAGTGGTGAAGCAACGGTGGGACCCCTGAACGAAAAATTTGACGCCCAAGACCAAGTAGGGCCCCTACCGAGTCAACCAGAAAGATATGAAAAGGATGGCTTTGTAGGGATATTAGATCTCCTTTTTTTTTCTTTTTTTTTTTTCTTTTTTCTTTTCTTGGGATCCCTACCTCCCTGTTAACAATTAAAATAGCCACATGAAGCCAAGAACCCCACCCTCCTCTGCCGTCGCCTTCACGAGTCCTCCATTTCGACTTTCTCCTCTTCTTTCCCATGCAAGAGTCCCATTTAGCTCCTTGGATAAAGGGATTCTTTTTGACTTCAAAGCACACAGTAGACATTTGACACACTCTTGTGTTATTGCTAACTAATACACGCAAATGTTTCAGGACACATTGCCCGTAATATAATCCTCAATCAACGACTTCATTTTCACGTTGAAGTCTTCTTTATATATTTAATCCCTGCATTGAAGTGGTGGTGGTGGTGGTGGAAGATTCCATCGGTACCTTGGTGTCTACAAAAAGATCATTCTATTATATTGTTCTGTTCATATGCATATACATATCCCCAACCCTTTCTCTTCTACAAACATCTCTCTTTAAACCCCAAAAAACACAGCAATGTCAAGTGCCGTCGAATCACCAAAGCACAATCCTATGAGCCATCTCGTCAACAGCATATCTTCGTATGACAGCAACATAATGCTTGCTGCAGTTATTTCCCTTCTCTTAGTGATCCTCTTTGTGCTGCTTCTCCACATCTACGCCAAGTGGTTCTTGGCACAAGCTCGCCATAGAAGAAGATCAAGTTCTGTGTCCGTGTCTCACGTTCTACGTGCTTCAAGATTCAACCATTTCCATAACTTTACTGTTGACAGTACTTTCTCTACATCTCCTTCAAAGGGTCTTGATACAGCAGTCATTTCTTCAATCCCATCGTTTGTTTACAAAGAAGAAGAGGGTAAAAAAGGCTTGGAGTGTGTCATTTGCTTAAGCCCTTTTGAGGAAAATGAGGTTGGCAGGAGCTTGACGAAGTGTGGTCATGGTTTTCATGTTGAGTGTATTGATATGTGGCTGAACTCTCACTCTAATTGTCCTGTTTGTAGAGCTCCTGCTGTGGGTGACGACAGTGACATTGCAATTGATGATCTCAAGTCCACGGAGGTGAGTAGAGTGTCAACAGATGAGAGGGGTTTGAGTGATGGCGGGGCTTCTAGATTGGAAATCGTCACTGATTTTCCAAATCCCGATAATGAGAGTGGAAATCTTGTGGTAAATCGTGATTGTTTATCAGATTCACCATCTACTTCTTTGTCTTTAGGTTCTTCTTTGAAGAGAATGCTGAGTAGGAATAGATCAGAAAGCAAGGTATTCCCATCAATTAATGCGACTGAATTGGATGTTTGAGAGATTGCTATGTTCATGCAGAGTGTTTCCATTCCACATTGTATAGATCTTTTGTAAGTTACATCATTTTTTTTTTATCTCCACTGCCGTTACTCGTCAGGTCATGTAATCCTGAACAATTTGATCGATTGTCACCTGATTCTCTTTCTGAAACATTTCTCGGATCTTCCACTAGGAAAAGAAAATTGTATGATTCTAGACTGATAGCGCGCACCATATCAGTCTATGATCCGGAAGTTACATGCTTGCTCAGCACAAGGCATCGCAAGGGAAAGAATCTCGACCGAGCTGTGGCTATGGCTGTATCCCTGACACATAATTGATGCTAAACCGTATTATGTCTGATGAGTCAATGAAGATGGGGGTCTTATTTCCATCACCATTTAAGAGGTGGGCCTACATGGAGAGGTAAGAGAGGACAAATTATCTTGTTTCCATGGTTTCTGGTTCTTGTTTTGGAGTCTTGCATTAAACAAATGATAAGAGAGATGTGCAAGCTTGGCCTTCCTTGTTGGTTTGTGTTTGGCTCACAAGAGGTCAAGGCTAACGCCAGAAACCACCAGGAGACACGATACAATAAATTCTTTGTAGCTGCCGCTGCAAAAAGGATGGATGTCTTTGGTGGGATTTTATTTATTTATTTATTTATTTATATTTTCGTTAATATCCCTGAATGGATCGCAAAGTTGAAATTTATAAATTAAAATCCCACCCTTCTTTCATATCCCTCTCCCTTGAGCCGCCGCACCATTGATGAATCTTCCAATAGAAGTGATGCACCAACACCATTAATGAACAAGTTCATTCGGGTCCTCAAATACAACAATTTTGCAAACAAGACCTTTGATAGACAATAAATTTCTTCACCTTTCTATCACGTTTTTCCCTTGGAAAATACAACTAGAGATCCCAAATTATAAGATATTTACAGCCAGAGAAGAGTTTATGATTTCTTGCATCTTGTCTGAATTTATAAGCATACAATACACAATCCAGCTAGGATCGGTAAATTCACAGTTGTAAATACCCAATAAAATTATATTACTACTTTATTATTATTTGAGGTAATAAAAGTGATGGTTGAAGCTTTTAATGAAGGGACAAGATAGTATTTAAGAAAAAGAAAAATGATTAGAGTTCTAACAAGACAAAACAACTGCCATTTATAAAAGAAAATAAACAGTTGTTACAAACGCCTTTTTTGTAATTTGAATAAAGTCAGAGTTGATTGATTGAGGATTTGTCTTGTGTTGGCTTCTAGCCGCAGTCGGAAATATAATTGTTTTTTAAATTACGAAGAGTTTTTACAATATTATAAATTTAGATCAGATAATAAATTTTTAATTTTTGCCTATCAATAATTTATTTGTTTAAACCAGAATAATTTTTTTTATAGAAATAACTAATATAAACAATAAAATTTGAAAAAAGAAAACATTGAGCGACAAACTTTTTTTATTTTATTAATCCAGAATATTAGATCTGAAACACACATTAAAAATTCTAAGAACTCAATTTCTAATTAATATAATTTCGAATAATAAATAATTATAATTATTATTACCATTATTGTTATGTTGTCATTATCATTACAGCTATCACTACTATCATCGTTGTCAATAATCAATACTCTAATTATTATTGATATTATTATTATTATCACTATCATTAATGTTATTGTTGTTATCATTATAACCATTATCGTGTGTATTATTGTTATAGTTATTATAGCCACAATAATAACTAATATTGCTATTATTTTTATTTTGATTAGGATAACCATTATTAATAGTAGTAATATAACCATCACCGTCATTATTGTTATCACGGTAGTAATTATTATTATTATTATTATTGTTATCACGATACTAATTATTATTATTATTATTATTATTATTTCATATTAATGATATTTTTAATATTATTATCATAATTAAAATAAAATTTAATTTGATTACAATCACTACAATTATTCTTAATAAGGTCTTTTTTTTTATTAATAGATCTTAGCCTATCTGGATTATGGAAAGCCAATATAAAAAAACATTTTTATTAAGCTTTCGAGAAAACTTGCATACAAAAAGCTTTTGTTCGCATGCATCTAATTAATATCCGGAAACTGTTAATTAATCATCTCATATAAAAATTTAAATTTTTAGGTGAAGTTTCAGAATATGATTTATATTATTTTCTAACACACCTTCTCAAGTAAAAGCCTTTTGAGATTAAAACTTGCACACAGAACCACAATTACCTTATATTTGATTTTTTATCAAATAGAAAGGGGATGATAAGATTCAAACTCGTGACCGTTGAGTTAACAAGGTTCTAATACCATGTTAAGGAACCATCTCACCTAAAAAATTAAGTTCTTAGATGAAGACCCATAATATAATTTATATTATTCTCTAACAAAAATTACATGTTATGCCCTTATTATATTGCTGATCATCTTACTTGTGGTGCTGCTCATTTTGAAGCCTTGGAAGGAGAGGTGATGTTGTCGTAGAGATGGATATGGCTACAAAGCTTGCATATAGTTATGAAGGTGGAGGTCCATCTCAACAAAATGCATCGGGTATAGAACAAGTTTTCATATAAGGCAATTGTATTTCCTATCTTGTATTAGTTATTGTAATTCTGTCTAACAATGGTTTTGCAGAGGTCAAGAAATCTTCTAGCCCAACATGAGATAAAACAAAAAACGAGGAATTCACTTTTGTCCCTGATTTTGATATGGGTCTGAGTTCGTAATGGGCTTGTGAGAACTTATGTTATAAGACGGGCCCAAATCTTGTCACGCATTGGTTGTAAAAATACAATTATATTTACGAAATGGGCTCTCTTCTTTTGTCTTCCAATCTTCGAGTTGCCATTGGCATCCAAATCAGGAACAGCACTGCAACTTAAAAGAGAAACGCCACCCTCATTGCGTGCCTTTATCCCAGTGATTCTTTAGGTGAAGGGAGCAGTAGATATGGTCCCGGCGGGGCTCGAACCCGCGACCTTCGGCTCATAAGACCAACGCTCTAACCAACTGAGCTACGGGACCAGGCCGCTGAAAATGCCTCCAACGGAAATATAAAAATAATAAATTGACAAACTCATTCTTTGAACCTCCTTTCAGTTTTCAACTCGGGTTATTTTATCCTATTTCTACCTTACAAGATTAATTCGTGGTCCATTGGCGTGTTAAATGACCATTTAACCTTTTAAGGTAATAAAACATTTTTTTAAAATATAATTTAAATATCTTATTCCCTTAAGTCTTTGATATTATGTCGTCGAAGATGCTGGCTTTTTTAAATCTTAAACTATTAAATAAAATTTTAAATATATTTTATAATACTATAATCTTGACGAGCTTAAGCTCGGTTCCTCAGGGGGTTCTTTTGGTCCAATAATATGAAAGAAAGGAAAAGAAAAAACGACGACTGTTCAGCAAAACAAATCCATATTATTATTATGGACTTGTAAGAAGGAAAAGCATTTCCGATAGAATGTCAAGCAAATCATCTGCCGGCACGTAGCTTTGATATAGACTTGCAGTGGAACACGGAGTCCTTTTGCGAGCTTCCCGTCACGACCAGCACTGAGGTTTTGTATTTTATAGAAAAAAACAGTACACCAATCCATCCACGAGGAAAAAGAAAGCAATCCAAGGTGTCCCAAATTCTCAAGTGGGTTTCTGACGTTGTCTTCGTCATGTCTGCACTGAGCAATTTTTTTGTCCCGATCATTAGGCCATTACTCAGCTATCATTACATCGTCCAAGTAAGTTTATGTGATCTGGTAATGTTCTGTACGAACACAGATTCATACACAGCCGGCGAAGATGGTGATTTCATCGATCAATTACTGATAAAAATTAGTGCTAGAACATCTGGAAAATTTAATGATCTTTTCAGTTCTTTAATTAGCACTTGTTTGGCATTGAAGGGCACTACGCTGTAGAAAGGTGAAAGCTATAACATTCCCTGGCTACATCAACGACACATGAAAGAAAAATGGAAAGTAAGTAGCCTGGCTTCATTTTTTGAGACCAAATGGCCGCAGGACACCACGTTTTCGAAATTATACACCTTGATACTTGCATGCCAGCCAGATTATACATCAGAAATGACTCTCTTTTGATGTTTTTGAACTGCGTACATATATATATATATTGCTCTAATGTCTGGCCTTCATAAACAAAAGTAGAAAAAGAATTTTTAAGCCCAAAGAGCAAGGATAGACATTGAAGTCGAGCCGAGAGCTAGGGCGATGAACGATGCCTTCTTCAACCATGGAGCAGAACTCATCAGCTTGTTATGGAAAAAATCAGCAGCTATCAGATCAACAAGACCCATGTATACAAGTATACCTGACGATAATGACCCCATTAATCCTTCCATAATCAAGGCATTAGGGTTACTGTCGTCATAACCAGTCATTGAAAATACGATCATCCCTAACACTATCCCCATCGGCGTAGTCACTGCAAACATAAAACACATGTAGGCCACCGTTCCAAAGCTAAACCCTGCCTGCAATTTGTCACCATTACTTCAACAATCAGATTCATAGCAAAAATGAATCTCCCAAACAAAAGTGCACCCAATTCACGCTGGCATGTCGTGACGACAACTTTCTTTCAATCGCAATAAAGAAAGTTGGTAAAATTAAACCCAGTTTATGTTGCCATGTTCACTTTATTGTCCATTGTTAACCTCTTTATACTTAGCAAGGACAGCCAGTCCCTCCTGATTTAGTTAAGGCTACATAGTCTATAATCACCATGCTTACATTAAATTTGTAAATTATAAGCTCGCAAACCCACAAAGAACAAAACCCACAAACTAATTACCTAATTAATGATCGCCAACGGTATCAGAGGTTAGATTAACAAAATAATTAAGTGTAATTTACCTGAGCAATGCAGCCACCAAGACCCATCCCTTCAAAAATCTGATGAAAAGCAAGAGCAGTAACAAGAGGTCTGATAGTACACTTGTTCTGGGACATACCCATAGTAACCCCAATTATCACCGAATGAAAAATAATCCCGATCTCCAACACCTGCGACACCAGCCTCTGCTTTACCTTCACCAAATCCACCTCTCCCACGATCTCCACCTTAACCGACGCGTCACTCCCTTTCTTTCCCACCATTTCCTCCTGTATCCCAACAACCGTGTACTCTCCGTTGCCGTTGCCGTTGCCATGCCCATGTTGCTCCATGTGTGCACTTGCCGTTAAATCAACTAACAGAGCCAATAAAACCCCGATCAAAGTAACAAGACCAGCGAAAGGAAAATCTTTCCAGGGATGTTTTGAAGCTACGTGGCAATCAGATAGTGCATCGTAAGCGTCGGGGAGTACGTGAACTAATGAAGTGGAGAGGATCACACCTGCGGCGAAACACTTGATTATCAAAGTTGCCTTGTCGTAGAGGGCTTTTCCGTGGAAATACCGAGCTAAGATGACGGGGAAAGAGATGCCAATTATGCTTGTAAGGAAAATTACTAAGATGGAGATTAGTTTTAGGTGGGTTGCAGCTTGCGTGTCTCGGCAGCTTCCGGAGCGGGTTGCGTCGATCAAACAAGCTGCTGCCATGGAAAATAATGGTGTTTTGATTGAGCTGGAGTTTGCAAGAGAAATGCGGGTATCTGTGGACTTGAAGGTTGGAGATTTGGAAGTTTACAAGACTGAAGTTTATAAGACCAGGCGTTGCCGTGTGTGGACTGAACTCACATGAGACGGAGACGGTGATGGAAGCCCGAGGGACAGGTTTCTTAAAGAAAGTGGGGATTGATGGGGTCCACTGCTGGATAAACGGTGATGCCCGTATAGTATTAGTAGCTTTTGTGCTGGTGGCTCGGTGCGTTGTGTGTTTCCATTCTTTGATTTTAATACGTAGTCTCTACAAGCATTTTTTTTTTTAAATTGAATATTTCTTATTTTTATTTTAAATTAATTTTTTTATATTTTTAGATTAATTTTATAAGTTGATGTTAAAAATAATTTTTAAAAAATAAAATAATTCATTTTAATATATTTTTGAATAAAAAATATTTTAAAAACCAATCATAATTACAATTCCAAACAAAAAATAAAGAGGAGGAACAAGGAAAATAAGATTGACATTGTGAGTTGGAATGGCATAATGTGTTGTCGTTGTGCAATTTTCTTGTTGAGTGAAAATATTTGTGTTGTTTTTTCAATTTATCAAGGAACTTAAAATATAAATTGCCGGTGGATTTTAGAATACAGGTTTTTGATCATGTCCTGATAAACATACGAGAAAAATGCATGAATTAATTGAGTCGAAAGTATGTATCGATTTCGGTAAGAAGATGTCCGCCTAAAGTATTCAAAAAAGGATGGTAACCATTATGTGAGAAGTGTCCAACAAAAGAAAGATAGGTTAAATTAGCATTTAATTTGGTAGAATATTATAATACAAGAAATAGAGGTTAGTGATGAAGAAAACAATAGACCTGCTGTCCTTGCCCACTTAAATTAGCATTTAATTTTGTAGCATATTATAATATAATGATAAATTGTTTTTTTTAGGGAATTTGTTGAGCATCAATGTCACTGTACTTGTTAAGTTCATATGCGATAAGAATTTCGGTGAAATATAATTATGTGAACCTCTTGATTATGCAATTAAATAACCTACACGTAATGACATCAATTCTAAAAAAACCAAGTAAATTAGGTTTGATAGGAGTGTGACACAAAAATAACTTGTACCTAGACTCCAGCACTAATTAAGGAATAGAGAACTCTCGTACTCACAAGCACACAAAGTTACGACCGTAATCTAAATATCATAAAAAAACTAATCTCAAACTTAGGTTACATATGTATTTTTAAGCTAAGCTAAACCTGAAATACCCAAAGATATGGACTTGTATACATTTGACTCACAATTAGACCAAATCCCTAAATATCTAAGTCCAATTGATGTTTACTAACCCTAAATTATAAAATACAAATTTTAAATAAAAATATAAGTTGCAGTAGCATATAAAAAAGATTGAGAAGATTTATTTGGTCTTTAATGTTGCTCACTTTTAGGTTTCCTTCCTAAACTAGAAAACTTCTTCTTTTGAATGCTAAAAATCATCCATTCTTTAGAAAATAATCTAGACTTGGACTCCATGTCATATTAGAAAAAATAAACTCAAATCAAGATTGTCATAGAGCCTAACAGATAAGCACTTTTTAGAACTTGAATGAGACCCTTCTTGAATTTGTATTAGATGAATAAGAGGTTGCCCTTTAAGCTCCATAAGTGTCCATTGTCCATTTAAATCCATCTTACTCCATGTGCTTTGAACTAGCTCATTCAATGTTTTTGTAAGACTATTTGCCCTAGCTTTTATATTAGACCCACTTGGCACCACCAATGAGTCATTTGCATTATTACGCTTGGTATTGGGTTGATTCTCATCAAAATTTGCTTTGTTTTATCTCTTTTAATGTACTTTTTTTTAATTGAGCTATAAATGTAGTATTGTCTTTATACATAATGGTTAGAGTTTCTCTATTAAAAGATAAACCATATGTTTAATAAATATGTTGACTCATGAATTTTACCCACACGCATTCTCTATTTGCCTAATGGATTGAAGGTATTTCAACATGATTGGATGAAATATCAACTAATGTTTGTTTTATAAATCTTTATGATATAACAGTTGCTAATAGATAATCTATTTGAAGTTGACCTTAATATGGATCAGATAAATAACCTACATTAGCATATCTAACTAATTTATAATTAACATTATTTGAATAAAATAAACTCGTATTCATAGTTCCTAGTAGGTAATGAAAAATATGTTTAATTATATTCTATTATCTCTAGGTAAGAGAAGAACTATATCTTACTAGCAAATTTACAAAGAATGTTATTTTAAGTAACGTATTATTAGCAAGATACATTAACACACCAATTACACTAAGATATGGTACTTAAAGACCAATTAATTCTTTGTTATCCTCAATGAATGTGCTTTATCCATAAAAAATCAAATAAAGACCTTTGTGTAAGTTGACCAATGAAAGAAAATTCAGTTAGTTGAATGTTTTATTTGCAAGTCAAGATAAATTTTTTTTTTTCCAAATCTATCATCTCAAATTCTTTTTTTAAATAATTTATTATCTTTGGCATCTCTCAATTAGTAACAATAATATTTAAATCATCAATATATACAACAATGTTAGCAAAATCAAATTCTAACTTCTTTATAAAAACATATGGGCATTTAAGGTCACTATTATACTCCTTTTTCACCAAGATGATTGTTTTAACCTATATAGAGATCTTTTTAACTTGATTGAGTAAACCTCATACAGATTTGAATTATATGTTGCAGGCACTTTATATAATTTAACAAGACCACCTCGTTTGTACTATTTTCAGGTGTCTGAATCTCTTCTAGGATTTAATAATCTAATGTATATGTATCCTCATAAATATTTACTTCCTTAACAATACAAACTTAATTATTTGCTCTTTTTTTTCAAGGATCTTTGTCTACTGAATCGATTGGTCTACCACGCTTCTGATGTGCCTTAAACATATTTGCTATAATTTTAGCGGATTGTCCTATTAGGACTTCAATCTTGGTTGGAGCATTTATAATTGATATATAAGATTTTATTACTTCCTTTGAATTAATGAATGCATTTTATAACTGATTTGTTATATCTTGCTAATAAAGTATATGTGATCATCTAGTAGGTGCATTTCCTAAAACCATAAAATATATAAATGGTCCTTATGGTGGGTGAATAAACCCACAAATATCACCTTAAGTACATTCTAGAAATCTTGAGGATTTAATCTGAACTTTACATTGTGATGGTCTAATAACTAATTTTCCTCAAGAATAAGCAACATATAAAAATTCCTTAAATTGAAGAATCTTTTGTTTTTTCAATGGGTGACCATGTGAATTCTCAATAATTGTTTGTATCATTATTGATCAAGGATGGTCTAAACGGTCATCCCAAATAATAAAATTATATGGTTTATTGAAATTTGGGTTTATTATTGTATTGGCTATAATTGTACTAATATTTGTGTGGTACAATCTTGAAGATAAAACCGATAAATTTTCAAATACCTGGTTTTTTTATAGCCATTTGATAGGATATAAAGATATTTTATACCATTGTCATTGAGAGTTTCAATATGATACCTATCAAGTCATATTTCTTGTTGATTTAATAAAGAATAAAACATTATCAATAATAAATTTTGTTCCACTAGGAGGCATTAAATTGTCTCTTTCATAGCTTTCAATTAATTCTCCCAAACCTGATATTGTATTTACTTTTGCTTTCATCATTCTTATATTTGAGAAATATTGTTTGTGTCTAAGAATGATATTTTTTGTTGCATTATGTACTAAATATACATATATATCTCCACCACCAATATTGAGTTTATCGTGCAAATCTATATTTTATTGATGTGGGTGAGAAAAAAAATATTTTTATGTTTTTTTTTTCTTAATAAAGACTAATGTAAATCAACACGATGTTTAGCTGTATGACAGGTACAAGACCAATGCCCTTTCATTCCACAAAGATAAGAGATATTTTTCTACATTTTTGGTATCCACATTGTGCATGTTCTTCCCTCTTTCTTGTTTCTCCTTATTCTGTGAAGATTTGTTAGAATTTAACAAATTATGACCATTATAGTTATGGTAATTAAACCGTCCCGATCATGATCGCGACCATAATTATTATTATATATCGTAGCATTCACTTCAAGAAACAGAACTGAACCAGTCGATCGTGATTCATAATTTTTCATTAAAAATTTATTATTTTCTTCGACCATAAGTAGGCATAAAATCACTTCAGGATATTTCTTAAAACCCCATTCTTTATAATGTAGCCTGCAGGCAGAAAGTTTCCAGCCTATATACCAGATATATATATAAAAATAAAATATTTGATGTGATGAAAGAGGCAAATACAACGAAGGCATGATCCTCTAATAAACAAAGATCATACTTATGATTTGTAAAAATATAAATACATAATTTAAACAATTATAAATACAATGATAAATAAATTTTGAAGAAATCTTAAAAGAAACAGGCCCAAAGATTCACCATCACTCAGATTTACCATGTCCAGTACATTGATTTAATGGAAAGCAGGATTAGGATCAACTAGCAGGCTTAGGTGTTTGAATCGAAACTGCTAATCTTTGGGCCAAAATGATTGCTTGAGGTCGCTTCGACCGGCCTTCATCCAGAGATTTCGGTTTTCATATTTTCTTTGGAATTATACCAAACTGTTTTTAAAAATATTTTTTATTTGAAAAATATATTAAAATAACTTTTTTATATTTAAAAATTATTTTTGATATCAATATATTAAAATAATTTAAAAATATTATTTTTTTAATTTAAAATAAAAATATTTTTTTAAAACATTTTTAAAACACACTATCGAACACCCCTAATTTTTTATGATATCGAAGCTATAAAAATGGCGGGAGTTTGTCAATTGTCGTTCACGATGCATTCTGTCCAAAACATTTCCTCTAATCTTCGGAAATCATTAGGTTAAGGACTCCAATAAACATAGGAAAGCTAAGAACCAACCATATAAATTGACTTTGCCATGCCCTTGATCCTCCCCTCCTCGAAGGAATTGAAGCCGAGATGTGTGTGTGTGTGTGTGTGTGTGTGTGAGTTTGCTAGTCATATCATATCATAAGAGCTGTAAGAATTATGGTCCATCATTGGTTTCGAATACTAAGGGAAAAGTCCAATGATAGATCAAACAAACCTTGGTGATCACGAACTAGTCCAATGATCGATCAAACAAACCAAGATGATCACGAACTTCTTAATTTCCGACGGAGATTTGTGAAGACACCACCTAGAAACGAATGTTTGCCAGCATGTAATAACTGAATATCCTTCTCTTGAGTGGCCAGCAACATGTTTTGCTGCATGTTCTCTTGGGGTGGGAAATTATTAAAACCAGACAATCGGGCTTATGCAAGTGTGTGGACATATGTGTGTTCTTTATTCTATAGTGAATTTTGTATCTCTCTTTCTCTTTCATACAAGGATGTCAAAAGCTGTTTGCTAGCAGCCTCCATGGAATTAACTTATATAGTCGAGTGGTGTGATGTTTACAGTCATAATAACACTTTCCGTTTGTTTTTTTCTCTGTATTTATTATTATTATTGACGTGCATGATTAGCCTAAGGGTGTGTTTGGTATTACTTTTATTTTTGTGGTTGAAATTAAAAAAAAAAAAAACAGTTTTAAGAAATATATTTTTACTACTGTTCAAAACAAGTAGTAAAGTGATTGGTTAAAACTGTGGTTGAGTTTGAGGTTAATGAAAAATAGTTTCAAGTGTTTGGTTACCAAATTTTTCATATTGCTTTCAACTTGTGAAATTACTTTAAAGTGTGTGTGTGTTATTTTTTTTAAATATTTAAAAATTATAATAATAAAATATAATTGATAATTCAGGTAAAGTAGACGCTTGTTTTTATTCTTCCATCAAACTAATTGTAATTTTATCACGAACAATAAATCCATACGTGAAGGCCTCTGCGATCCCGGAACAACATATAGTAAAATATCATCCGAAATAAAATTAGAATTGCGAGGTAAAAATTATATTGCGATCTCCTTCTAATATATTTATTTATATTTTAATTAATTTTTAGATTATGTTAATATTAAAAATATATTTTTTATCTAAAAATATAAGTAATAATAAACTTATATAAAATATAACTAATAACAAACTAAAAAATAATCTGCACGCCCCCCCCCCTTTCTCTCTTATACACTTGCAGCAAGCGACACAAGAAAAGCAGCATTTTGCTGCTTTTCTTGAAACACCGGTTGGGGGTTTATTTGAGTCGGGAGAAAAACAATTTTTCAGCTTATCACCCCTAACCAAAACACTAAAACCATAACTTATTTGAAAACTACGGTGCAACCTCAATCCCAAATAACTTCTAAGAAAGTGCAAGGAGTGATGTTAATCTATCTTTAGAATCCTGGTGAGTGAGTTTATTTTCTAATATGTTAATCTATCTTTGGAGTCCAAAGTCGAATTCTACGTGAGATTTAAGACAACTTTTCTTATAAATGCAATAATACAGATGTAGAAGGCTTGTTTAAGGCTGTACCAGGGATAATATTGTATAATCACACACAATTATATTATATCTTTAACATTAGCAAATGTTCTCCCAACTCAAATTTACTATATTAACTCAAAACACACTTGAAACAAACACTCCTGCAAAGAAAACACGCTGGACATGAGATAAACTACTCATTTTAAATCAATTAAATGACACATAACACTATCAGAATGAACTGTTTTACCTATAAAAATCTATGTCGGTAATGTAATGTAATTTCTATGAGTATCTGTTTTATGAACAAACACAAGAACAAGAATTGTCCGTCGATGAACTAGTGGTAGGTGATTTCTTTTTCGTCGGTGATTCCATCAGTATTGAATCAAACAAAGGAACGTCGATTGTAAATATACTAACAGAAAGATCAAATTTAATTCTATTAGTGAGGCCATCAGAATATATCATCAATGATTCCATTATTAACATTCCTCTAATGATTCCATTCGTATAATTCTATCGATATAACCATTGATAATAATGGTATCTTGAGTAATTTTTGTCAAACTCTTTGGAAAATATTGAAAAAACATTATGTTAGTATAGCAATTGGTAATAGTGGTATTTTCAGTATTTTCTCTCAAACTTTGAAAAATAATAACAAAACATTCCGTCTGTAATTCCATCACTACTATTTTAATTTTTTCAAAAAAAATTGAAAAATTATTTCAATAATATAAAAAATAAATTATAAATCAAAATGTATTTCAAATTAGATTAAATTAATTTAGAATTCAAATATTTATTACAAATTATTAAATTTTTAACATTGAAAATCAAATACAATAAATCTAAAATATAGGCGACATTGGAGGAGGAGGAGGAAGACAATGGTTTGGACTATGAGATGTACAAAGAGGAGCACATGGATAGCTCGAATGTAATCGTATATGCATAACTATTCACTGAAGTGCGCCTGCCTCAGACTCTCAGCACAAAATTCAGCTATGTCATCACACACTTTCTCAACTATAGCTGCCTGGAACTCCTAACTTTGCGTGAATGGAATTGGTTTAAAGGATGTTTCAATGGTCGAAACACTACAACCAATCACAAATTCTCATGCATAGTGTTAAAGAGTTTATATACCCGATTTCTATGAGGTCCATTAGATGTTCTAGATGTTCCTGCCTCTAACCACACATCCAGATCAAAATCTGGATGTGCTAAGGGATCATCCTCATACTTCTCCTTCCATTGACTATTATATGTTTCCAAGAAAAACAAATTCAATGCAATAATAACTTAAGAAAAAAAGAAATTAAAGAATACCAACATATCACAAATTGATGAGTATGACAATGCATAAACCGTGGTTGCACTCCTTGTAGACGGTCTCTACTTTGCACATGCATCTCAACTAAAAGCTCTATCGGTAATGGATCGTGTCTAAGACTCGTGACCTACAAGAAAAAAATATTGCCAATTACAAATATTAAGAAATATTGCGTTGTAAAGAAACTTAGAAAACATCGGTTCCAGTTCTACATACCAGAATGTGAGCATCGCGTGAAACGCTTGGACGTCACATGCTCAATGTAATTCGTCCATATTATCTCAGAGATGTATAATGACCTGAATTCCTTCTAGATTGCCATGTTTTTTTTTTTTCTAATCTAGAAGTTATTTTATTCACACATATTTTTTTGCTTTTCCTACGCCTTGTACCATAATTCATGCAACCTATACAGTATAAATGAATTATTTGTTAGTAAATGAAAAATAAAATTATGGTATTTGTACAAAATTGTTTTACTAACATCACCAAAATTACGTAGTTGTAACATGATTCTCCAACACCCTTCTCACATCATTATTAACATCCTTCCAATCAAAATTTTCCTTGGAGTAAGAATTTAGAAAATATAAATTTCATTAATTTGGTAAAGTTAACAAATTAACATAATAAAAAAAGTAGTTTTGAATGATTATATACAAAGACAAATAATTTGACTTTGATGAAACCTTCTTGTTGGTAACTATATTAAACCCATTTTTTTCATTTTATAACTACATACTATAATTATAAGATTAGAAAAATAAATATCAACATTATATTCCTTAATGGGAATATTTAAAAAGATATGTGTATGACACAACTTGAAAATTTTGAATCTAAAATGTTTGCCAATAAAGTATGCAAGCTATAAAAAAATATTTATAAACTTAAGCAAACTTCATGGAGTTGGAATATCTATTTTAATGAGATAATCAATCAATTTGATTTTATCAAAAATATAGACGAGACTTATTTTTATAAAAATATTAGTGAGTAAATTTGTTTTTTTTTTCTAATACCATATGTAGAAGACATATTATTGATAAAAAAAATGACATTTTTTTTTTACTTTAGTTAGTATAGATATGACTGCTAATAAATTTTTCCATGAAGGATATAAGAGAAACATTTTATATAGTAGGAATAAAGATTAATCTAAAAGGTTATTTGGATTATCTCAATCCATATATATAAACAAGATGTTAACACAATTTAGCATAGAAGAATATAAAAGAGAATATTCATGTATATCACATATGATACGTCTCTCCAAAGATATGTATTCCAAAACATAAATTGAGATAGATATGATGAAAATGATTACATATACTTTGTATATAAGATCTATAATATATATGATGCTATGTGCAGGATCAATGTATCTTATTCTTTGAACATAACGATTATATATTAGTTTGATTCATGTGAGAGACACTAGAAGATAGTTAAAAATATTTGCTCATTATGTTCAAAGAATAATATACATTATTGATGAAATATTTATAATATTCTACTATAATGTCTAAATCAAAATATTATTGATGAATAAATAATAATTACACTAACAAAGTGATCATTAAGTAAATCTTTGATTGAATAAATTTATAAAATTAGCTTAAAATAATATATTTGATATTATTTAAAAGGAAAATTGATATTTTATTATTTATATGGTTTTTAGGTTTTCCTATAAATAAAATATTATATTTTTTATTTCTTGTGATAAAAGGATGAGTAGAGTACACTACATAAACATCTAAAACATAAAATAAAAGAGCTAACACTCTAAATATAGTAATCTTTCTCTCCTAAAAGGGTTTAAGAGAATTAAATGGCATGTACAATAACCTAACTTTAAATAATAAACTATAAATAAGTTTAGATTCATCTAACTTATCATTAAAGTTTATTTTATTAAAAAAAACCACAGCTTTCACTACATCTAATATTTTAAGAAAGCCGACAAAAACAAGGAACATTGGCTCTCTGATTAGTGAAGATCCTAAAAGTAGCGAAAATTGATCGGTTGATAACAAGTGTACACAGAGGGTGGCACCTAATTGCGGAAATCTTTCGAGATTTCGAGTAACTGATGTGAAAGGTACAGCAGAAAAGCCCCCACAAAGGAGAGAGAGAGAGATGGACTCATCTAACAACACATGAGGCGAGGTTTGGCCTCGAGCAAGAATCACAAGGCAAGGGGCCGGGTATTTTCGAATTCTTCAAACCTCTCTCGGGTCTACGAAAAGGGATGCTGTTGTCGGTGGCGCTTTTTGCAGCTGATGTATCGTGTTCTCTTCGTTTTTCAGGGTCTTTATGCACCACAAATCTTCCGGGCAGGAGAGTGATTTCCAGTAGGGAATGTGAAGCCTCGGGATGTCATTGCCGCCAACTTCAGTTACAATAACCTTACAATCTCTGGTTTTTGTCGCCATGTTGTGCACAAATTGGCACAGGTGTCGAACCAGCTTTCCCGACAGTGATCCTTCATGGTGCACTCCGTACATGAAGTAGAATCCAAATGGGCTGAGGAAATCTGGTGTCGCAGGCAACTTAAGACAGGGAAAGATTCTATCGATCAATGTTGAACTCTTTGTGTGCAGAAAGCAAGATAAGGGCGTTTCCGCTAGTCTTAGCTTGAACAGCTCCCCACTGTTCCATACACTAAGCATAGCCCAGCTTCTTGGAAGCGCTTTTCCATCTGAACCAAAATTCTCACCTCTGGGATAAGCCACCCAAGTCCCCATGCTTAGCTTGTTTCTCAGAATATTCCCTATATCATCCGGGAAAAACTCTGTTGAAGTCATGAACTTGCGATATAGAAACTCAGCTTCTTCAACTTTGAGCTTCGCCACCTCAGTTTTTGATGACAGACGTAAGGCGCGGTGATCAACTGGGTTAACAAGAATTGCTGGCGTCCTGAATTTGGCATATCCGAGCGTGTTTATGAAGAGATTAACCGATGCTTCATTATCTTTCTCCGTAGCCATGTAAGCGTAGTCAACATCATTTGCAGTGAACCATTTCTCCAATTCAAGCACTAGCCTCGATCCAATCCCTCTCCGTCGATGAAGTGGTGCAATTCTCAAGCCTAACACATAACCCAACTTGGCCAGATTCTTTGGAGGCTTATGAACGGTTGCTAGCTTTATAGAGCCTTGAATGACACCAACCAATTCGCCTCCTACTTCGGCCACCTAACATAAAAGAAACAATGTTGCATTTTTTCGTCAGTAAGACAATCATTATGAGCGCCAGCGGATGTAATCTTGGATAACCAGAGTTTTATTCACTTATCTAATTCATAAAATATACTTTAAAGTAACGGAGTTTCTTCGAATCCAAATAAAAAAATGAAAACAAAGGAACAGCGATGATGATCGGTATATAGAGTGCACGTACCAGCATCTTGTACATCGGACTGTTTCTGATTCTGCAGATGGGGTCACCCATAGTATCTATGAAGAGAACTGCTCTTTCAGTCGGGCCTACCTCACATCTTCTCTCGAGATCTTCAACTCCAGCTCTATGAATTTGAACATCATAGCTTCGAATTTTAACCTCTCCATATCCCATTACTCGAACTTGCACCATGAGTAGTGATGGGGATCAGCAATCTTTATTTACTTGCAGGAGAAACGATAGCTGATCATATATAAGATGGAAATCTAGGAGCTGGTAAAGTAGAGTAATGTAGAAATAAATAGGTGCCTTGTTCTACCACTAACTAAAATGAATATTTTGTCTTGAAAATTCATAATGATCATGATTTATAAGCAAAGGTGGGAAATATTGCGGAATGTTCTCTCAAATCAAAATCTAAGAATACTGGACAAAAGATGGGTAATAATAATAAGACGATGTGTCTTTTTGTCCTTAGCCTTTTTCCCTTCATCAAGCCCTATCCACTTTAAGATCACCTCAGGCTCACGCCACGGTGCACGCCTCAGAGTATACTTGTCAATTGATTGGCCAAACAGAATAAACTTATCATAAATGAAGCCTCTCTTCCTTCCAAAATTTTGGTCCATACGGTGCATCTCCGACTACACCATCCCTATATATATATATATATACTAGATAATTGCCCGCGCGTTGCCGCGTGTATTTTTTTGTATATAATTTAATATAATTAAATTTACAACGATAAATTTATATGATATAATTAAATTATTATTATTATTATTATTATTATTATTATTATTATTATTATTATTATTATTATGTTAGTAATGAAAGGAATAAAATAAATGAAAGACTCAAATATCCTAGAAACTTTAACAAAAGATAAGAGAAAAAATAAGGAAAAAGTAAAAATTATCATTGCTATTATTGTAAAAACAATAAAAAATTATCAAATTATCCGGAGGGGAAAAAATATTAACAAAAGAGCAAGCAAGAAAAATAATTAAATTGTTATTATAATAATAATAATAATAATAATAATAATAATTATTATTATTATTATTATTATTATTATTATTATTATTATTATTATTAATAAAAAGCTAAAAGATAGAGCAAATAAAAAAATATTATAGATGATAAAACAGAAATAAAAATTAATAGCTAAAAAAATTCATTCAAAAAAAATAAAATATTCAAAGAATAAGGGTCAAAATGAAAAATAACATATATAATTAATTTCAATCCAAGGATAAAACTGGAAAAAAATAAAATCTTGGGACCAAAATAAATAATGAAACAATAATTATGGTAATTGCTGTTATTATATGAAAAAATTAGAAGAAGTGGGACTGATATGAAATGTTGTTTATATTAAGAATTTTAATTGGAGGACCAAATTAAAGAAATCAAAACATCCGAACCAAACAAATTACAGGAACAAAAAAGAAACCGAAAATCATAAGTTTAGGGACCAAAATTGAAATTGCTTTATATAATTAGTTTGCATTGAAGGGCACAATTGCAAACAATCAAAGTTTGAATTACCGAAATCAGGCATACAATCGAAATCCAAACCTCAGGGACCAAAATTAACTTCTTATATGCATGAGGGACGGGACCTGACATTGGGCCCGCAGGAGAGAGAAAACGTGCACCGGCCACAAAACCGGACCCCTACGTTTACCCTGACATATGGGACTCACACGCGCCACGACGGGAAATAGAGGACCAGGAGGCGCACCGTATTCACCGGCGGAACGGAATTTTTGACCACCGCATGGCGCCGCACGCTCCGCTTCTATGGCGCGTTGGCGTTGAGCGCCGCTGGCGCGGCCAGACGACGCGCCAGCTGTCCTCCCGATAAATGACCCAAACAGCCCTGGAGCCACTGGTATTTACGAAAATACCGGGAGGAAAAGGACGCCGAAGCCCCCGATCACTGTGCACAATTTTGTCGTTATCGGGGACTTATTGCGTCAGTGTACTGTGCAAAATATTTAGAAAAGTCGACGGCGCCCCTGGTTACTGTGCACAATTTTGTCGTTATCGGGGGCTTATTTTGGCAGTGCACTGTGCACATTGCGGCTGTTTGAAAAAAAAACCAAAAACCGAAAACACCCCCATTAAATAAACACAAAACGCCTGAGGCTGAGACCCATTTTTGTCCCTGCACTGCCACAATCCACAGTGGATTGTGAGAGCAGCTACAGGGCAAAATCCCATGCCCTTTAGTGTGTTTGTAATATATATATATATAGCCCACGCTCTTTCTGTTATTAAAAAAAAAGAACTTGAGTAAACAAACTATTTTAATATTTTTTATATATAAAAAATTAAAAGGTAAATCAAAAGGCTTATACAAGTATCTAATCAAACAAATTGATAATCATCAATGTAAGTAAATAAAAATTGTTAATAATATCTGCATGAAAAAGGGGGGGAAATAAGAGATAATAGTAAATTTAAATAGTTAATCTTGTAAAATAAGATATTTATCTCTTCATGTCTATCAAAAAATTTGTTTATTAAAATCAATAAAAGATTATAGAAACATAAACACATATGAATCTGAGTGAGTAAAATTAAAGCAAAAAAAATATTATGCAAGGTTGAATATATTAGAAATATTTTTTTAAATTATTTTTTTATAAAATAAATTATTTGTATAAAAACATTCAAAAACTATATACATAATTTTTTTTAATAAAAAAATCTATTCAAAAAAGGTCCGGAAAACTTGTGGTCTAGGTCATGAAACCGAAATAAACCGATAAAAAAGAAATTGAAGATAACCACAAAACCAGTCTTTTTTCAAAAAATCAAAATGATAGAACCATAAATGAAAATGAGAGGGGGGAAAATCCTTAATCATATCAATTTTTAAAACTCGTGACTCATGTCATTAAATCAAAAACATGACAGATGAAAAAATAATAAAATCCAATTCTCAATAAACAAAACACTGAATGATGAAACTAGGGAGAAATCTATAACAGTAAAAAATTACAATTAAAAGAATGAACGTAAAAATCAGAATAAAAAATAAATTGGAGGGTACAAAAAAATTAACATTAGAGGGTTGCATTGAAAAGAAAGAAATAACAAAAGGAAAAGAATGAGGGCTAAATTGAAAATAAAATAATATAAACTTTGATTAAATGATGAAATTAAAAACAATAAGATCTCAACAAAAGAACCAAGAAAAAATTCAGAAATAAAAATAATAAGGGCCAATTAAAAACAATGAAAAACTTTTCTATATTGAAAACATAAAAACTTTTTCAAAAGATCCAAGGACTAAATAAGCAATAAAAGAACATGAGGACTAATATTGAGAAATGAAAGAATGTTTACTTTTGCTAGGAGAGAGAAAAGCAGGAAAAAAAAATTATTATCAACGACAAATCATTCATCAACCACCACCACGAGAAAGATGGCTAAGTGATGCTTTTAATGACAAGATGGAACAATAGAATTGACCGTGAAAATGTGTCACTCAAAGGGCATGGGTACATCCTACACACCAACATTTGAAGGTCACATATGATGCGTTTTGATTTAAAAATTAATTCGTTAAAGTGAGAAATCCAAAACAACCTTCATGATTCCAACATTAAAAAAAATCATGTAAATATGAATTCTCCTTTTACTCTTTCTTTATTTTTTTATTGTAATGGCAAAAAATTCCTTTCATAATCTTGCAAAAATTGTAAAAACATAAACATCCTTGGCTAGTAACTCATTTTTTTGAGCTTTCACAAAAATAAGTAATTATACTATGTTTAAAAAGATTAAAAAAAAAAACTAAAGTAACCTATCAATTCTTTAATTATCAATTGGTGTTTTTGAAAACGACAAAATTAGCCTTAAAATTAGGGCATTCAAAATTTTTATATGATAAAACTGTCATTACATTGTTGATATCCTTGTATAGTAAAAGATCAATATTTTTTAAATCTTTATTCATAATGTATATGTATAAGTACATAGAGTACACATGTTTATAAAAAAGAGTCATTATACCATAAATATCTCAAATCTAAACGATTTTTAACAAGAAGTTCTTTATATATATATATATATATATATATATATATATATATATATATATATATATATATATATATAATTTTATCTGATTATCGAATTAATCTTCCTAGGTGTTTAAGATGCGGATTACGTAATTAGGTGCATGATTAATCATCAATTATTGAGCTGGGAGAGAATTTCTTTATATATATATATAAGCAGAATAAGCCTGTAAAAGGCAAACAAGAGACTGATAAGAAGAAATATCTGTAAACCAAACAGCATAGAAACTACAAAGAAGTATGAAAACAAGGAGGCCCTGATAGCACAAGAGAACTAACAATCAAAGAATCTGCCAGTGCCAGTGCGATTTCTGGACCCCAACAACAACCTGCTTTCTGAGAGTTATACCACTAACTTCCACCTTTTTGCAGAAGGAGGGAGAGATTTTTATTAGTTTTAGCTCTGTGCAAGAGGAGAAGTCCCTTTCTGCGCTCACACTCGAGGTTTTGCGTTAGCACAGTTTTATTCACGATTTGTTTCTTTGTATGCTGTGTGCGACAATGGTGGTCCATCCTGGGCTCCCTCTAAACACTTAGATTAGAAAGTGAAAGTAATCCCACTATAAAACCATAACCAGCTCGCTTTCTACTAGCTCGTTAGGAGAAAAGTTGTGGGAAATCAATGATAATGCTGCTTTGAAGTGACCCTAGCTAGCTAAGATATGTATGCGCGCGCTGAGAGGATGGTCATTAATCAAGACAATTGAAAGAAAGAAAGAATAATCATCATGCAACTTAAATTATGCTTTGGCTCCAACGTATCGAATCATTCCTAGGTGATGCTACTGTTTTTTATTTTTTGTATAAACCACGCGGTGTCCTAGACACTGGTCCAAACTAATCCACGTTCGCACCGGGTGGGCCCCGAAGGGGTGAAAGTGCTCCCCAAATGGCCAGCTCCATACAAGAGTAGGGATTGAACCCCTGACCTCTCTTAAGGGACGAGAGCGCCCTCACCACTCACGCCAGGACCCCTTGGGTAGGTGATGCTACTGTTAATCACCCGTTTTTTACCAGATTAATAATAGTTATTAACTTCCGCTCAATAAATCAACCTAGTAATATGAAGCCTAACTTGGATCAAGTTTCATTTTTTTTTTTTATTATTATTAACTCAGACAAACTCGGTCGACTTTGCAGGTTTAACTTGTAATTGATGACCCAACTAAACCTAATTAGATCAGGACAAAGAAGTTTAAGGGAAAAAAAAACATTGAAACAAGATAGTTTTAGACATAAATGGTAAACTTGAATTTGCAAGATAACTTATAAATTGACTCAACGATCCAAGTTTTAAATAATTAAGCCAACCTCGATACAGAGCTGAAAACCATGCTATGTAATTTGAGTATGGACTCAAGTTCATTATGGTCCAACTAAAATATTGTTGATATTTTTTGCTTGTTTGTTTTTCATGAAATAAGAATTTTGTTAATGATGAGTCGACTTTTTTTTAAGATTTATATAAATAAGAGTTTTCTTAAATGAGTATGGCAAATAAGTTGGACCCAAAGTGTATGGGTTTGTTAAGATTTATATAAATAAGAGTTTTCTTAAATGAGTATGGCAAATAAGTTGGACCCAAAGTGTATGGGTCTAGAAAATTAACCAGGTTCAGGAAAACATGAGCTTGACTAACATGTTAGATCCAAAATAATTGGGTCTGATAAGTAGTCAGGTCTAAGAAAACATGGGTCTAATGAACATGTTAGACCCAAAAAACTTGGACTGGTTGTTAACCAAGTATGAGGAAATATAGGTATTGCAAACGTGTTAGACTCATAGAGCTTGAAATTAACAATTAGTAAAGCTCAAGAAAATATGAGTTTGACGAACATGTCAAACTCAAAGAACTCGGACTCGGTAGTCATTCAAGTCTAATGAAATAGATATATGACAAACATGTCAAACCTAGAGAGCCTAAACTTTCCAAATTCTAAGTCTTTATGGTTTTAGACAATCATCTACCATATAAGTACTAAAGACATGATAATTTACCATGCCTCTTCATCTAGAATAATTGTTCATATTAAGGTAATGATTTTTATATACTTATAGGTGCATTCAAGATCCTTTAAAGAATATATCATACTTACTATCTTATTAACGATATGTACGAGATATTTAATTACCTCATATTAGTGTCGCCGAAAGTAGAAGATTTCTGACCTCTCATTTCTCCACAAAAAACAAGATTCATAGGATATAAATATATCATGAGACATTCAGAACAAAGATTTATAATCTTCATTCTCTACTATATGTATATTTTTAGAGCACCTCTCTCTAAAAATATAATATTTTTTTTTCTTCTAAGAGATATTTATTTAAGCATTTGAGAGCCTATACTTCACTAAAAAGGATATTTTAAAGGTACTAACCACAAGCCACCTTGGCTTACCAAACTCCAAGTATAGACTATCAAGCACCTTAGCTAGGAAAATATATGTGATTGCTCGGATCGATTGATTAATTAATTATTCAACCCGGAGCCATATTCCTAGGTTGCTTGGAGTTTAAAGAAATTATCACTTTTAATTTGTAGTATAATTTTTTTGTAGCATGAGTTTCTCTCACCCTAATTAAACGAATTTAGTTTGTGCGAACAAAAGGAAACACATAGAACACAAGAAACCCCGGTGTATATTATCATCGCATAATCACTTTCAACATCTCACAATAGACATGAAATATAAAAAACATAGCTCACGAAACCCTAACCATTCCTATTCTTCTTCTTCTTCTTCTTCTTTTAAGCCTTCAACACTCTCTTATATTTCCACTTACCAGAAAAAAAAAAAGACGAGCTCCATTTATGCGCCATTAGCAGAGTGCTAAGTGCACACGTGTAGGAAAGCTCCAACATTGACACACCTAAAAAAGATCACCGAGGTCCCACCCACTACATTTTGGCTAAGGGATCCCTGCGTCACTCATGATGATTTATTTTTGTTTGATTACAGGTTTATGGATGATTTTATCTCTTCCCCAAAGTGCTCCTCTCCAAGAACTGTACGGCACCAATCTGTCTGCTCAGTGTCTTAATCTTTCCTTGCATGCATGATGTTGTCTACATGCCTTTCTAGATGGATGTTTTGGAGGGCCAGCTTATAATGTGTCCTTAAGTAGAATGGGCCCACGTTGTACATGGGAGAAGAAGGCGAGAGGCTTTTGTGTTGATGCTTTTAATATCGTTCCAAATCATCACTGTCCATTTCCCTCAAACCCTTTGGAGATTGGACTTTCAGGGACCAATGTTTGTGAACCATTGTCGTAACTTGGCTGAAAACTAAAGTAGGGACCAGCACATTTAGATTTGGGTGGGAAAATAATATTTGCAACATCGTGGATGAAACCCCCCATGAGTTTTTAAAGTACGTGGCGTGATGATAGAAAATTTACAATATATACAGTATATTTCAAGTTCAAGTCAGGATGTTCATCCCTTATAAAAGTCCGGAACAACTACGATTTTACTCATTTATCTAGTCCCACAAAATATGTTTTTCACGAAGTGAAATTTACTCCATCCATAAAAAAGAAACCCCCTAGATACCACCGGTCCGGTCCGGTTCAATTTGAAACAAAAAATCTAACTGAATCAGTTTTTTTAATTTCTTGAAATTTTGACCCAAATTGAGCCGAGCCAGTTCTAACTGAACTGGTTCGGCTGAAGGTCGTTACTTTAAGAATAAAAAAACCCAATGCCTTTTAAATGAACTTGGTTTTTGGGTTTTCAATAGGCCTGTTTTAAATTGGACTTTAACAGTTCCTTATTATTCACTCATGTTTTTTAGGCTTTATTAACGAATCTCTTGCATTGAGCTTTCTAAACAGAACCAACCCAGCCCTAAATCCGGATATCAACAATAATAAATCAAATTTGCCGTGCAATATATGAGTTCACGTCCAGCTATCTCGTACAAATATGAACATGAAGAACGCAAGGCATATTTGCCGTCAATAAATGGACATCAAGAAACACAGAACAAATAACGCCTTCACTTCTGATCACGAATGATAAAGAGAAACCATGCTATCCAAAACTATAAAAAAAATCCATTCCACTGATATATACAAAGCCCGTTTAGGTTACAGCGTTGCCACAAGTAAGCAACAATCTTACTCTTAGATCTAGGAAGCACATATGATTTACAGCCTAACCAGCAGAAGAAATATCCATGGGAGTGGATATTTAAATGGGTTCTCAAATAACTCCCATATGTAAACTGTTGGTGTAAACTCAAATTTGCAAAATTCAAGAAATGTAATCAACGGCAACCACTGACTATGGTCACCGACAACCACTTACTATGGCCATCGACTGTAGCCGCTGACTGCAGTCATGCTTAAAAGTCTATTTTATCTGGCTGGCTTTTATTTTGTGTATAAATAATAAGCTTAGTTAAGGTGAATTATAGAGTGAGACACTAGAGAAAAAAGAGAGTTCTGACAGATTATTCAAGCTCTGTATCATTTTATTATTGAAATAGAATAATATGTTTTATCCCTTCTGAGTATTTCGAAGCCACGACCAGTGGCCTCTCCCATCAACATAAACAACCATTAAAACACAACATCAATGTCACTTGTGTGTGTGTGTGTGTGTTTCAAGAAGCTCTCGAGTTCGAGGCCCTGATAACGAAGAGTAGAAAGTAGTGGAACATGGCTGCCCAATAAAAGATGTGCATGCTCGATCTGTTTAACAAAATCACTTCTTTGCAAGAGATCGAAAAGGATGAGAGGGGAGGGAGGGAGGGAGGCAGAAACCAGAGATGAGGTTGTCGGCGCTGGAGATAGTAGAGACTGAAGATGAAGGGTGCCGGTGTCTTCAACTTTTGGCAAATTGAGTTTAGAGAAGAATCTCGATGAAACCCTTGACCAACTAGAGAAAGGATATATCGATGGCTGTTTTTTTCAAGTAATCTAGATATGCAAATTATGAATTGAACAGTTTAGAATTATAAATTATAAAATAATTTAGAATCCTTACGATGGATTTTGTTTTTTAATTTATTTCTTGTCAACCAAAGTAAACGAAACTACAATGCTACAACAATCAATCGTCAAAATATTAGCTTCAAAACTCCCTTTTTTTCATAAATAACTTTTTGCAAGGTTGAATTCATATTCTTGGTCCGGACAATGCTACTAAGTTGCAAAATCGAGGACCGAAAATTTTATCCAACATGAGAGAAATAATCAGTGATTCTTAATCTGGGATCGATTACTTGCCCCATTTGTTTTCCAAAAACCAGGTTTTTTTTAAGTGATTGAAAGTGAATTTCTAAGAAGTTAATTATTTCTCAATGTTTGGTAGATAGAAACCATTTTTTATTTTATCGATGCCATGATTTTAATTATTATTTCTAAGTTTATTAAAAAAATAGAGGCTAAGTTGGACAAATAAAAAAGTCGAAGAAAGACAAAATTAAAAAAAAAAAAAACATAGATTATGTTAAATAAAACAAATAGCAATAGGAAAAAAAAGGATAAAATGGCAGATAAGAAGTTGGAAGATAGTTAAATTAAAAAATTCTACCAGTACTAGAAAATTGGAGGATACATACGGAAATAACTGTTAGAGAATAATATAAATCATATTATGGGACATCACTTACAAGCTTAAGCTTTTAGGTGAGATGGTTTCTTAACATGATATCAGAGCCTTGTTGACCCAGCGGTCACGAGTTCGAATCTCACCACCCCCATTCTATTTGATAAAAACTAAGCACAAGGTGATGTGGGCCTGTGCAAGTTTCAAGCCCAAAGGGTTTTCACTTGAGGGGATGCGTTAGAGAATAATATAAATCATATTATGGGACCTCACTTATAAGCTTAAGCTTTTAGGTGAGATGGTTCTTTAACAATAACAACGAAAATGTTTGGTCGTTCATAAACACAGGCAATCGAATTGGTATCAGACAAGGAAGGCAATGGATAGACACCATTTTCACATAGTTCTTGAAGAAGACTCTCCCCTAACATGGGTGAAATTCGAAGCAGACATTGTTTTGCTTAGTGAAATGATGAACAGATATCATTTTTTTTGTTACTAGTAGGAGCACAAAGGGTATATGCAACATGAAATGTTCTTTTTGGAAAGAAAAGAGTAAGGGAACAAGAATGGGTAATGAGCAAACAACTGGTTAACAGAGTGTAGGTAGACCACTGCGCTGCATGAGGGTGGTGAGTTCATCTTTGAGTTGCATGACACGAGTCCTGGATCTACTGGCATAGATTTTGGTCAGCTTGGTTCAGGCTTGATGCGATGTTTTGGAGGTTGCGATGAGGGGAATTACTGCTGGAGAAACTGAGGTGAGGATAGGCAATTGGGATGCATTCATCTTGACGAAGACAGAGGCGATAAGCTGCATCGGCAGAATCATCTGTTGGAGTGGCCATGGCGGAAGCAGGAGGATTAACTTCTAGTTTTTCATTCATTTTCCCCTTACCTTGTCGTTTTTCTTCGGAAAAACCTCGTTTGTTGTGATCATATCAAGATGTCTAAGGTATTTTTCATCAAGATTTCACAAGTTTGAGTGAATTTTCCTGCTTTGCAAGGATTTCTTTTTACTCTAACGCAAGTTTTTCTTTTCTTTTAATGGGCGTTTGGCTCCATTGTGTGTTATGTGGTTGAGCATTTTTTCTATACTTTTTGACCGAACACGGATATAGAAGAACACGATCAATACACAAGCTGCGTTCATATAAATGTATTGCTTTCATAATTCTACTGCCATGTCATCGAGGAAGTACCAGGATTGATTAGAGTATCTTGCAATCTTAATTCGTCGCGGTTACAAAGAAATGATTAAACACGAATCCTTGTTTTGAGTGCACTCTAATATTGAATAATTTTCTTCCACCGCTTAAAATATAGTTTTATTTTATTCCTTTTACTCGATTATCATATTGATAAGGATTATAATGACAAGATAGAGTTTGGTCCAATTATTTTGTGAAAAATATTTCTAGGAACTGATTTATTTTTCATTATTAATATTTTTTATAAAATAAATTATTTTTATTAAATATAATAAGATGAGAAAAGTTTTTTTTTTTTTTTGACAAAGTTAGGATATTAAAAGTAGTGGTGTAAAATTATGATTGTTATGGTGATAAGAATGATGATAGTGATAATATGATAATAGCAATAACAATTATTAGCCTTAATGGTAGTGTGATAATGATTATTGTTGTTGATAAAATATATATATATATTTGGGAGTGTAAACAGAAATTTGTATAAAAAAATTATTATTATTTTTTATGTTTTTAAATTTTTTTGATGTATTGATATTAAAAATAATTTAATAAATTTTTAAACAAAATATATTTTTAAAAATATTGTTATTTTAATGGTGGGATAAAAATGGTGGTGGCATTGATAAAATGGTTAATATTATTTGCAAAGCAACCCGGTGGTGATTGATGAGGTTGTTTAGTGGCGATATCAAGGGTAGTGATAAGAGCACGTCTACTAACAAAAAATTACTTTACGATCTTAATTCTAGGTTTTCTTTTTCTTTTTTAATTTTTTTTCAGTAAAGAATTAAAAAAAGTATATTGATAACAAAAAAAAAATCTTTAAAAAAATAGTGAAAACATCAAGATTATAATTATTAAAAAAATATATAATTTATAATAGGTACATTTTATATTTGTGATAATCTAATTGTAGATTTTTATTTTATTTAAATTAGATATTATTAAAAAAAATTATATTGTTAACTAAAAAATATTTATAATAAAAATGAATTTATGAAACTTGACTAAATATGAAAATAAAAAATTTATATTGTTAAAAAATACATGTCTATGAAAAATATTGTTAATTTTTTTATTCATTAAGAAAAGAGAAGTTGTCAGTACAATTTTGAAAAACTGAGAAATTAATTATTATTATAATTTTTTTGGATAGATAAACATTGTATATGAATAGAAAGTTTTAATATTATTTTTTTCTAACTGAGTTTTGTAGAAAATAGAGTTTATTTATTTATTTCTAAGCAGCCCCTGGTATTCCATTACTATCAAACGGAGATTTATCAAGGAGCGTTTGTTTCTCCGCCTATAGTTTGCCGTGATATTTACCTTTTAATTTGGCAATATCTTTCATCATTTAGATTTCTTTTAATAATTCATAATGTGAAGCAAAATAATAGATTTTTAATTTGGTAATTTCCTATTACACCGAGTTCTGTTAAATCTCAATAGTTTGTTTCCAACTTTTATTAATTATTTTCCTTATCATTGACTAACTATCATGTATGGTCGAAAATATAAAGAAACAGGGGAATATGTTTGGATTATATAAGATTTCGAGTATTTTTAAAGACTTCGCAATTACTTTTGGTGCTGATCTTGATGAAGATACCTGAACGCACTGAAAATAGAGTGCCATCCATGGTCCTGAACTGGACCAACTTTCTTTTAGTACAAGTTATTGAGAGAAACCGACCAACTGGTAAGCTCTGAAGTCTGCTGGGTGCTGACAAGTCTCTGTCTTAAGGGCTTGTTCGGTTTGGTTTGCTTAGTAAATAGTCTTGTTTTGCTACTTCATTGACAACCCTCTCACCTTTCTCTCAACCCAGCTTCTACCTTCTTCACTTTTCTTCAAATCCTATGCTTCTATATGATTCTTGACTCCACCTCTTGACCATGAGAAAATCAGCTTCAAAAAGCACAGAGACAAGGGAGTTCAACTACAGGGAGATAGACTGGGAACTTAGGCCTGGTGGCATGCTTGTTCAAAAGATGGGTGGTGTTGGGGATGGCTCTTCAAGGCCTATGATCAAGATCAAGGTCTCTCATGGATTATGTCACTACGATATTGCTGTCCCTGCTCAATCCACTTTTGGTAATTATTTGTCGCTGATTAATTGCGCGTGAAATTTGCTCTCGTTGGTTTGATCCCAATGGATAAAATGCTAGAATCTCATTTCTCCCTTCCGGGGTTGACTTTGCTGTTGATTTGTTGGGTCAGAGCCAAAACCGTGGTTGGTCCTAGTTTTTAGTTTAGATTGTTTTGCATTTCAATGAGAACGGGTCTGGTCATGCTTGGCAATAGATTTTGATATTTCTTAGCATTTTTGTGTGATTTGGCTTTTGTTTCTATTTCAATATGCACTACCTATTTATCCAACGGACAAAAATCATGCTTAAAAAATGATTTTGCTTAAGTTAGCTTTATGGGGATGCACATTGATCAAGATCATTTGATTTCGAACGTTCAATTCATGTCTTCTCTCCTTCCTGCATGCAATTTGATTGTCCATGAGGTTGTCTGAGCTAGGCTGGCTGCTGGGTTTCAGTGAGGGCACTGGTTGCAATATTTAGCTGTCCCATATTCTACCTTCGCAAGTTGATGCTTAATTGCTGTATTTGGTTGAATTGAAGGAGATTTGAAAAAAGTCCTTGCCCATGAAACTGGTCTGGAGTCTAAGGAGCAGAGGCTATTGTTTAAAGGCAAAGAAAAGGAGGATGATGAATATCTGCACATGGTAGGTGTAAGCGACATGTCAAAGGTGATACTTTTTGAGGATCCAGCTAGCAAAGCGAGGAAGCTGGAGGAGATGAAGAGAAATCAGGATTCATTAAAAGCCTACGAAGCTGTTGCCAGAGTGAGGGCAGAGGTTGATGAACTCTGCGAGAAGGTTAGCTTTCACGTTGAGATAAAAGTTAAAGCCTTTCCTGATGGCAAACCAGAGAACTTATTGGTTATCAATGTGCTGATGATTTCTTAGGTTGCTGCATTAGAGACGAATTTTCGCGGTGGGACCAAGATTGCAGAAAAAGAATTATCTGTCTTGATAGAATTGCTAATGATACAATTGCTTAAATTGGATTCAATCGAGGCAGATGGACAAGCGAAAGTGCAGAGAAAGATTGAGGTTAATCTATAATGCCTTCCCTTCTTGCAAAACCCTTTCCTTTACTTGCGGTATTTCCATGGTTATCTTCCATTAGTTCGTTCAAAACCACGAGGGAACATATCTTGAATTTATGATTTGTTGAGATTTTCCAAGTCAGGTTTCAGTGTGGGCTTGAAAGATTAATGGGATTTTTCCAGCTGTTTATAAGGAGTTGTCGGTTTCATATTTGATTGATCATGCTTTACCACTCCAACTAAATAAAAAGACAGGAAGAGATTTGAGAACAGCAGAGAGATCTGCTCAGTGCAGTTCTGTGTCAGATCGATGATATTTAGATTCGAACTTTCATGTGCAGGTTCGTCGAATCCAGAGCTTTGTGGACACGCTCGAAAATTTGAAAGCGAGAAGCTCGAACTCCTTCAGCCATAACAGCAATGCAGTTTCGGTGACTACTAAATGGGAGACGTTCGCGTCTGGAGTTGGAAGCCTGAGTGCCCCGGTTCCAATACAATCTGCCACAAAACTAACTCAGGACTGGGAGCGGTTTGACTAACCATGAGCACTGTTTACTGGTTGGTTTTTGCTCGGATTCAAAATGGTTTATGTATTTCCATAGGTGATAGGACTTGAAATCCATATGGAGTAGCATCTTTTACTCTTTCGATCATCGAGTGATGTTTTTGCCAATAAATGGAGGGGTTTATTTCGAACCGCTTCCATATCTGTACATGCAGTTTTTCTTATGGTAGATGAGCTTCTCGTTTCATCCATTTACCTTCTTGTATATGGATGGATTATGCTTGGAAGCACTGCATGGACCATATTTAAAACTTTGATCTGATACATGAAACTTTGTTTTGGTTTTAATTCTCAAATGCAATCTCAAGCAAAAGCACACTGCACATCTCAAAAGATTTTGAAAAGGCAATCATCCATTGCATGTTAAAGAAACCGACGTCTTGCCCATGTTTTCACAACATATTTTTACAAAAGAACCACAGCTTTTGAAAGAAAAAAACAAATGAACACACAGCAGAACAATAGCTGGATCAATGATCAGTATGACGATCACGTAGTGGTCCAACCTTCCATCCTATAAAAGCCTAGGCCTTCGAATATAAACCTAATAAAGTACAACTGGTAACACAAGTGTAACTGCTTCTCTGAACTGTTACCACCTGAAAGGATCGAGTGAAGATGTAAAAATTCCCAATCAAACATACAATATTCAGTTGATTTTAATATTTTATAATATTATTCGTAGCTGGGACAACTAACATGAATCCATTGCCGTTTAGTTGGTCAGGATATTCGGGTCTCACCTTCAATTCCCGGCAACGGAATTTTTTCACTGAGGAAAATTTTTATCCCACTTCAATTGATCTTCACTGTTGGACGTTTTAGTGTTGGGGAATGAATTTGAAAATCAAATCCGTAAAGGGGCATGAAATGCAGGAGCTTAATGTGATCTCCACTTCTTTGATACCTTGCCTTAGCCCTATACCTTCTCTCCTTTTCCCAAATTTCTCCAAATTATTCAGTATGGTATATGAAGATTGAACTTTCATGTCTTGTTGGCATAGAACCTGCCCTTTAAATATAAGGATCCTCTGGGAAAAGATATACTAGTGAGATGTAGCAACATTCAACTGCAGCAGGAGGTTTTGTTCTCATTCCATATTCAAAAGTTTCAAACAATAAAAGGATTAATTTGCAATATTTACAGAGATTGTACCGTAAAGTCGTCTTTTGATATTTGCTTTAAGAAACAAAACAGCCCTCATTAATTGTAGTTGGTACCAATGTCTTGGAGTCAGCCTGCATCACTCGTGTTTTATTCAGGGCTCTTCACATGTTCCATTGGAGTACTCTTCGACTGTGTGACTGTATGTTCCATTCGATAACCTGTTTGTGCTGGTGGAATTTGAATACGAGGAGTAAGCAGAAACAGGACTGCCTCGTGAGTACCGGTTCTGTGAGGCTGTGCTACTTCTTGTGGCCTTGGCGCGAGCCTTCCTCCCCTGAATGGAAGATCCAAAGTATATCAATGTGTTGAACAGAAATCCAATACAAACCTCTGAGATTGGAGAATTCTTGTAAGCGTAATACTGGCCACAATACTTGCCAGATTTTACATGAGAAAAAAAAAGTTATCATGACAAAAAATAATACTACAGCCAAGCATGTTAGCAGTCAAATGCTAACCTTTCCCATGCATTTCTCCAGATGAGGAGCAAATCTTCCAGCCACTATTGGTCTCCCGCAATTCATGCAGTCAAAAACTTCATTTGCAACACTCGGATGAGTTTGTCCAAATATGTCTACCACATACTTGCCATTGGTTTCGCCACTATTACTTGGATCAGCTACTGTAACACGAGCTTGTGCTGACAGCCTCAATTCTTCTTCCTCTTCCTCCAAATTGCGATCAAGACCCAGTCTTGCTATCCGATGACACTCAGAGGCAACATCAACAATTATGGAATCGAGGAGATCCCCAAAAAAATGGGATGAAAGCTGTGATAATAACATATCACAACCATCAAAAAAAAATAGTAGACACGAAATCTTATATTTAACAAGAACTTGTAAAATAATCACTGACAGATTACCTTAACATTAATATTACCGATAAAAGAATGGTCTACTTCAGTACGAAATAAAAAATATATGAATACCTGCATATGAGGAGACATGTTATCCTCGTTTGACACAGACATGGACCTTTAAGCAAAGCCCAGGTAACGACGCAAAATCTTCACTACCTAGCAAAATAGAATGCAGAATCATTAACCCTAGTTTCTTCAGACAAGATCTAAAAGATCAAACTTCAAGAAACAAATTATAATAACCTGATACAGGTGTTAGTCTATCACTCCCTAATTACAGATTGGCATAAGTAATTCAATTAATTAGCTAAAATATAAAGTTATAATGGGCATAGCAGTGTATAAACAGGGAATTGAAATAGCCATGAATTACAGATCGAAACGACGTAGGGACTTTGCTCGTGCCTCCTCGGGTGCTAATTTTGGTTTTGATTTGCAGAGAGAGCGTCGGTTGGGATGTACAGCTTCGCGCGACTCCCGAATGACCAGTCACGGCTCGACACTTCTTAAGAAGCCACACTTTCTTACCGATATATCCCTAGCTTTCGACATGAGTATATAATCGTCGCCTGTAGTTTTAGAAATTACAATAACAGTCTAAACTTATTATATTAATTTACAAAAACGCTATGACTTAAACCTTTTTTTTTTTAATTTGAGAAAACTATTTTTTTTTTAATTTGAGATATTTTTTATCGGTGAGGATTAAGCAAATAAAACCTTGACTTTTTAGACTTTTATAAAGTGAACATGTCTTGACTCGAACTCGGGACTTGCAAGACAAATTTTAAGTTTTTTGTCGTCATGTCACGTACATTGAGGATGGCTTAAACATTATACACACATTGTTCACCCTTTTATATTTATTTTATATTTTTTTTATTTTGGTCCTTAAACTTTATTTTTAGGTGATTGTATTCTTTTTATGCCAAATTAAAAGACAATTGAATCAAATTTGTTGATTAAAGATAAAATTAAAAGATTGATGATCAAGGTAGAAAAGTCATAATAAATGGGTGATGGTTTCAAAGATCGTATAAAGCGTTTATTTTAGTCCTCAAACTTTACAGATTATACATTAATAGGTCCCTCAATATTTTTGTAATTTAATTTTGCTATAATAGTTTATTTAAATTATTTTTCGGTCCCTGGTTTCAGAAAGAAAAGAGAGAGAGAAAATAAAATTCCAGAAGTAAAAAGAGACAATCAGTGTTGACACTATTTTTAGATGTCGTTGAGTTTTATTTAATGAGAAAAGTCTCACTTAACCTTTTTCTTCACCTTGAAATAACCTAAAAAACATGATATAAGCTCGAAAAGATTTTTGTTTTATGGATTAATTTCAAGTTTTTGTGTTTTTCTTTTAAAAAGACATGTAAACCCTTGATCTAAAAATCAACAAACTAATGTCAACAGGGTGATTATCAATTGAAAAATGATAAATTAAGAGGAAAAACTATTATGATTTAGGATTAACATTCAAATGAGTTAATTTAATTAATGGATGAAACAAAGTTATAAAATTGATATGCAAAATCTTAACCATTGATAAATCATGTAAACTTCTTAATTGGGTAAAATAATTATTAGAAAGAAGAGATTTTCTAAATTTGGGGTGAAAATATTTATAAAAAATAAAAAAAGACCAGATAAATTAATGTATAATTTTACACAAAAATAACGTTAATCGTTGGTATAAGCCTCATGTATAATCACATAATTTTTAAAAGAAAAGGGAGGAGATATAAGGGGAAATTGTTTTTAATTATGAATAAGAATGAAATTCCCCGATAAAACTAGTTTAAAAATATCGATAATTTAATCAAGTAAAACAATACATTAATTTGGGTTTTGACGTAAGGATTACCTATTTTCTAATTTTATAATATCAAATATAACTTTCTATCTAACTATTGGATTAAGCTAAATTTTTACAAGAAGTCTTTTGGTATATTCTTCTATTTTATATTAAAATGTTAGGGAAATCAGAGTTCTGTAAGGCCTTACAAGAGTGTTGATAGCCAAATAATAATATATAAAATAACATATTTAATTATTAGTAATAATGGTTTAGGGGGTTGGGGGAAAAAATCAAAAGAGAATAGAGAGGGAGAGAGAGAAACAACCTAGACAATAAGAAGGGATGAAATATATGAAGGAAAAAGGTGGTGAAAAGGAGAAACTAGACAAAGAACTCATTGATTGTTTTCTAATTTATTTGGTAAGTTGAACTCATCAATTGTTTTCCACCACTTATTTCTTTGTTTTAATGGGTTTAGTATAAATGGGTGGAAACCATATTGTGTGAGTTACGTATTGTTTGGAGAAAGTTGCAAACGCAAGATTTTATGTAATTATGTGATATTGAAATGTTAATGGTTTAACACGGAAGCTTCACAAATTATAAATGAAGTCAGGTTTTGATGGAATGGATGTTAGCATGTTGTGATGTATGTGTTGAAAAAGTATATTTATGATAATAGGAAGAATTGGGTGGAATCGTGTGAAATTATCTGATATATGTGTGTGATATAATGATAAAAAAAAAAGTGTAGATTGAGAGCGTAAGTTGTGTTATAGGATTGTGTAGGTAATGTAAACCTTATTTTATGGAAAAATATTGCAAATTATTTGTACAACTGGTAGCTAAGGTTTGTTTTGTATTTGACAAATAAAAGAATATGTAATTAAATTCTTAAAAGTGTTGAAATTGACTAAGAATTTTTTTTTTATAATTTTTGGATTGTGGAGTTATTAGTATATTGGTATAAGGAAACTCTACTTGAGAAATACTTTTATGAAGTTTTGTGGTATATATGTGTAAGAGGAAAATGGTAAATTAAAAGTTTGTATGTTATTGTAGCAATGAATATTATTAGTTAATATGAAGGTTTTATAAATGGAAATTTTAGTAGAATTTAAAGTTGACTAAATAATTGGCATGCTATGTAATATGTGTAAGTATAAATTTTGAAGCCTTGGGATGGGTAAATAATCAATTGAACCAATTAGAATTATAGATTAAGTTGTGTGGGAAAAAATGAGATAGAAAAAATGTTCAAGTTTTATAAATGATAATTATAGATTATTTATCATAAGGTTTTTTTTCCATGAGGTATTTGATGATAGATAAGGAAAAAAGGTTTGTTGGATGAGGTTATGGCTGATGTCATCATAAGCAAATGAGATTAGATGAGATAAGTCACTTCAATCAATCAATATTCAATACAAGTAAGAGGAAAGGTCAGCCTTACACGTGTATAAATAAAAAGGATAGATATACAGTCTAAAAATTTTTTTTGTTTAGTTTATATATATATATTATCGATACCTTATTTGTGGGTTTCAAAAACATTTTTGAATTTTTTTATATTTTTAGATTATTTCATACAATAATGTCAAAAATATTATATATATATATATATATATATATATATATATTTCTGAACGAAAAATATTTTAAAAAATAATTTTAACTACACTTTTAAACCGTCATTGAATCAAGATATTAATTTAATTGTATGTTAAAAATCTTAGATTAGATTTGTATTTATTATCTAGGTCGTGCAAAAAACTTTATGGTATTTAGAAAGTAACTAGCGACATCCCATTAATTATTTCTTGAATTTATTTTAAATAAAAAATAGTTATAACTAGAAAAGATAATTTCTGAAAAGAAAAATTCTTATTATTTTTATGAGTCACGGTTGGATTTTTTTTATTTATCTTTTTTTTTAAAAAAAAAACAGCTAATAAATAATCATGAGTTACTGAAAAATACCACAAAACTTTCCCGTACCTTTTACATTCACATGATATGGGATGCAACCATAAGACTTTTCCGAAATCCCCTCAAATTTTCAATCACCATCCAGCTGCCCATGTCTGCTATTATTATTGGTGAAGATTTTAAGGACGGTGGAATTGTCCTCTCCCCAATCTGGATTATTTTCGTGGACAAGCCGACAAGGACTAGCTACCCGCACGCATTTTCTCTTCTAGATTTTCTTTTCCATGGTTTCCTCCTTGAATGTTTAGCTATTTTCTAATTGCTCCTTCCTCTTTTTTTTTTTTTTTTCTGTGTAGACTAGGATTGTGGTTAAAATTGTTTTTTATAGTCTTTTTTATTTTAAAAAAATATTTTTAAAATTAGCTTATAAGAATGATTTAGAAACATTAAAAAAATTTAATTTAAAATAAATAAAAATTTAAATTTTTGAAAATATTTTTGGAACAGTGTGAAACACTCCCTACTTCTTCTTCTTTTATGGGGCCAAACGGTATGTTTTGTCATCAAAATCCAATTCTCGAGTCAAGCTATAAGAGGTTTAATTCCCATATATATATATCCTGAGTAAACACACGAACCCATAAATTAATAACTGGAAACTGGGGATTATTGGAGACAGCTGACAAGCATCGTACAGATGGGCCGTGCTTACCTCAAAAATTTTCTGAGATCACAATCAGTGACGATGTATTTGAGGTAACTTTAATCTACAGCCACCGCTGTCCATGGCTTGTTGAAAGCGTTAGGCCTCGTGAGTTTATCTGGAGCCATAGGATATGGTGACTACGATGGCAGCCGAATTTCTCCGTCTGCAAGTAGCACGCCAGGACAGCGAGAGGATGGTGACAAAATAAGTTCTGTTACTTGGGCAGACATCTTTTATGGCATTATAAAACCATTCCTGTAGTAGAAAACAAATCTCGTTTCCTTAGGCAGCTGGGTTTGTACTTTGTAGCAGAGAAGTCTTACAGTTCATATGTATCCTTCACGATGAAGAATTGGTGCTCTTAATTAGATATGAAAACTACATGGGTATCCCCGAAGCCACAATTCTCATCATCGCCAGCCATGGCTCCAACTTATGCACCGCTACAACAGAGGGAGCCTCTTTACTCCCACGATAAGCATTTTGCCTTGCATGGTGAAATATTGATGATTGTTCTTGTCGGCGTCTTCTCCATCTTCCTCTTATCGATCGTGCTAATTCCTTGCCTCAAGCAAAACAGGACTCCTGATCAACCAGGGGATGATGAAGCCTCCGCCATGCAGAGAAGTTTTTACTTTTTTTCTCGAAGGAAACGGGGGAGGACTGATACATGATGGTGGTGTTGCACAAGATCAGGCGTCGCCGCCGTGTAAGGATAGAGAATTCCCTGATGAGAAATATTAACTTTTGAGGAACAATATCGCTAACTTGTGGCTGTGGGTTCTATTTCATTTATATGTACATAGCTTGCAACTTGCTTACACTTACATGTGTGCCCTAATTGAACCAGTATGTATCAGTTGAAGCTTTTTGTTTATTTTGCTTTCTCAGTTTTTGCATTGAACATTCAGAGAACACCCACTTTCTGCAAAGCTGTAACAAATTTAGGTCTGACACTGCCTCCAACTTCTCCATCTTAGAACCACCCTTCAGTAGGATCATATATAGCTGCGTATATATATTGTGATTTTTATGATCTATATATCTCATAAATTTGATGCCAAGACTGAAATTAAAGGAGGAGAAAGAGACGGGATAGGGTTGAGAGATTCAAGAGCAGTAGTGACGGAGAATTATTCTCCGCGGATTCCTTTTTATGAATGGCAACGGAGATCGGTTGGGGTGGCCGTATAGCGACAAAGAGACGGGACCGCCTGTTAAATATCGTGTGGCGGTTTATTTTTTAATTTTTTTTATATATATATATATATATAAAATGAATAGTGGGGCCAGGTCGCATTGTTTTTAGAAGTTGACAATTGTATAAAAATTAAAAGATACAGGACTAATAGGTATATCAAACACAAAATTTCAAACCGTCCAAAAAGCTATAAAAACAATGAAACACGACAAAACCAAACTATCTAGCACATCAAACCATAGTTGTAAAATCCGTTCCGGGTACCGTTTCGGTTTTTTGTTTGGAACAGAACGTTCCAGTTTCGGTGCATTCTGGCGTTCCGTTCCGGTTTTGTACTGTTCATATTTATTTAATTATATATATATATATAAAATAAAATATTAATTTAACAAGTATAATTTAAATTCAATATAAATGAACTTTAAATTATACAATACAAACACAAAGTCAAAAAAACATAATCTCAAAATTAGAAACATCTCTAAAATTCCAAAATATTATGAAAGTAAAATGTTCGAAAATAAAAGAAATATAAATCAAACATCTTCTACATCATTAATAAAAGAACCATTTTTTAATCTTATTTTAAATAAAGTTATATAATTAAATAATTGCTTTTGAAAAATCCTCCAACAATAAAATTATTATTTTTAATTATATTTAAATTAAAAAAAATAAATTTAAATATAATTAAAAGACCCACAAATTTGAAATTTGAAATTTAAAATAATATTTAAAAACTAACCCTCCAAAAAAAAAAATTCTTCTTCTTCTTCTTCTTCTTCTTATTATTATTATTAATAATAAAAAATGAGAGGAACTGTACAAGGGAAGCTGAAGGCTAGAAGCCTAGCAGCTAGCCTTAAAAGGGAACAGGCTCCCGAAAGGCTAAAGAAAAAAAACAAAACAAAGCCCTAAGGCGAAGAAAGCTGGAAAAAACCTACAAGCCGAAACAAAAGGAAAAAACCGATCCAGACCAAAGGCAGACAACCCCCAACATAACCCTAAATGCTAAATCCCAATTTCCTTCTCCCAGCCGCCGCCCACCCTCATCTCCTCTTCTCCATTTATTTTTCTTCCTTCTCATTCTCTTCTCCTTTACTCTCTTCCTCCTCATCTCCTTCACTCTCTTCCTCATCTCCTCATCCTCTTCTCCATTGTTTTTTCTTGGCTCCGTTCTGAAGTTTGAAGACTACAATGATGCCAGACTTTATCTCTTGATTTTAATTTTTTATTTTTACTAATATATAATTTATGGGTTGAGTTTTTCTTTTTTGTTTTTGAATTTTTTTTATTTTGAACCCGGAACGGAACGCCCGGTGCGGAATCGGGGCGTTCCGGCCGGATTTGCCGGATCTGGCCGGGATTTTTACCGGGACAAAAACGTCGCCGTTTTGTCCCGGATTTTGAAGTGGAACGGGCCGTTCCGGCCGGAACGGGATTCACAACTATGCATCAAACTCACTTGCCGTGCCTTGCATTTCCATTTCGTTTAAGTTTAAGGCAGGACTAGTTTTTTTTTTAAAAAAAAAAATTAACAAAAATATCAAGAGTATGAGTTTTTTTTATAATAATGTTATGAAAATTATTTATGAGATAATTTTTTATGTAATATTAATGTTAAATAATACAATCTTAGAGAAATAAGATAAAAAAAATTAAAAACAACTGCACTCGTAAATTTAGGAGCAGACCATCACTACAATTCATTAAAGATGATTTTTTTTGCTTAGAGTAGCAAACTTTAATTGCTTCAACTTTAACAAAAGAGCAAATAAAAATAAAAAATAAAAACCAAAAAAAAATATTGAGAATTTTTTTTATATAAAACAAAATTAGTATTATTATCATTATGAATATAATTATTTGGATTATAATAAAATTATTAAATTGTTCCGAAAAATAAAACAAACTATTAGATCTCATAACTTTATTGTTTTTGTTTTCTTTGACCAAATAAAATCTTAGTTATATAGTACCACTTTGCAAACTCAAAAGAGAGAGAAAATAGAGAAATAGGATGAAATAGTGTACCCATATTATAAAGTGAAAATAATGAAAGCTACGTGCCTATACTCAAGGTTACTAATCTCTCAAAAATGGCTCCAAAAAACCCAAACCCACCAATCGATGGCCTTGCTACTTGTTCTTGTTGGCATCTTCTCCATCTCTCCTATTAATTGTATCGCTTCCTTGCCTCAAACACTCTAGAGAAACTGAAAGAGGAATCAGTATTCGGAGACACCAGGATGCAGCGGAGTTGTATTCTTTTATTTCCGACGAAACAGAGGAGGATAGCTGGTGATGCTCAACGGAATGTCATTGCATCGCAAGAGTTCAACTGGTTAAAAGTTCCCTTGACAGTTGATAGGAGTTTCCTGTTTGTCTTTCCATGGAGTTTTCCAATCCAATGTCATAATAAACCAAAGAAACAAGGCATATCAAACAAATGAAGCATCCCACCAGTACTCAGAACCCCCTTAAAGTATACCGTCTTAGCATTTATAGAACCACGAAATTGAGGTACAGATAGTGTATTGAACAGTCAGTTGAAACTGAGTTTTAAATCAAAGGTTTCATATTCGAATTGTCAGAGAGTTCCATTTGAAAAATAAACATACAGTGAAAATGGAATTCTACAAGGAATCTCTAGCTCATAGGGTCCATTCCTCCAGTTCATAGGGTAAGTGGACGGACCACTTACAAGCATTGAGTTCACTGGTGAGGACTCAAACCCTGGAAGCTGCCATTTTTTCACCAGGCTAGGCTGAGGGGGCTCATAATAATTAAGAAGCATTAGCAAAACTAAGAATGCTCGCTCACAAGCAAGCAACAATTCTTCACGTCAGAAAACAAGGTTCCCCAACAACAGAGACGTTAGGGTAACTGTTAGGTTATCATCAAGCTCTGTACTTATGGGGAGTGATTCCACAAAACTTGAGGCAAGGGAGACAACCAAGAAGCCAAAAATCATTTCCCAGCTTTCCTGAACATACCCGAATGAGGCGAAATAAAACATAAACCTGTCACAATATTACATGATTACTAACCAACCTACTACATTACGCGGCAGTTCAAACAGCATCATAAAAAGTTATGAGATGAGATGAGGTAGAGTAAAGACTTACGCAAGAGATGCCAAGAAACCAGCCAGGGCCATTGCAACACTACCAGCTATAGACTTGTTTCTGTTGTATGGGATTTTCTGACTTCCGAAACGCCTTCCCACAATATCTGCAATCCCTGGCAAAAAATAAAAAAAATACTATTTTTATCCACAGTAAGAAAATAAGGACTCAAGCATTTTTATTCCTCCATGTACTAAAGTTTAAATCAGCAAGAAGTCAAGTTAAACGATAAAGCACAGAAAGTAGATTACTCAGTTAAAATACCATCTCCAGCACACAAGTTGCATATTGCTGCAATTGCAACCGGGGAAGTCCTCCAATAGATAGCACAAGCCACGGTAATTGTCAAGGCATAGTACAGTGGTCCCTTGAGAAGTTCCCTGATGAACGGAGGAAACTGAGGTGGTCAAATTGAGAAGTCTGGTGAGGAAAAAACCAAAGTATACCATGCTGTATCAACCTCCAACAACATAAAGGATCACTTAGACAAAGAGAAGTGCTTGTTCAGAAACCTAAATCTGAGATAGAAAAATAAGTGCCCGCTTAGAAGTGATCTTCATAACCACTTTAACTATAACAAGAACATTCTAATCCAACACATCAAATCATAAAACATGGGAATAAAGTAGGAGTAAATCCCGCACTTTGATCAGTTCAAAGCAAAAGGGATATCTCCGGGTGGAATAGTGCTAAACATGATAAGAAAAAACTCTAAATAAGCATGGTAAGAAAAAACTCTAACAATACACATGAGCCATCGGATCATGAACTCAAAGTGGAATCCACTTGCAGGTCCAACTGATCCAACAGCTCATATGTAATCTTGGAATATTTTTCTGATTGATATTGCCAGTTTTGGCAGCTTTGAAAACAATTTTTATAACATAAAAACAAACATGGTATTGTTAAAAACAAAACAAAAATAATTATTTTGGCAGTGTATCCTTAAAACCAATTTCATTGCTTGTTAAAGTTTTTGTTTTATACCATGTTTGTTTTTATGTTATAAAAGCATTTTAAACAAAATAATTATTTTTATTTTTATTTTTTTTCTTTACCTTAAGTTTTCAGAGGTTTTTAAATATGCTAATATCAAAAATAAATTTTATAAAATAATAAAAAATATTATTTCAATATATATATCTTTTAAAAAATAATAACAATTAGAATACTAAACATGCTAGTGTATTTATCCATTTTCTTTCAATGAAAAAGTAGGGGCTGCTGTTTTCTTTGAACATATATTTTTATATATGTTCTTAGACTTTCCTAGATAAAAACTAATGAGTTTCTGGCTATGGATTGATAACTTGGCTACTTTGTTTTGAGTCCTATTTAATGGATTTGGGCTGAGCAAACTCACGTTTAAAAATATAAGTATAAAAATAACATCAAGTTTATACGAAATAAATATGTTAAGTGCATTATTCCTCCAGGAGGGATCAATAAAGTGAAGGGAGCCACTGCTAAGCATGAGGATGTAAGAGATTTTAACACAGGAAAAATCGATAAATTTTATATACAGAGTTGTGAGTTGTAACCTGCGGTCTCCAAATCTGCTCATTGATTTCACAGTGGCTTCATCTTTCCACATTCCAGATCCAATAAGAAGCATTTTTATTATATTAAGACCAGGAATAAAAGCTGCGAGAAGCGCTCCCCGGTGTCCAGAACTGCAATAATTTGTAATGGCTGTTTCACGGGGCAGATTTATAGTAATATTACGCCAAGCTTCTCAAGTCATAAAATTACCTGAACATTGGCCAGCACAGCATGAAAACTAACCCGATGCTTATATGCACAAGCTTCCTATTCATTTTCTAAACAAGAAAAGAATAAGGGACAATCAACCTCTAATTAGCTGAGCAAGAGAGGAGATTTCAGATGAAAAATTCAGAGGAGATGATTAAGATTCAAAGCCCCATTTTAAGAAACCGGTTTGATTCATAGACAAAATATCCTATGAGCAAATAAATGAATATAACCCTTTAAGAATCCATCAAAAAGCAGATTTTTTTTTTAAATATATAAAAAGATTTCTAATCAAAATTCGATGCAGCGAGTCAGGTATTAATTATCCTTAGATGAAGCTAAAAATAAAGCAGGAATAACCTGGTCAAGACCATGTTTTCCAGTTTCTTTGTATGGTTGAAGAAACGCACAAATAAGAGACAACTGGGTTACCACCACCCGACATTGCAGCAGCCCACAAGAGTTTTACTTGTCTTGGTCTACTTTTAAGGTATAAATGTCAACAAAAGTATGGCTTTTGTTGGTCTCAATCCACTTTACAAACAGCTACATTTCATTTTTTTCAGGCACGATAGCATCACTTCCTCTTTATTTAAAAAAAGAAAAAGAAAAAGAAAAAAGTCTCGCAAGCACTTTTAAGTCTTAAAAAAATACGCGAGAGAGAGGAGGGGATTAAGACCTGGTCGAAGACACGTCGTTTAGCAGTTTCTTCAAATAAACGAAGGATGGAGAGGGCGATGGTACCGGATAAGCCAGCGGCTATTAAATCGGAGACAACGGGATCCTGATGAAGCATAGCTACTGCTGCCCTTGCTGTTGGATCCACCTTAGATCTCCTCCGTGTTCTTTGATGTCCCTGAAATCCGACCCAAAATCTTGAGCCAACGTTGGTGATAGTGTGACAAGAAGTGAAAACGAAAGCGGTCTTCAAGTTAGAGACAGGTCTGTTATGAAGGTCAAGTCGAAGAGAAAGAGAGGCAGAGGGAGAGGGGAAGGAGCAGCACGTCATCAACAACATCTGCTCTGGTGGTTCGGGGAATTAATTTCAACGAAAAGTCATGGTTGGCCAAAACCGTCATGCCGTGAGGATCGACCACCAACAGTACTGTCAAGTCCAGAATTATCGCATATATGCAGGATCGAACTTGAATTTTAAAGTTTTTATACATTAGTCCTTATGACCGCCTCAGTATGATTGGATTGAAAACTCTATGCTTTTAAAAAATATTATTATTTTAAAATATACTTTCTTTATTTTAGTATCATCATATTAAATTAAAGAAATATTTTTATTTTTTTAAAATAAAATACACCCAAAAATCAAAATCTTCGAGTACAGATTACATCACAGCTAGACTTGATCATGATCATGAGCAATTACACAGTATGTTTTCCATTTTGGAGAAAGAGTTGATCATGATATCCTCCCGTGATGCCAGACGATCTTTCCTGATCAAGCCTTTTCATCTGCTCTGGTGGAGAAAAACTTTTTTTCTTCTTGTTTTTTTGTAAGGACATTTCTGCATAATGGGCTTGGTTAATGATGGTAAATGAGACTGGTCAGTCCATTAGACGGACGGGCTGTTGGGCCGATCTCACTGGAGGGACGCAAGAAAGATTGTGGAGAGAGTGAAGATTTTTACGAATTGGGCCCTATTGTGACAGTACTGTTTAGGGAGGCCTTTTTTCCTCCGATCCATTAATAACTCTTGAAAAAGCCATCGATCACCTGGAAAAAGCCGAGGCTCGGTTCTTGTTCATCATCTCAACTAATAATCTTTCTTCTCTTTAGCAGGTTATGAAGCAAAAACTGAGAAGTTGAAGAGCACCATCGAGAATTCTGCAACAGCTCTGCTTGCACTCTCTCGACCACCATTGCCTTCCGATGAAAACAAGGACGCCCTGAACAAAGAAGTCCCATCTGCCGGGACTAATCAGCCAAACATTGAAAACAAGCAGCAGGATCCTCCGGGCAGTCCAAGGGACCCTAACATGGACCCGGCCCGAGAGGCTCGGAAGTGGATTGATTACCTTTTCACCCACATTTAACCATGCTGATGCTACCTTCAGATTTTTGTTTCCTTTTAGTTTCTTGACAGTATATATTAATCCTGGTGTTCTATAATTAACAAGGACTATACCGTATCGTAAAGTTCATTGGCTCAAAGAACTTAATACAGCTCAATCTAACGTGCGAGAATTTCACAACCGTAATTAAATAGTTAATGATTCGTGAACCCTCATTGTTTTTTTTCATAGGCTTATGGCAAGCAGGCAGTATTCTCAGAAATACCGACTGAAGCAGATATATGCAATATATATATATATATTATGCAACCTGAAACTGGAGTGAAAGCTCTCCAAGTAACAGAAATAAAACCTGATTCCTCTAGTCGATGATTTTAACTTGTAATAAATTCGTACTGCAAGTCGCTAACTTGTTTTTTCTTGCTGTATATGCATACATCCAGGCGAAGGTGGCAATCACAGTTCCTAGGATCAAGTACTCGAAACGCCAAAACTCATTACTGCGAATGGAAAATAATTCAATTGAGCTGAAGCTTTCTTCTTGTTCTCGTGAACTCATATTCAGAGAAGCTACTTTTAGACAATAATATAAAATTATATTCTGTTATCTCATCTAATAGCTTAAGTTTTTAGGTGAGATGATTACTTATCATGGTATCAAAGTCTTGTTGACCCAGCGGTCACGAGTTCGAATTTCATCATACTCATTCTATTTGATAAAAAATCAAGTACAAAGTAGAGTGAACATGTGCAAGTTTCAAGCTCAAAAGACTTTTACTTAAGGAGGTGTGTTAGAGAATAATATAAATCATAATTTAGAATCTCATCTAATAATTTCAATTTTTAGATGAGATGGTTACTTAACGCGTCACTCCTCGCTGTTTGTTAATCAACTAAAATTATGTGCTTGTGGTGTTTAATTATGCATGCAGCTCAATATGAGGAATTGAAGAAGGAAAGAGACCTGATAAAGCAATCCTTAATCGTGAATCATTGTCACCCAGATCTTTTAAAGACAGTGTCGCCCGCCAATTATCCATTTATTATGAATTTGAACTTGAACCAGCCTAGATTATATCCATGTATGGATATGGAATCTGCTGCTGCTGGCGGGACATCACGAACAATGATGAGTGGGAAACTCAAATCAGTTTGAACTTTGAATATGCTGGACAGATTACATTTGCAAACTTGAACTTCTCAACTAGAAAACATAAAAGTTGAAGTGATTCAGCTATTTAATGTGCCTGTCCTTGACATTTCCTTGAATTAATATGTATTAACTGGTTACTTGTTATTTTGGTTAAATTACTTTTTATTTAAAGTCTTTTTTACATTATAAAATATTGATTAATATGTTTTAAATATTCTGTACAGTTTTGATGTATTAATATTAAAAATATAAAAAATATTTTAATTAAAAAATATTGTTTCAAAAACACTTGCATCGCATCATTATACACATACTTATGTGGGTGCTATTTATTTTTTAATTTCATGATATAATTATTTTTTATTGTAATATTTATTTAACTTTTAAAATTCACAACAATTTATTTAGTTATTTTAGGATTTCTATTTCGAGTTTAATTCTATTCGTTAGGTGATTATTTTTTTTTAAAAAAAAATACTAATATAAATAGACTTGTTTAATTTATTTTTTAGAAAAAAAATATTTTTATTTAGAATATTTAGTTTCTTTCTTTATATTTTAGAACTGTAGATTTTTAGAGTTTAGGGATTTAAAGCTGTCCATTATTTATTTATTTTTTGTAAATAGTAGTCACCTGTCACCTTAGCTTATTCGTCATTTATAAAAATACTTAAAGACAAAATTCATGAATTATAAATACCATATGAATCCTTAAAGGATCAGGTTCGAAATTTTTTTATTTTTAATATTTCAGTATATATATTTTCAGAGTTTATCTTTCTAAAATATTATTCTATTTTCTCTTTCTAAAAAAATACTTAAACATCTAAGAGTTCAAATTCACTAAATAAGTTCTTTTATAAGTATCAATCGCCTGTCACCCTGGCTTACTAGATTAAAGAAAATGAATCAAATTATTAGAACTAAAAAATTAATCAATTATTCAACACATAAGTCTTACTCCTAAACTATTTAAACTATTTCGATTTTTGGAACCTCGTCAATTTTGATATATATATATATGTACACAAAATGAAACAACAGTTGTCGTCTCTCCCGTCATCAAGCACTATAAATGGAGGGGAAAAGGTGGTGCACAGAGATGTCTGCTCAAACAATAAAAAAAGAAGATCAACGATACATGATATTACTTAACAAGAAACCTCTCTCGATTACGTACATGTAATATTGATATTATTGTTTTAAAAACAATTCCTTTTGCAGCTGAAATATATAGAGAAAAAGAAAGCAAGAGTGTGTAGACTGAAGTAACTCCCATGTAACATTATTTTAATATATTTATAAACGAAAAATAATTTTAAAAACAATCTCCACTCCACCACATTTTTAAATTTACATAAAATAGGCAAGAAATGGCAAATCCAAGCTCGTATCAGCCTGGAACACCCACAGCACTGTAGGAGAAACTGGATGTGAATCCACAGTCAGGTGGCATTGAGCAAATATGATGACGTTTAACTTGAAGCCCATCAACCAAGATGTTGAAATTAATTGAATCCATTTCGTGCAATGCAAATCATCTGTAGTTGGCACACCCATCTAACCGATTTACAATATTATTAAAAAAAAAAAAAAACAATTATGAATCCAAAGACAAAATTATTAGAGAAACTTTAAAAGAAAACATCATGGATAACATTTTTTAAAACTCTTGTGATGGTACTCTTTATATATATATATATATACGGCTAATGAGTAAACAATATTTTAAATATTTTTTTTCCAATTAACGTTAGAACTTCGTCTAAAAAAAACCATTTCTACGATCTTAATTGGTAAAAGTCAAACGACCATATATAATAAAGAAATTTCATTGACGTTCTTAATTCGCACAGTCAAAAGAGTTGGTGTGTCGAATTGGTTGAAAATAAAAAGAGTATGCGCTTTGATTGATGCAAACTCAAGAGTTTATGTGCAGGCTAAGCGATGAAGAACAACTTGAAGAGTTTATTGGTATATAAATAAGTCCACAGCTAACTATTATTATTATTTTAATTCAAATAAAGAAAAATCTACGAAAAGATTGACTTTATTGCACTCATATAAGCTGTAACGTGTGATCAATAATTGGAGGTGTAAGTATAATAATACAACCTCCACTTCTTCATCCTTGCAATTGTCGACTTATAAATAATTGCATGATTAAGAGTTTAATTAGTGGTAAACTAATAAATCCCCTTGCACTTCCTAACGGATTAGACTAATTTTTTTTAACTTAAAAAAATATTAGGAGTGTAAATTTGTTTTAGTTGATTCAGTTGTCAACAAGTTATTGGATGAAAAAATATATCTTCATTCTTTTTAAAAAAAGGAATTATCTCTAATCCTTTTATTCTAACAACACCTTATAAACTGTTCTCCAGTAATTTGAATAAATCTTACGCAAGGGTTGTTTTCGTGTAGTTTTGTAATTAGAAAGGTTATTGGAAACCTCAATGTCTTAAGTTGCGACAGCAAAATCAAGCTTGAAAACCTGATAATCAATCATAATCTAATGCTCATAAACCACCTCAGGGTTATTAACCACTGTACCATAATAATACAATAGTAGTATCATTCAGCTATTTAATTGATCATAGTACTTTAGCGGAGTAGTTTCAAAAATTTATCTCCTCACAACAAAAAACTATGTCTATTCTTCCTTCCATAGGTCAGTTGCCTCATAATTCTTTAGGTATGTCACATTCTAAATGAATTTTATATTTTGGCATTGCACATCATATATCTCCATATCTTTTATCTTTTGTGTTTGTGTCTCATTCGTTCTTTATTTGTGTCATGACTACTGATGATACTCTTATGCTCTTAACAAATGTTGGTTATATTATCAAACCTTACATGTCTCTCCTTAATGTTTGCCTCATTTCAAATCTCATATTGAATCTTACTTTTGTTGGTCAAATATATGATGCTAATAATTATTTAGGAATGATTTTCTTTTTTTATTGTGTTCAAGATATGTAGTATCAAAAGTTAACTCAGACAGGTCATAGGAAGAAGGGACAATGCATTTTGGATGAGTTAAAAATATTAGTTATTGTTGCTACTAATAATGATTTATTTTCCTTTATATTGAATTCTTTTTTTTTTTCTAGTTTTTATTTATGGTATTCTCATCTAAGTCATGTTTTTCCTTCTCGTTTGAGATTTTTGGCGTCCATAAGAGCCTTAAAGGGTGTTTGAGAATGCGTTCATAAAACGCTTTTGAAAAAATTGAAATTTTTATTTTAAATTAAAAGAATTGGTGTTTTTAAATTATTTTCATAAGATGATGTCAAAAATGATTTAAAAAAAATAAAAATAAAAACATCATTTTCATGCATTTATGAATAAAAAATACTTTTAAAAGCAACTTCAACCATAGTCCCAAAAAGGCACTTAATTTTTTTAACAAACTTGTGATATTTCTTATTGTAGTGGATGAAACTGACAAAATTTTCCATTTTACATTTTAATCAAAATATATATTTTTCTTATTCTCCATTTGATTTGATTAATGTTAATATGTGGACCTTTTCTTATTGTCAACAAAGAAAGGTCTTGACATTGTTTTTTTTTTTTTTGTTGATAATCATACTCATTATTGTTAAGTTTATTTAATGAACATCCTTCCCATAAAATCTTAAGATATATACAAAATTTCTAACTCTTGTCAAAACTCAATATTTTATTGTTATAAAATGTTTTAAGAGTGATGTAGATAAGGAATACACCTCTAATAAATTTTATGAGCTGCTTATCTTAAATGGAATTGTTCACCGAAATTCATGTATAGATACTACTTAACAGAATTGTGTTGCTCATAGTTGTAAAATCCGTTCCGGGCGCCGTTCTGGTTTTTTGATTGGAACGGAACATTCCGGTTTCGGTGTATTCCGGCGTGCTGTTCCGGTCTTGTACTGTTCATATTTAATTTTATATATATATATATATGAAAAAAAATTAAAAAAACAAAAAAACAAAATATAATTTTTATTTTTTATAAAATCAAAGTTGACGCAACATTTTTTTTTATAATATATATATATTTTTTATTTTTTATTTTTTATTATATATATATATATATATATATATATATATATATATATATATATATATATATATATATATATATATATATATATATAAGCTTACAGTTAGTTGTAACGTGAAGTTACAACTATAAAGTAGAAATCCTTCTTTGTTATTATTATTATTATAAAAACCCACAAACCCTACTGCCCCATTTATTATTATTAGTTTAAATTATAAAAACCTAACCCTAGCCCCTTCCCACTTTCTCTTTGCTTGCGTCGTCCCCCCACTTTCCCTTAGCTTCCTTTGTTTGCTACTGCCCCACCCTGCCTCTAACTGAAGGGAAGTCCAGGGCTGTGTCTTACAATTACAAGAAGTCAAGCAAAAGCCAATGGCGCTAGGCCGCTTGAACCATGTCTCTTCACGTGAGTCGACACCTACTTCCATTATTTTCTTTCTAACCAAAAGATCAGCGAACTGCACATCCCACCTGTGAGGACTGAGGAGCTTGAATCTCTTTGTGGAAACCATGGAAGATCTGCTAAGGGAGTCGAGAGTTTACACCACTAGACTATATCCACGTGTGAGGCACGTGTGGTCCAGGGCCTTGGATATTTTGCTTTGAGTTGTTCATTTATGTTCTCTCTCTGTCTCTCTGGTTTACTTTGATGAATACATTCACGGCGTCGTTTTTTTTCTGATACCGGAACGGAACGCCCGGAACGGAACCGAGGCGTTCCGGCCGGAATTTGGCTGGAATTTCCGGAATCGACCGGAATTAAAACCGGGACAAAAACGACGCCGTTTTGTCCCGGTTTTATGAACGGAATGGCACGTTCCGGCCGGAACGGAACGGATTTTACAACTTTGGTGTTGCTGGAAAAAAACATAGGCACATTGTTGAAACTACTCATTCTCTCTTGTTGTTTGCTTTAACTCCTTGTGACTTTTAAGGTTAAACTGTTTTTACTGCTGGAAGTTTAATTAATACAATTTTGCCATAGTTTAGGTTTATATCCTTGTAAAATGTTGTATGAGTATGCCCTTTATTATTGTTTCCTTATAGTATTTTGTTATACTTGTTAAATTGTTGCCCTCATCTTCCTCATCTCATTATAAACTTCTCTTGACTTTTTTTTCTTTTGTTATTATTCTTCCTCATGTAGAACACAATAAGTTATCATCTCAATATGATAATTGTGTATTTCTTGGTTATGGTAAAGATAAAAAGTGTATTGTTTTTTTATCCTATAATTCATAAACTTTATTTGTCTCATCGTGCTTTCTTTCTCGATCATATACCTTTCTTTTTTATTTTATCCACTCCTCATATCTTGATTAGGTCTAATCTTATTCATATATATATTAATCTATGAATTCTGATAGTTTATCATTTGAGGTTTCTGATACCTTAACTTCTTTTCCTCATGTTCGACCAATTCATACTGATCATTCTATAGGTAATAACATTTTACTCTCTAGCACACTTGAAGCACCATTCTCCTCTATGGTCCCTCATGCTATATTTGAGATTATGGATTCACTTCTACATTAATCCATACGCATTCCTAAGTCCACATAATTACCAAAGTTTGGTTATTCTTTTTATTATCACCATTTACTTCTTTTTTTTAACTTATACTCATTGTCTCTCTGAACCCTCTTCCTATAAAGAGACAATTCTTGATCCTCTTTTACAAAAAGTCATAGATGAGGAACTTTCTTTATATTTTATATAAACTAGATACTTGAGATTTGGTTTCTCTACCTTCTAATGAGAGTGTTGTTGATTGTCGTTGGGTGTATAAGATCAAAAATAATTTTGATGGATCTATTGAGCGATATAAAGTTATGTTAGTTGAAAAAAGATGCTCTCAATAATATGGTATAAATTATGAGGAAATATTTTTCTAGCTGTTAAAATAACTATTATTCATACTGTTATTGTAGTTGGTTTAGTTTGTCAATGACATATCTCTCAACTTGATGTTAAAAATGTCTTCTTGAATGAAGATCTTCACGAATAAGTTTATATAAATCCCTTTCTTAGTGTTTTACATGATACTGGGTATGTTTGCAAGCTCAAGAAAATATTATATTATCTCAAACAAACACCTAGTGTTTGGTTTGAGAAATTATATATTGTGACCACTTCCCTTTGATTTGTTTCTAGTAGTCATTATTCTACTCTTTTTGTTAAGAGCATTGATGCAGGTCATATCATTATATCGTGTTATGTTGATGACATGATTATTATTAATGAGACATTCATGGTATTTCAATTTGAAGAAAGATTTAGGTAGACAATTTAAAATAAAGGAATTGGATTTTCTATGATACTTCTTAGGTGTTGAGGTAGCTTACTCACCTCGAGGTTATCTTTTTTCTTAGTTAAAATATGTTGCAAAGATTCTTGATAAGTGTAGACTTAATGATAATAAGACTGTAGATACTTTTATTGAGGTTAACACCTGATATTCTTCTTCTAATAATAATATCATACTATTATTAAGAGCTTGATATGTCTCACTATTACTTGTCCAAACATTGCATATATTGTTTATACTATTAGTCAGTTTGTTGTTTCTCATATTTTCATTTATCGGGTAGTTGTTCTTTCTATTTTGTGATATCTTCGAGGTGTAATCTTTCAAAGTCTCTTAATTCCATCCACCTCTTCTTTAGAGTTGCATGCATACTTTAATGCTAATCATGACAGTGAAGCCACAGATCGAAAGTCTATTACTGGTTCCCGTATTGTTTTCGATGATTCTCTTATTTCTTGAAAGAGCAAAAAGTAATTTGTTGTTTCTAAATCTTCAACTAAAACAAAGTATTGTGCTATGACATCCACCACCAAAAAAGATTATTTGGTTACGTTGGTTACTTGCAGATATGAGAGTTTTTATTTCTCATCCCATTCTTATGTATTATGACAATTAGAGTTCTATTCAGATTTCTCACAACTAGTTTTTTCATGAATGAATTAAGCATATTGAGATCAATTTTCATCGTAATTATTTTTGGATTCAAAGTTGTTAAGGAACCATTTCACCTAAAAGCTTAAGCTTTTAGGTGAGATAGTTTCTTAGCATGGTATAAGAGCTTTGTTGACCCAGCGGTCACGGATTCGAATCTCATCACCCCCATTCTATTTGATAAAAAAAATCAAGCTCAAGGTAATGTGGTCTGTGCAAGTTTCAAGCCCAAGGGGCTTTCACTTGAGGGGTGTGTTAGAGAATAATATAAATCATATTATGGGGTCTCACCTATCAGCTTAAGCTTTCAGGTAAGATGGTTCTTTAACAAAGAAAACCCCCCTTTTAAGCACTCTTTGTGGTCCCGGGTTAAGCGAGTAAAACCTTAGTTGTCCCAAACTCTTATAAGGTGAGCATGCCCTGACTCGAACCGAGACCTGCAAGGTAGATCTCAAGCCCTTTACCACCATTCCACGCCCCTTAGGGAAGATTGTCTTCTTGTTATCATCTCAAGCATGACACCATCATTTGCCTTTTGTTTTCTCTTCTTTGGAGATTACAGATTTCTATACCAAGTAGCATTCTATTTCTTGATTTCGTTTTATACTTGGCAAACTCTTAATACTTGTGGTAGTCGCATCGTGAATTTGAGGGGAGATATTGTTAATAGGGTTACTTTGTTATATTATTTATGAAAGGTATACTAGTCTTTTTATTTTAAACTTATATATAGTCTCTTTGTATTAGAATTAAGTTAATTGACCATAGAAGTTATCCATTATTGAAACTCTAGTTTTATTTTGTTCTGATTGGTTAACGGTATAAATCTATGATATATTCAAGACAGATGCTACTGCCATACATAGTATAAACTACAGTGATACTTTGTCCCTGTCCCCTTGAAAGAAGAAAAAGGATTAAAAAAAACCTTTTTTTACCAATTACTCATTTCAAAGCATATTGGTGTGGCCTGTGGGAATGCCTAGATAAGCAAACAAAGCTTCTGTATTTCTTGAATTTGTCAGCCTCTATGTTTTTTTTCTCAAAAAAACATGTCACTGTTTGCAATTTCAAGGTGAGCCGCTCGTCTAGACCAAGGAACTACATTTCTACAAGAAAGAAGAGCTAAAACTTATATGTAATTAACTAATCGCATATCAGTATTTTGGAAATGAATGATACAAAATGGAAAGTTTTGAAGGTTGAAATCGCAGTACACACCACTTATCTATTTGTACCAATCGTCTTGTACAAGTACCAACAAGATCTCACTTTGAATTCTCAGATTCACATAGTCAGATCCAGGGTACTTGTCAGTTCTGGATGCTTTGATGGCATGCTCAGATATATAGAATTGCTTTCTTTTGTTGAAGTAGAAGATAAAGAAAGAGATAAATTGCTTCCCTCGTCTTCCTCGTCCCATGATAAACTTCTCCTGGCTTCCTTTTCTTTCGATTCTGTGAAAAGCGTGAGACTTAAATCAAGATCATCGGCCTTCCTTTTTGTCTGGCTACATTTTTCCGCATTAAGGCTCCACTTTGTCTCTGAGCTGATTGATTCATTAGTGTCCCCTCCTCTTTTAGAAATCTGGGCTGCAAAATAGGGCTGTTTTGTGGGTGAACTTACTTGGCCTCGGATCGAATTGCCACTGCACACCGACCGATGAGATTCAGTATCCAGGAACTCTTGCTTTAGTTTTCTCCGGTGGTCGTTGAATGTCGGATTTTTGCACGTATGGAAAGGTCCATGCTTTGTGCTCGAGCCAATTTCAACATTGATCCTCTCAGAAATTGAATTGTAAAATCCAGCTCCACTCCTGATAGTCATGCTATCTGGTACCAGTACAGAAGGACTGGCGATCCAGTTTCCATGTCCAGTACTTCTGGAAACGCTTCTACTCCTATATATTGTGAAAAAAGAATTGTAAACTCACAAGTTTAATCCCATGAGGAACCACAAATTATCTGTATTCAAGTTTGATCAGTACCTGAAATTAGAACTGAGATTGTGATCGAAATTCGGAAGCAGAGAGTGTTGCCAAAAGTTGAGAGAAAAGTAGTCCGAGCTACCAATAAGACTCCCCCCCCTACTGTTTATAACTGTCAATTCATGAACGGCGATAGTTCTGAGAGTTAGGATCTCATATATGCGTATAGACAACTAAGAAAAAAAACATAATACTTAATCCATTACAAGATATATATACAAAGGACAAACTTTGTACCTTGGCCTTGATCATCGATCTTCTTGCTCCGGTACATCTGCTTCCGAATACCAAAAAAAAAAGAAAAATGAAATTAAGTTGTGCAATCAATCATCTAACTAAAAGCTGTCTGAGTCCAATTATAAATTAATCATGTGATTAGTACTATATAGGAAGTGATTAGATATAAATTAATTATCCTTATTACAATTACCTGTAGGTGGCTCTTGACATGAGCAATACTTAGCCCCTTGGTGTTCATTTGTTGCAACACTAATTTTGGTGTTGCCACTGTATATACCAAACAGATAGATGACAAAATTAACAAATAAAATTATTTTCTTGAAACAAGAACATGGAGGTTCACAGAAACATCATGAACAAGAAACTGAGAATTTGAAGATCTTACTCTCATAGCCACCAAGTCTCTCGACAGCTTGAGCAAAGCGAAGATGAAGATCTGGAGTCCATCTTAGCCTAGGCACCTTAGATCTTACATATGGCCTTACCCCACTAGAGCTAGCTTTCTCGCTCTCATCCACAATGCTATTGCTCGAACTTGCGCTAGTTTTAGTCTTACTTTCACCATCTCCTTCCTCATCCTTTCTCTTGCCTGAAGCATCCATCATCAGACCATCGTTTTTCTGATCACCTCCCAGCTTCATAATTCAATATATCTTGGAGCTGTGAGGAAGACAACGAGAGAAGTTTCTAAATATAGTGGAGCGATTATGATTGACTCCAAAAATAATCACCAACAGTTAGCCATCATGAACTTCTGGGTTCCGATAATTCCTCTTCTTGAGCTCTTCTCTTCAATCATCATTAATATTTCAAAGAGAGTTTAGATATTCCAACAGAAAGGAGAATCTAAGCTGACATAGCTAAGATAAATCCATCTGAAATGATGGTATAAACCAAACCCTAACTCTCAAAAGTCTCAGCACACGTATACTTTTTCTACACCACTGCCCCTGTAATATTATATGCACTCACAAACCATGAGTAGCCATGCTATTTATGTATGCAATGGGCCATCATTCTTGTGACGTTAACCCTATGGACTTGGTAAAAGTTGAACTGATACATAAAAAAATCCTTCATGTCGTGATTAAACTTTGAAGTATTCTAATACAATGATTGAGCAAGCACCATCTTGCGCAAGCGCGTGGGAAGCACGTCCAAGCTTTTCTAATCCTTGCAACGATGCTTCATGCATGGTAAAATGTAATAAAATGTAGTTACCGATGAAATGTTTGCCATTTGCTTCTAATGTAACTTACTGATAAGTTCTTGATGCAAATTTTTTTTTTGTTTTTGTTGCCTGCACTTAGGAATTGGTTGGAAGAGAAAATAATACATGAGAGCTAAGTAGATAATTAAAATTCAAATGGAAAGAGTCAGGCATGCATGGGGAAGCTGGCTGACGAGCCCATGATTCTTGCTGTCGGTATTCACGGATTTGTCTTTGCCTGTATTTATCATATGACCGCCCCACTTAACAACAAGACTTGTATTTTTGGCTTCTCCAAGGATTCCTCAACCTCTATGCGTCCGAAGTTTTTAATAATCTGCCCCTGACAGTTCATCAGATTCAATGTTGTTTACTAATCCGACCGAGGTAAGATTCATGATCTCGATCACTGGCACAAACATTCATAGCATTCTATAAAGGTCGGGGGTTTATCTAGCAGCATTGAGCAGAAAAAAATCCTTGGTAAACTTTCCTTGGATTTTCTGAAACACATTAACGTAGTAAAAACAATAAATTTAAAAAAATTTAGGAGTCTACAGGATTTCATTAGATAGATTTAGAGTTATTTAAGGCTTCTTCGATAATCTGAAGATCAAATTCTCTTTTAGGTTTTGAATAATTGTTTCATGACTAGTTTATCACAAATTACAAATTGTTCAGGTATCAGGTCTCTAGCAATAATTTGTACGGATAACCAATGATAAATCTCTTAAACTATTTTAAAAGAGAGAGATGTTATACTTTAAAATGCTAGTTCTTTTTTCCCCCTATATTTAGGTGTTTATATATTGTAGTATTATCCTATCATGTGCAGAAAAATAAGAAGTACAACATTCTATGAAACTTAAAAACCCTATAGCATGAAGTGTATTTATTTTGTTAAATCATTTTTATTCTCAACACTATAATTATTGATAATTTGAATAATATTTTAAACAATTTTTAAATCTCCTTCCACCTTGACCATGAATTCTATAATCAATATTCTTTGAGAATAGGTGAAAGAACCACCTATGACAGATAAAAAAAGATATTTTACCATCATCTCCCAACTTAAAGGTCCTATTGTGTTCATATAGTATGGACATGATAGTCTTCTATGCATGCTCTAACTTAAAACCATTTTAAGTCAAAGTCGTATTTATCTATAAAAATTATTTTGTAGACGTTATAAATCAAAGCCCTGAATGATCACCACTACATTAACTCATCAATTAACAATATTAGATAAACATCTATATTTTTTGGATTAAATAGTGCATAATTAATAAAACTTTCAACCCCATTACAATAATTTATCTTGCGTAACCCTTTAGGTGAAACTTGATACATCCATAAACAATCATTCATTATTTTTATCAACCTATATAAAACATGAGTTACAATGTGTATTAATTAATTATGTAAACTAGATAATTTAGCTAACACGAGCCGTAAACCCGCGCTTCGCCGCAGGGATTAAAATTTATCTAAATTTAACACATAATTTTGTATTTTGTATTTTATTTTTTATTCTTTTATTTTTTTTAGTTTAGTTTCGATCCCTTGATTTTTTCAGTCCTTCTAAGATAGTTTTAATTTTTTTATTTGTATCTATACACCTTTGCTCTTTGTTTAGATTTTTAATTTTAATTGTTATTTTTATTTGTATTAAATGCAACTCTCCTTAAAAAACATAGTAAGTTTAACTTTGGTGGTGTAAAATAAGAGTAAAACTCTTTCCTATGCATGTATAGTTAAACGTGAAATGTTTGAAACACTACCGCAAGTGACTCTTTCATTTTGTCTTATTTGAGACAACAAAAGTTATTTTACTGTGCACTAAAAAAGTAAAATTATCGGGACACCCCCACTAACAATTCTTGGTTTTTATCTTATTTAAGGATATTATAATTATTGTACTATGAACAAAAATGAAAAAAATTGAAAATACCTTTGATACTATGACATTATTTTAAACACATTTTACATAATAAAATAAATATATAAAAAACTATTATATATTTTTAGAAGTTTAACGACGTCACACGCACTATTTAAAATATGCATGAGCTCTGAAATTGATGTCGTGCCCGAAGACGCGGCCATAACACTACTACAAAAAATATAATTAAAAAAGTAAATCATCAATGCACCCTTATAGCCAACTTTTGGATTTTATCTTATAGGGGTATATAAGCTTAAGTTGGATGAGAGAACATGGTTATAAAAAAAAAATATAAGTGAAAGAAAAAAAAAGTATAAGCATGAAAGCACTGTAGCGATCCATATTATTTTTAAAAAGAAATGGCTTAGAAATTAGTTATAGTGTGTTTAAGCTGGTTCAGAGATTCCGGTTATAAAAAAATATATAAGGGAACAAAACGAAACTATTAGTGGGAAAGCACTTTAGAAGAAAAAAAAAAGGGTCCAGGGATTGTCATGGTACACATAAGTTGGTTTCAACACCCTAGTTATCAAAAAAAAAATGGATATGGGAATTAATCGTGGTACGCTTAAGACACTCCTGTTATATATATATATATATATATATATAAGTGGAAAAAGAAAAAAGAATATAAAAAAGTATAATGGGCAAAAAAATGAAAAACTAAACATAATAAGGAAAAAAAAGGTAAAAAAAAAAGAAGAAGCAAAAAACAGGGAAAAAAACACTGTAGCGGGAAAGCATTCTTGCAATCAACAATACTATGTGCGGGGAGCTACAGTGCTTTCTCCATACCATTTACAATCCATATTGCTTAAAAAAATAAATTCGGTTCAGAAATTAGTCATGGTGTGCCTAAGTTGACCTGGAGACACCAGTTACCAAAAAAAAAATTGATCCAGTGATAAGGAAACAAAATGTATAAGTGAACAAAAAAAAGTATAAGGAAAAAAATTCAGAAAAAATAATAAATTGGTCAGGGGATTAGTCGTGGTGCACGCAAGGTGGCCCGGACACCCGATTATCAAAAACTTTGGTCTGGGGATTAGTTATCGTGCGCCTAAGGTGGCACGGAGATCCTTGTTATAAGAAAAAATGTATAAGTAAAAAAAAATCATAAACTGACTCAGAGATTGTGATTATAAGAAAGAAATATAAGTTAAAGGAAAAAAAATATAAGCATGAAAGCACTGTAGCAATCTATATTGTTTTAAAAACAAATTCGGTTTGAGAATTAGTTGTGATGTACATAGGCTGACCCGTAAACCCTGGTTATAAAAAAATATATATAAGTGAGCAAAACAAAAGTATAAGAAAAGCACTTTAGCAAAAAAAAACAAAAATGGGTCTGGGGATTAGTCTTGGTACACATAAGTTGATCTAGACACCCTGATTATAACAAAAAAATTGGATCCGGGGATGAATTGTGGTGTGCTTAAGCTAGCTAGGATACCCCAATCATAAAAAACAAAAAAAAATATAAGTAGAAAAAGAAATAAATTAAAAAATATATAAGTATAAGTAAAAATGTATAAGTAAAAAAAAAGCATAAAGTGACTCATAGATTGTGATTATAAGAAAAAAATATAAGTTAAAGGAAAAAAATATAAGCATGAAAGCACTGTAGCAATCCATATTGTTTTAAAAACAAATTCGGTTTGAGAATTAGTTGTGATGTACATAGGCTGACCCGTAAACCCTGGTTATAAAAATATATATATAAGTGAGCAAAACAAAAGTATAAGAAAAGCACTTTAGCAAAAAAAACAAAAATGGGTCCGGGGATTAGTCTTGGTACACATAAGTTGATCTAGACACCCTGATTATAACAAAAAAATTGGATCCGGGGATGAATTGTGGTGCGCTTAAGCTAGCTAGGATACCTTAATCATAAAAAACAAAAAAAAATATAAGTAGAAAAAGAAATAAATTAAAAAATATAACCAGGAAAAAAATATTTCATGGAAAAAAAGAAAAAAAAATAATAATCAGAAAAAGAACAAAAAAACATAATAAGGAAAAAACAAAAAAAAAAGCTATAAAAAAATTAGATCCGAGGATTAATCGTGGTGCATTTAAGCAAGCCCGGACACCTCGATCATAAATATATAAGTGGAAAGAGAAAAAATTGCCTATAAGAATAAAATTGACTTAAATCAAAACTTTGATATCAAAAATATTAAGGATTTCAGGTCAAAATGCAAAATTAAAAACACAGGGACCGAGCTGAATTTACATTATCTAATTACTTTGAATTAAAAGATTAAATTGAAACAAATCAAAACTTATATAATTGTAATAAATAAAAAATAAATATATATAAGTCGAAAAAGAAAAAAAATATAATCAGAAAAAAAATATTTCATGGGAAAATATGAAAAAAATAATTAGAAAAAACATAATAAAAAAAAGGCAAGAAAAAAATAGGAAAAAAGTAATAAGAAAAAAAAGCAAGAAACGAATAAAATGAAAAAAAAAATGTAACCCGGAAGTAAAAAAAAAAAAAAAGAACACATGCACACGCGAAGCAGGGAGACAAATGTCCAGTGAATAGTGATTTTACTCTTGGTGAACAGTTAGAGCCCGAGCTGTTTTAGCTCTAAGGTAAATTGGTTTCAATCAAACTTGTTCAATTTATTTTACAAGTACTATCAAATCACTATCAATTACCAAAAAATTTAACTTGATAATAAAATTGATATTAATTCACATTTGACTGGGTAAATTTATATCATTAAAAGGAACTGATCCCAAACCGCCATCAATTGATTAATCCATCAAATGTCCACGGATTTGCTCTATCACCGTGTGCTTCACTCGCAAGATACATGGCAACCACTGGACCGGCTAAATTCTCGTTAATTTAATTCCTGTCACCCATGAATACGGTAAAACGTTAACTCTCGAGCACTTCAACTATATATGGAGGTCTCAATTTTAAAATTTAAAATCATTCATCCCTCATTGACCGATTTTTATCATCGACGCCATTCATTCGGTTCAAAGCATCATAAGTCAATTAACAATTTTTGATCTGACATATTCCTCGGTAGATTTAGAGCACCTGATTAATTAACTAGCCAGACACAGACAGACAGCGACTAGCTAGAACTTGATTCATGCGAAGCAGCATATTTCATGTCATCACAGAATCACAGCCATGTCAAGAGCATACACATCGAGCTTAATTTACAGACATATATACTTCAAAGAACTGGGCTTTCGGAGTGCTCGAGAGGCTGTCCATATTTCACGTGAAGAATATAAAACTCGCGTCGCTTGTTTTTTCTGTTCATTGAGACTCGAGAAGATTCGATCAGTGAAGTGCGGAAGTCAACTCCAACAATTTATCGCATTATTCTATCTGTTGCAGGCCTCCAAGAACCCTAAATATTTTATTACATGAGAATACGTAACCCTACGAACGCGGATCGAACCATTATTCCAGAATGAGCATGTTTGTCTTCTTTCTAGCATCATCAGACATTCATCTCTCTTTTTATTTTTATGTCCGTGGCAGCATAAAATCAAAATCCTCTTTGTTGCTATTCGTAATCATGCATGGGCATTACGCATCTCCACATCATGCCATGCTCAGCTTGAGCTAATCAAGAGCTAATTTCGTCAAGCTCCAGCCCATTCTGAGGTTAAAGATGATGGGGGGTTAAAAAATTAAGGGCTGTGGATCTATCTTGATAGTTTTGTTTTTGTTTTTATTTTTATTTTTCTTGGATGTCAAGGTGCTGTTTTGGGCCGGGCACTTGCCGCTGAGGTTTCAGGAATCATCAAAACAATCTGGCTTCCTTACATTCTGCCATGGGAGCTGGGCACCCTGCATCAAATAATGGGATCACTTTCCTCTCTATTCATATTCATGGAAAATCATGTTTGTAAGAACTATAGCCAGCATGGATACGAAAAAATATGCTGTATCACAAATAATTAGAGGGTTTTTTTTTCACTTTTACGGAAATTTACTATGCAAGCCGGGTTTATAGACTGAAATGGGTGAGTGCATATTATTACTTACGGCTATAATAACGAAGTTTGTTGGTTGTGTTTTGTTTCGGTTGAAACGGTCAAATATTTCATACCAATTAAAAAATAAGATAAAGTAATTTTGTTTTTATCTCGGTTAAAATTTCAGTTTAAATACTGGTCAAAACGCGTTGGTATCATTTTATCTGTGTCGTTTAAGCCAAATAGTATTTTTTTTTAAATAATGAATAATTTTACAATATCAATTATATATCTTTATCCGACCGTTAGATTGAGATGAAATTTTACGAGGAGTCTCTTCACATATTTATATATATTATGTTAAAATTTCAGAGCAAACAGAGATTGTAATGACCTTGCGAGATTGATGATGATATTCTCGTAATATTATACATGTCCATAATTTTTTTCAGAAATATCATTTTATTGTGTGTTTTTTTAGATTAAATTGCACAATTCTAAATAATTTTATTTTTTGATTTAAATTATAAAAAAAAATTGAATTAATATATTTTATTATATATATACTTAAACAATACAACCCGAATCAATATATCAAAATATTTCAAAACCAAAATATTATATTCTAATTAATAAAAAAATCACCGAACAAAACAGAAATGAATAGCTGTTCGATCCACGTAGAGAAGTTTTATCTAAAAATCTCTCGTTTTTAGAGTTAGCAAACATCGGGTTCATATGCTTGGACTTGAAAGCCCGCTAATAATTTGGGTCGCATTCAATTTCTAGAGTTAATGGGCTTTAGTATTTGGGCTTAGGTATCTCCTTACTTTTCCATGGCCCAGGCAAACATTGTGTGATCCTTGTGACCCAGCCCAGACAGCAAAACGAGCTTAGTAGTCCGCACACCTCATCCCAGTTGTCTCAAAGCCTGAAGCTCGTGAGTAAGGTCTCAAAAAAAAAAAAAAAAAAAAAAAAGAATCCCTAATCCCAAAAAAGTACATGCAGTGTTTCCTTAATTGAATCGAAGCATAGGGTGCCAGCCAGCCAGGTCCTAGAAGAAGAAGGACATGCGTCGAGGACAGTAACGGTCAAACATTAGCTGAGTTATATTTTTTGTGTATGTTACTCTAATATATAGGTCCTATGTAAGCAATATTTTTATATGATTATGGTATAATATGGTGATGTAGACAATGAATGATAATGAAATGAGGATAAGCCTAAGAAAGCTTGTGTGGTGATCGATAAATTATGTAAAATAAATGATTGTTGAATATAGTTATAGACAAGAACATGTATGTGAAGCGTGTAGGTCAGCTGACAGAGGGTTGTCCTGGCTTAACCAAGGTCTCGAGTTCGAGACCTTGGGTATGCAGCGGCGCTATGTGGGAGAGCTTTACCACCCTTAAGGGTCTCACCCGGCTCGAATCCAGATTAGTCGGCAGTGGCCGGACACCGGATGGTTATACCAAAAAAAAAAAAGAACATGTATGTGATATGCTTACAGTAATAATTGGTTCACTATGGCTTACCAACCTTTGAGAATAATTGTTGTGTTGGAAGAGATAAAAATTATATTAATTGCTATGTAGGTATCTTAAAAAAAGAAAAATTGTTTAGTGATTCATAATCATATTAGAGTTTGAATATATTAAATTAAATGAAATGAACCTTGAAGTAATACAAATGGCTACTAAACATAGGAATAAGTTTAGAAAAGCTATATAATTTTTTGAAGTACTTACTTATTAGAAACAAGAATAAATGAATTTGAAAGAGAAGGGCATTTTAGCAAATATTTTTTTAATCAACTAGGTAAAGGGTTCATAATTTTTTTCTTCTAATTAATTATATTTTAATTCTCAGAGCATTTATCATTAATAAAACAAGAACAACACTTTTATTCTTGGAACTTATATTTTGATAATAAAAAAAAGTCATTGATTTTATCATCTAAGGATCTCTAAACCCCATCAAAAGATATTTGTTTTGCAAGTTTTTAACCTCCCACTACCGATGATATGCTTCATGAGGTATTTATAAAAGAAAATTGATATATGAGCGTGCAATTAACCACTATTCAAACACCAAATAACTTCATTCCCGAGCTTATTAAACTTTGAAACATCATTAGCAAGCAAACCCCACCTGAAAGTTTAGATTTGAATCATCCAAACCCTAATCGTGACCCTTGTACCATGATTTTAGACGTTTTGAATCCTCGATCAAATGTTGTTTCTATGTAAAACAACTCACATGGATAAGATGTCTATTGTGTGTTGCCACATGAATTCATAGACGTTGATCAGAATACCAAATGGTTGTACATCAGTTAAATGATCAAAATCTAAAACTTGAAGGACCAGAGTGGACTGTGCCTGTCTTATCTCTGTTAAAACTAAAATGTCCAGGATGGATGGATGCATGAATGGTTACTGATAACAATAAGGAGCGGTCTGAGCTCTCCTCGGGATTTATCACATGAAGTCTGTAAAACACGTGAGCACAACTCTTGTCTGCCAAGACTTGTTTGTTTGAGATTGCACATATATTCTGTTTTTTTTTTTTTTTTTTAATTGCGAGTTTGCAAGTTGGGAGTTTAATTCAGACTTGTTTTCTCGAGGTGTCCTCCCATGATTCGAATAATTTCGTCATTGGAATCCAATGGGAACTGATAGTGGAGGGCAAAGAATGCCAGGATAAGTTTTTTTCTTTAAGAAATGGATGGTTTAGATCTAATGCACCTAACCATCAATAATTTGTTCTACAGGTTCTCTGTTTTTCAATTTTTTTAGAGAGTGATTGGTCCTCTCACTTGACATATGCATGTGTCATGTTAGAAGATCCCGTGGCTTAATTTATTTATGCAGATCTGTGAATTGGGATTTACAGCTTCCATTTTGTGTATCTACTCACGCTGGAAACTAAAAACATGGGTTGGATTAAGACATCTCACCAAGAAACCAAGCTCGTATCTGTAATGCATCCTGTCTCCTAAATAATTATTTGAATGGCTGATCAAGCTTATCAATAGAGGAGGCTGTTGGAAGCTCATAATTAGCGATTACCATTGCAAATTCTGTCTTCTTTCAGACCAAATACCATAATCTTTTATGGAAGGTGAAGTTTGCAACAGCATAGTTGATTTGTTCATAGGACTGTAACCCATCAACAGATCATTAGAACAATGGTGGAAGATGACTCGAAACTGAGGTCTAATAGAATATCATCTGCTCTGGGGGGAGACGAAGAAAAGGTTCAAAATGAACCCTAAACATTGATTTTGTCCATGATTACTACAAATAGAAAAAGAAAGAAGACCTGATAAAGATGTGAATATGTTTGGTATTTCGAGGAGACCCATGAGCCTACTTTACTTTTATCGATTCATAAATTGACTCCAAAGCTCCGACCTTTGCTTAGCAAGCAAATTTTGATGCTGCTAACTTTAGTTGAAGAGAAGAAACCTAAAATACCCCTCTCTCTATCTCTCAAGCGTTGACTATCTACTATGGACACTGATGTGGCTTAAATGGAGTGGTTTTCAGTGCTGAACCGAAACCCATTAACTATGGAGTGAGCCACCGAATCAACCAAAAACTTTCAGGTCACCAAAACTGTCGAAGTCCACATTAAGGGGCCTACTGCAACAGTATATCCAGAGAGATAGACTGAGGAAAAAAGGACACACAACTCTCTCGAGAATCTATTCCATGAAAGAAAAGATAATCAAAGTCTGGAATCCCGAGATTTTCCTTCATTTTCTCAAGAACCAAACATCATTTTTAGCCGAACAGCTTGCAATGTCTCCCCTCTCTCTGCTTTTTCTCTCATGGAGTTGTTTCTACTTTGCAGTCTAGAGGTAATAATGATATAACCTTGACAAATACTTTCTCACTGGATTCGTTTTTTTTTTCTGTATGCACTAGAAATTAATCTTTATTTATCAAAACTTCTTGAATCTCACGTTCTACATAGATATATAGTGCCATACACAAGATAATTATCTTGAGTTTTTTTTATAAAAAAAAAATGCATGGTTTTAAGCTCTTTGACAGATTCAAGAGCACACAAGTCCATGCTTTAAGCCCCCAAGATAACAACTCCGGTTCAAGAGGAAAACTTTCAAAATCTAAATTTACAAACTCTGGCTCAGGAGCTCAAGCTTTGCTTCCTTATGGACTCCCAACAACTGAGCTCCTTGAACCCCCTATAGACTCTTACTTGAAACCTATAGACTATGTGGAATCTTTAGCTGATATTCATAGACGCCTGAATACTTGCTCACAAACGGATAAATCAGTATTATGCATCGAGCAGTATTCGATTTTGCGTGGATTAGGTGATCCTAAGTTGCTTAGAAGGTGCCTTTGCGCAGCGAGGCAATATGCTATTGATGTGCACTCGAAGGCAGTGCTTTCTGCTTGGTTAAGATTTGAGAGGGGAGAAGATGAGTTTAGTGGTGTGTCATCAAAGGATTGTAGTGGGTACATCCTTGAATGTCCTATGGCTGCTCTGGTTTCTGGATACGATCCGAAGTCGATTTATGATCGTTGCCAATGTGGTCAAGATGGTCTTGAGGCATCTAGTAGTCAAATATTGGTGGGAAATGAGAGCTTGAGTTTGGAGGAGGGGGGTGATGTTTCATTTTGCATTGGTGATGAGTCGGTTCGCTGTGTTCGATTCAAAATTGCTTCTCTTTCGGGCCCATTCAAGGCAATGCTATATGGTAGCTTTTTGGAGTCGAGAAGAGATAAGATTGATTTTTCGAAGACTGGGATATCAGTGGAGGGGATGAGAGCAGTGGAAGTGTACAGTAGGACTACGAGAGTTGATTTGTTTTGCCCTGCGATTGTTTTGGAGTTACTTTCTTTTGCAAACAGGTTTTGTTGTGAGGAGTTGAAGTGTGTTTGCGATGCTCATTTGGCTTCATTGGTCTGTGGGATTGAGGATGCATTGATTTTAATTGATCATGCCTTTGAAGAAAGGGCAAATCTTCTTGTAGCCTCTTGCTTGCAGGTGTTTCTAAGAGAGCTCCCAAATTCTCTGTATAACCAGAAAGTGAGGAGGGTTTTTTGTATCCCGGAGGCAAGGGAGAGATTGTCCATGCTGGGGCACGCTTCATTCTTCCTCTACTATTTCCTGAGCCAGGTTGCTATGGAGGAGAATATGGCACTGAGCACAACAGTGGTGTTATTGGAGGGATTGGAAGAGTTTGCTACAGAAAAATGGCAGAAAGCATTTGCTTTGCATCAACTAGGCTGTGTAATGCTTGAGAGAAAAGAGTACAAAGGTGCCCAATTTTATTTTGAGGCAGCTGTTGATGCAGGTCATGTTTATTCATTAGCAGGTGTTGCTAGGACCAAGTACAAACAAGGGCAGCAGTATTCGGCATTTAGGTTGATGAACTCTCTTATTTTTGAATATAAACCAGCTGGGTGGATGTACCAAGAGCGATCTCTGTATGGTGTTGGACGGGAGAAAATAATGGATTTGAATACTGCAACTGAACTGGATCCAACCCTTTCATTTCCATACAAATTCAGAGCTGTTATGAAGGTGGAAGAGATACATATTAGGGAAGCTATTCATGAGATCGATAAAATTATCGGGTTCAAGCTCTCACCTGATTGTCTTGAGTTGCGGGCTTGTTTTTTCATTGCTCTTGAAGATTATGAAAGTGCTTTGAGGGATATTCGAGCATTATTAACCTTAAAACCTAAGTACATGATGTTTCATGGGAAGGTGAGTGGAGATCACTTGGTTGAGCTTCTCAGCCATCGTGTTCAGCAATGGAGTCTGGCTGACTGCTGGATGCAACTTTACGAAAGATGGTCTTCTGTTGATGACATTGGCTCTCTGGCTGTCATACATCAGATGCTCGTAAATGATCCTGCAAAGAGCCTACTATGGTTTCGGCAATCTTTGCTTCTTTTGCGGTAAGTTTTGTGATACTATTATGCAGTTTAATCATCATTAAGTATGACCTCTAATAAGCTTATACCATTTTTCATTACTTTATTTGTTTAAAATTCTTCTCTGCAATCTTTGGAAACCTGCGATCCCTTGAATGTTTTTGTGTATCAATCTCATTTTTCTTTTTATCAGATAATAATCCCGTATCAAACTTGTAAATATTACTTTTAGTACATTTTATCAAATAAACTCATGCAATTCATTGCATGAATAATGTTTTAATAATGAAGCGATCCTATTTTTTCTTGATCTGATATGGTGATTCTAAATCGCATGTTTGTTTTTGTTTCATTGTCTACACATCTTTCCTTTTATGCACTTCTGGAACAAGAAGGAATCGTTCCTGTACATGTAGTACAATGAATTTGGTCTTGTCTTGTAGCCGTTTGACCTTGTTATATTCACTAACATTAAATACACTACTGGATAACTTAATGCACTAGGTTAAATTGTCAGAAGGCCGCAATGCGCTGTTTGCGGTTGGCTAGAAATCATTCCAGTTCTGTTCATGAACGACTAGTATATGAAGGATGGCTTTTATATGACACTGGTCATCGTGAAGAAGCTCTCTCTAGGGCTGAGAAATCCATTTCAATCCAGAGGTCATTTGAAGCTTTCTTCCTTAAGGCATATACATTAGCTGATACAAATCTGGACCCTGAATCTTCATCTACTGTCATCCAACTTCTGGAAGAAGCTCTTAGATGCCCTTCAGATGGTCTTAGGAAAGGACAAGTGAGTAATGACTATACCAGTATGTTTCTCATATGCCCCCATCTGTGCTCGATGTACTTGTTTGATATGAGGGTTGGTAATTTGCAGGCATTGAATAATTTAGGAAGTATTTATGTGGATTGTGGTAAGCTGGATCAGGCTGCAGACTGCTACATGAATGCCCTTAACATCAAGCATACAAGAGCTCATCAAGGTCTGGCGCGTGTCTATCATATAAAAAATCAACGAAAAGCTGCATTTGATGAGATGACCAAGCTAATAGAGAAGGCAAATTGCAGTGCATCAGCTTATGAGAAACGATCGGAATACTGCGACCGTGAGAAGGCCAAAGATGATCTTAATATGGCAACACTTCTGGATCCTCTAAGAACATACCCATACAGATACAGAGCAGCTGGTAATCAACACCACTCCTTTTTGGAAATTCTGCCCCCTTTCAATGCAACTACTCATATGTTCACAGTTATTTCAATGCTATTCTAATGACTTCATTTTTCTTCTCTTTGCTTGGATACAATTATTGACTGAGAAATCAAACTCTTACTAACATGAAGAATCTCTTATTCTCAGTGCTAATGGATGACCAAAAGGAAGCTGAAGCTCTAGAAGAGCTTACTAAGGCCATAGCTTTCAAGCCTGAATTGCAAATGATCCATCTTCGAGCAGCATTTCATGAATCAATGGGTGACAGAACCTCTGCTCTTCAAGATTGTGAGGCTGCTCTCTGCCTGGACCCAAACCACTCAGACACACTTGATTTGTATAATAGAACACAAGACCAGGCTACACGAAGCATTTGAGTTACACCAATATCATTCATGAAGAATGGGGACTTCAACATTTTCGAGAGAGGAGACCATGGGGACATCCATGACGAGCTTTCCTTTTTTTCTTTTTTGAAATCATGGTCTATCAGACATCCAGCAACAAAACCATCCCCAGCTATGAGAAGGAAGGACTGCGTCAGGAGGCTGTAATGAACTTATCAGTATATACATCTTGATGGTATTGATGATAGAGTTAGAAAAGAGTATTGCAAACTGCATTTAGACAATGTCCCTCACAAATAGTTATGTACAGTCATGGTCTCATGATCAATTAGCGGTTTGGGATTGATGCTGGAAGGGTTCATGTGCAGCAACTTCTTGCAATTGATACTCTAGAATGTTATAGGTTTCACAATTTGTGTCTCATTAGAAACAGGAATTATTTTCCTTCTTCCTCCTTGAGTTCATTCGCGTGCATGACAAAAGTCAGGGAAGGGATTTAATCTCTTTCGTTGTATCATGTTTTTCTTTAAACTAAAGATAGCAGAAATGATGTTCCCGAGTTAACTGCTGTTGTAGCCATGCATTTCTCCAGCTGACCGCTTTCTGGTTTCTACTTCTTTTGTTTTCACCTCATTCTCTTATCTTCTATATTTCCATGCCTAAATTGCATTTTGGCTGAGGAGCTCATATGCAGTGACTATAAGGAATTGGGTTGATTTTTACTGTAAGGAATCCGGGGGCTGAGATTTCTCTCTATGCTCCGGATCACCCCCTGACAATAAACGCACACAAAGATAGGTGTTTGCAGGTTACAGCAGTGGTGGACTTTGACTTAAATTTTATTCATCCTCGGAGTATTTGCAACTGGTAATATTCTCGGAGTATTTGCAACTGGTAATATTCTAAAACTGACCCTTTTTTATATTTTATTTTGCAAGTATACTTGCAGATACTTGAATTTTATACAGACAACTTTGGCGATGGAGAAAGAACAAAGCAATGGACAAACAAGAGGTCTCCCTTCCTAGTTACATACAAACACCATCCTCTATGTTGATTACATACAGGTATTATTTACCCGATAAACCACTGCTTATGAGAGATCAGCAAGAGAATCAGGAAAACAGGACATGAAAAGAACACTTGAATCTGTATTTCAGACTCGAGCTAACCTCTCAACTTCCTTCTGCAGACATAATTTCAAGTTCTGCCCACCAAAGGGGTGATACTTTTGGTGTTGCTCCATCAGGTCCCACTGATGTGATCTCTTTTAACTTGGCTGCAATCTCTTTCATTGGTGGTCTCTGCTTTGGATCAGGATGGATGCACATTCTTATTACTTCAGACAACTTCTCAAGCTCGTCCTCTTGGAAAGATTTTAGAGTTGGATCCACCTTTTCTCTTAATGGTTGCTCTCTTCTCAGGTAATCTGATGCCCAGTCAGCAAGAGAGACATTGTCCACTGCATATGGGATCCTGCCAGTTATCATTTCAAACAATATTACCCCAAAACTGTAAATATTGCTCTCTGGATCTGATGATTGTGATTCTAGAAGCTCCATGGATGGTGATCCAGTCTTGGATGCTGTTGCATCATTCCAGAAACTGAAATCTGATATTTTGGCTGCATAGTCTTCAGTCAGATATATTGATGATGATTGCAGTTTTTTATGGGCTACAGGTGGACTTAGTTGATGCATGTATTCGAGGCAATATGCCATGCCCATAGCTATTCGTAGTCTCATTCCCCAGTCCAAGTGTTCGGCTTCTTTTACTACAAGAAATCAAGAGTTCAACTGTCATCCATACCATAAAACAGTACTATAGGTCAGTTGACCTATAAATGCTATGATGCAAATGTACTGCAGCCATTAAGTATGCAGTCTACTTGAGAAGTAGAACGGCTGCCTTTGTAGATATAGCAAAATACAAGAGTATGAGTATGATTTGCAGTTCCGAGAGAGTTCTAAATGAATAGGAAAATTCAATTCTTCTGTTTTTTTCCTCTTATCTTCTTTTGAGATGCATATTCAGTTCTATACAAATAAAAATTCAGTGCTAGTTCACGGATCGAACAAAAGCCAGCACTGATATTTTCTTCACAGATATGATGAACACAAATCCTATTAAATGCCATATCAATTTAACGATCCAGCAGACTGCAACTATATCTTAGTTATGATCACTTGACGAATTCATACAAAAATGGAACACAATTCAGAAGAGGCATTAAAAACATTAGGTACTTACTGTGCATATGTTCAAACAGAGTTCCATTTGGAGCATATTCAAAAACCATTATTCTAGTGAAAGGCTCATCTTCTTCACAGAATCCAATAAGGTTGACAAAATTCTTGTGGTTCATTTTTGACAATGTGTCGATCTGAAAGGTTAGAAAATTTAGCATTTAGGGCAATATTAAATGGATGAATCTTAGCAAATTTTAATTTCAAGTACCTTGTTTCTGAATTGGGCTTCCAGGTTTTTCGACCAATCTTCACGCGATTTTACTGCAGTAGATGTCACAGCTATTTCAACCCCACTCGATAGTGTCCCCTTGTACACTGTGCCATCTGAAAAGGTTCCAATAATGTTACTGAAATCTTCACAAGCGACCTCAAGTTCTGATCTCTTGAGTTTTGGTACACCTGAAAAGACACATTACCAAAAATCAGAAAAGACAAGATTGAATCAAGATCCATACATGTCATTTGTGGAAGCAACAGATGCTAAAGCCGTGGTTGCAGAGCTACGTTAATCCACAAATTTTATTTCAGGTTTTTGTGCGCGCGCACTAGTGCATGAGATCCATATGAAAAGAACATTTACCCGTTATAAATGCCTTTTGTAGCTGCCCACTTAAACCTGTGGCCCAAGGTTTGACAGTGACTGCCTTGCTTCTTCTAAAGAAAAAAATGCCAACGGCTGAAATCAAAGCAAACACCGAGCCAGCAATAACACCAGCAATGAGAACAGTGTGATTTTTTGACTTTGAACGTTCCAAATGACTTGGACTTGGAGCAGGGACCATTGACACCCAATCATGTTGTGGTTGTACATTAAAGACCCTTGGTTGATTTACTGGAGCAGGTGAAGCTGGAGTTGGTGCAATCATGGGTGAGGGTGAAGGAGGCAAAGGAAGGCTGGAGGAGGATTCTGCTGGAGAATATGATGGAGACTCCGAAGGAGATGGTGATGAGAAGAATGATGGCGATAGTGATAAAGACGGCGAGCTTGACGGTGCCATTGATGGTGATAATCGAGATCCAGATGGTGGTAAAAAAGATGGAGAAGGCGATGCTCCATTGTCGTCTCTGGGTGGATTTGGAGGATCTGCCACCTGCAGCAGCATCCGGTGAGCTGTATTTCTAGATTGAACAATGTTCCTGACAAATAAAATAAGTGTTGTCAGGAAGCTGGTGGGGAGTTTAATAAAGTTGAGAACTGAAAGTACTTAACCTTGTTAGTATAACCTAACAGTAATAGCAGTTGCTTACCAGGTAATGTCTCTGCAGCAACAAGAAGCTCTTAACTGATTCTCATCTGCCTGAACTTCAGAAAGCTCCTTAAGGTCATTCACTTCAGGAGATATGCCATCTAGAAGCTTGTTATTGTCAAGCAAGCTGCAATAAGAATCAGGGATGATTTAGTCGAACCATTCAAGCTTAAGAAGGAAAAAACTAAAGAATATAATCTGTCAGCGTGAATTAACTTACAGGGTAGTCAGTGATAGATTATTTGCAAAGTCAGAAGGAAATGGTCCGCTAAAGTTATTATATCCCAAGTCCAACACCTCCAGCTCCATCAGTTCTCCAATCTCTCTAGGAATGTTTCCATGGAAAGAATTGTTGCGTAAATTGCTGAAAGTAAAGTGTGAATTAGATAAAATCCATAAAATGGTTTCCAAAAATCAAATCCAGGCTGAAGTTTAAACTTACAGTGATTTTAAGTAGGTTAGTCTCCCAAGTTCAGGTGCCAGTGTCCCTCCAAGACAGAGATCTGTCAAATGCCTACAAATTGACCATTTCTGGCTTTAAGAAAATAAAAAAGAAAAAAAAATCTTTGCTACTAAAAAAAGAAATAACTGGATGTTCGACAATAAACTTCATATTACACCAAATAATTACTCTATAAATGGGGTAAAAGTAGCAGACGAAAAGGTGAAAAAGAAGAGTATAAATGACATGATAAGATCACAAAAAAGAAGGAAAACAAAAGCTAGAATTGCTCCTGGAGGCCCGCATCATTATGAATTGTCTATGGAGACACCACACATGCTGCATTAAATAGTTTGTCATCTGATCACTTCTGGGGAAAGCCTTATACCAAGATCGATTCTGCACAAACAAGTACAATGACCGACAAGTTCATCCAGCAATTAAACTTGATATGACAGCTCAAGTCTGGATTTTAATCCAACATTTCTGAATTTAGAATTTGTTTGGATAAAGTTAACTTTATTCACGAGCATTTCACATTTCCAGTGATATACACGTGAAATTTAGCATCTCTAAACACATTGGATCTTTGATTCAACTAAATGGACCATCCAAAATCACAAATTTAATTAACTTACAAGCACAAAGGTAAAGATAAACTCCTGTAGGTGTAGAATGCTTGATTACTTATTATTAGACAACTCTTTTCTCGATTTTTTTGGGGAGAAAGGAACAAAAACATGAATTACTTACAAGATAACAACTTTGTCGTCAGAGCATTCGACACCATACCAAGAACAAGGATCGATATCTCCATCTTTCTCAATCCAATTCGATAAAGCTCCAAGTGGATCTCTCTCCACCATCTCTCTAAACCTCAACAAAGCCAAACCTACACCATTTCGAACAAAATCACAAATCTATATAAAAGAACACCAATTTTAACAAAGCTGCAAGTACATGCCAAGCAAAAGCTCGTAGCTATATGAACATAAAACGAAGCATAACTCGTCACCTTCTGTGTTTAGAGACCAACAAAAGCTCAAACTTTGCTGCAATAACAGCAGAACCAGCATCAAAATCTTCATGGGAAGCTTCACACCGTTCAATCTCCACCCATCCATCATTAAAAAGATAGTCAACAACCTGTAAGAGTAATTCTTGGGTAGAAATATGTATAAAAAACACGCTTGAGAAATAAAGAAGAGAGAGAGAGAGAGAGAGAGAGAGGCGGGCGGGGAGCTTTATGAAGTTTCTTGGCTTGGCAAGTGGAGCTAGCTAATCTAGAAAAGAAGAGAAGAAAAGCGCGTGCGTATCGGCCATTATATATGTTTTTTTTAATCAAAAGATGACAATGAAGGCCGAAACATTACAGATTACCCGAAACATCGGGGTAAAAGATTAAAACATTGTCTGCAGCGGTTCAATAACGTTGGATTTTGTTTGTTTGGTTGGTTGCTGATGGCTTGGACTCTGTCTTCTCTCCATACAAATTTATATAGAGCGCCGTCCTCTGAACAAGCACGTGCTTGTCACGCGACGTGTGGGCGGGATTCTTTTTGTACCCTTTTAATTTTCTTTGGTTTTTTCTATTGAATATTACCGGCGTAGTAAATTGAAGAAAAAATCGAATCTGTGACAGATCAACAATTTCGTGGGATTCCCTCAAACGAAGAAACTGGTCAGAGCATCCCCGTTTGATTGACACGAAAGATTGATTCCAAATTTGCAGTTGCATGTTCCATGGACACTGCTAGGTACCTTCCTGGTCTTGCATGTGTTTATGTCAATTAATTTCTGACTCTGAATTATTATGTTTATCATGTGAATTTGTCAATGGCAGGCCATTCTTTGTTATACATTGTCAATATTTATTTGTTTATACTTTGTTTCTTACATAAAATAATAATAAAATAGGAGAAGGTAAGAAAAAGTAGTTAAGACAATAATAATATGATTTATATAGTTTTATTAATCTATTTGTATTTTTTTGTTGTTGAATTTATAGTTAATATGTTTATTCGTCCATTTTTGTAACACTAGGAAAATAATAATATGATTTATGAAAAAATTATTTTTAAACAGCATTTTGTATATATTCATGATGTTTTAAAAACATCCTAATTGGGGTGAATTTTTTGTTTTTGATAATCGATTAATCTATTGGTTTTGATAATCTATTATATTCCTTATAGTTAAGATGGTTGGTGCATGATAACTATAGAAAAATTATTTTTGATGGATTTGAAGATTCTTCAATAGTTAATTCAATGATTTTTTTAAGATATAATACAATAATATTATTAAAAAAAAACTATGAAACAAACATGCAAAAATTATAAAACGTTTATTTAAAGATTCCTAGTATATTCATAGTCCAAAAGTCTTTTTGTGAAGGAGAGACTAGAAGGTAATTTTATTCTGATAATATTAATAAAAAAAATCTCATATATATATTAATTAATGGAAATATCTCTAACATTATAATTAATAAGAAAAAAATATTCTTGATATATGTTTTAATATAGATAAAATTATGGTAGGATTTTAGAGAATTTTTATACACTTAATCAATGTAAAAAAAGTGGATGAAAAAAAAAACAGTCGATTGAGTCTTTCTTTTGTCCGAGTCCAACTAAGATTTCTTGAGCTTTAAAATTTGAGTTCATTTAAATATGTATTTTAAGCTTTGACTATTATAATATAGTTTTGCCGTGTGTATTTCTAAATTACGTGGGTATAGTTAAATAGCAAAATATGTTCTATCATATATATATATATATATATATATGCCCTTTGCCTATCTGCACACTCCTTAGCCCTTGTATATATATGTGTGTGTGAATATATATATATATTTGACCAGGTATATGGATTATAATTCATCAACCTTCAATCCGTAACTCTGGCTTCAAGGTTCCCCTTACATCAACGAAATGTACTATCTGACCAATTTGCATTACCAATTCTGGCTGGAATTCCTGTTGCTTTTAATCATATAATCTGTATTGTTTAAGGTATGTATGCTGTACTGTTTCTCCCGCCTTTGTTGACTCTTCATTGAATGGCGCCGTTTCTGATGCTTGTTGATGGCGTTTTCCATTTTATCTGCAGTGTAAATTGAACAGGTCCTTTTCAACAATCAATTAGTTCAATTCTGGCCTGCACAAGGCAGCTCTTCTTTGAAAAATAAAATAAAACATTTATCACAAAAATCACATTATTATTCATCCGCCCTACGAGATATAATGGGAAAATGACACAGCGGAAAACACAAAAAAAATACGATTATCGTCAATATTACATAAATTATTCTAGAGTTCACTAGAAATGAGAGAGACTCTCAAGAAAATTTGAAATTTTACTGAATAATTGAATAATTCCAACCAAAGGATTTACAAGCATATTTAAAGTGATAACCTAGCCCTAATTCTTGTTGGACAAGAGAAACAGGGCTAATTACTAAAAATTACCAAAAATAGCAAAACTGAGATAATTGCAGAAATTAAAACTGCTAGAAATCCTGAGTAAGTGGAATTGACGAAAGTCAATTTGGACTTGAAAATCAAAAGCTATGGCTAAAACAAAACTTTTTTAAAATAGAAAAACGATAATTTTGGAGCCTAAACGACGGAATTCGGCCAAAAATATGGTATGCAACAACAGAAAAGTTGTCGATTATTGACGGTCATGCCGAAACGCATTGGCTGTGAGAGTTTTGCATCATTCTGACTTCGACGCCCAGACTACTGAAATTCAATTGCATTTGAATTTAGAATGTACATATCCACCACTTGTTCTATATCATAAAAGGTTACTTCATATGTGTGTGAGTGCAGCTTCACATACTGCAATCATTCTGCCATGTTTGTTGAGTAGAGATAATGATAGTTACATGGTGGCAAACGATTGTTACATGGTATTTCCAAGTGGACCAGCTTCAGTTTGATTACTTGTTTTTGTAGCAACATAACGAGCAAGGAATCCAGATATAAAGAAGGGAAAAGCTCGAGGAAGGAGAGAGTGAGTTATAAGATACATTCTTACACACAGCACGCAGCATGTTCTGAATGATGAGACTGTCTATCGAAATTAAGATAGCATGGCATGGGGAATCATGGCTTCGAAGATAAGCGTGGAAGTTGGGGAGGGATGTTATAGTTCTTCGTATTGGTTGAAAATGATTCTTGATCTTCATGGAGTATGATCTTTTTTGAGGTGCAGAGCCATTGTAGTGGAGGTTGTTCTTTCTTTTCTTTTTTTCAGTTTCTGCAAAATTATCGAGACCTGACAGAAGTACGTTTCAATGTATTGTTTTTTTTTTTTATAACCGTGGTGTCCGGCCCAGCTTGCGTGTATCACAACTAAATCCTTGAGTTTACTGAATATCCTGCAATCCCAATGAGCAGGTAGGGCACCGCGGGGGTGACAGACATGCCTGACAAGACTTGAACCTGGGGTAGGAGGAAGATAAGCCCCCTCTCTGATCACCAATCCAAGACCTTGTTGGCCAATGTATTGTTTTTGTTTAATAGCTAGTGAGGAAACTAATCTTGACCAGCAGTTTTTGGTGGCTGCAGTGACCTTACTGATCGGAGCTATCTAAAATATTTTTTTGGATCAACTTATGTATATTTCAATTAATTTTGTAAGTTTTAAAATTGATAACTATATAAATTTCTACTGATCATTATATTAACATTTAACAGCCACAAAACTTAAATGAGATCACGGAAACAAACTTTTTTATCTCAATCTTTTATTATTAGTTCACCTTCTACCTTTTAGATGGTTTATCTAAATCATTATGGTTCAACTAATGCATTGCAAAAAAATAAAAAACTTAATTTTCTGGTTCCTATATGTATTTTCGCTTCAAAATGGTACAAGAAGATAGTGATCTGTGCGGTGGGTGGACGAATGAGAAAGGATTGGGAACCGGGATCTTTCTATCATTGAATCGATAGCCCAGCTACTTAAATTTGTTTATCTACTGATAATGCTCAGCGGCCTTCAACAAAATCGTTCATGTCATTTTTGTATTCTAGCACGTATGTCTCCGTCCCGAGTTAAGTTACGAGAATAGAAAACTTGTGATTTGTAAAGTATTTTTTAAATTTGAATCAAGACATGTATTTTTATAAAATTTTAAATCAGTTATAATTTTATTCACTTATTTAAATTCATAAAATATACTTTTGAAATATATATTAAAAAAAAAAAGTAAGCCCCCACACATGGGCGCTTAGAGACTGGAGCTGGACCCATGATCGGACCACAGCAACGCACCGGGGCAGGGCCACGATTACTTGCTCCTGAATTTCTATGGGTGTTTCTTTACGGGTAGGGTCAGACTCGTGACGTGGATTGGGGCACGTGGCTTCCTCGTCTAAAATGACACAGTAACCTCTAGGAGCCATAAGAAAATGTCGTACGACCTCTTCAGGCAGTGACACTGTATCTTCTTTTTTCTTTTTCGTGTTTCTGCTTTTTTTATATATAAAGAAACCTAACTTCTTAGTACTCTGTCTCAAGAAAGGTTCTGAGAAACAGGTGGTGTAACAAGCAACGTGGAACAGGTCTTTCTAGTGGTCTGGAAACCGGTAGATGGGGGCACACTGAGTTCCACATCTATACAATGACCAGATTATTAAAAATCGAAAACGAGTCACGTGACAGAGAGCCACCACATCCGGCAATGCTGGCCCTACCGAGTCCATCCCGTGTTGAGATGGAGCTATAGCACAACACAGCACGTGAAGTTCAATGGGAGGGAGGATGTGCTGGCGATCATCGGTGCTAAAGTTCACGGACAGAGAAGTTAATAAATTAAAAACATACGTGGTTGTTTGGCTAAAGTGGGTGTGGTTGAGGCTAACCGCCTATAGCCAAGTTATTTAATAAACTTTGTCCTATAATTTTTATAATTATGGGACCTATCAAAACTGAACCTCGCTTTATAAAAAGAAAACATCATGCTTTTCAGCCAAAATACTATTATAAATATTGGAAAGCTGCTTATGACATTGTTGATATTAATTAATTTGAAAAAACAATATTTTTGTCAATGATAGGAACAATAACAAGAAATAAAAAAAGTAAGAACTCTTATCAAAAACAAGAAAAAAAAATCATAAAACACCATTAATTCACAGACCACACACACATCAACAACTAGCAAACTCTCCCTCCGGATAATATTGATGATTTAATATTGATCATTAAATTTACAATATTTAAAAAAATATATATGTGTGTGTATGCATATGTTTTTTAAAGAAATTTCATAAGTTGACAGTAATATGAAAAATATGGTAATCAAACACAAAAAATTGTTTTTTTATTAAACTTCAAACTTAACCACAGTTTTAACCTGACACTTCAATTTCAGTTATGAATCTCAGCTAAAAATACTTCTTATGAAACTATTTTTTTTAACATCAACCACAACAACAATCACAATACCTAACCATTCTTCATAAATTGAAAACATATATATTGACATCTGGATCTGATAATGTTAACCCTGATTCAAGCAAAGGAAATGAAAAAGGGCCCATGAAATATTGGCCGTCTTTCGCTAAAAATAACTCTAGCCCAAGAACATGTGAGCTGTAGATGAATCCACTTTGGAATTCTAGGTTCTCTCCATATTTTGAGGCCCGAACAAATCCCAGACCCTAGGTTTTTGGACTCTTGTTGATGCTGTGATGGCGTTCTTCCTGCCACACGCAACCGTGGCTTGCAACAAGGTCCCAAAAGCATGCCATTCATAAAGAGTCCGCGGCGGCGGCGGGGACGGGAAACGAATACAGGTGTCGGAGTTTGTGCTCTTTGACTGCAATGGACATGTTCCTGTTGGGGGACTCATCCTGTGTTTGGCAGCTTCTCAAAACAGTCATTATCTGCATTCGATGTTCCCTCTCATTGCACTGTCATAGTTAGATAAGGTTCAACACGTTATTCCATTGTTTGAATGAGTCTTTCTAATTTTTCAGAATGAATTAAATAATTTTTTTGTTTCAAAATAATTCATTTTTGTCTCCGGGCACTCTTCCCTTTCCCCATGCGAGCCATTTCTTCTTACCCCTCTTTGCGTTGTCTTCTTCATCTCACCAACCAAGGCCTCCTTATCCATCTCCTTCACTTTCAATCTCAAGCCAAATATTTGTCCCATGTTCATACAGGCGAGTTTATTGCTATCAATCTCACCATTCTTGTTCTTCGCCTGGCAAGATCCTCAATCATCGGAGGCCATTGAACACCTTGAAAATCAAATGTGTGCACTTTGTCAGCATCTTCAGGGAGGGCTTCTAGGATTACAGAATTGGCTGTAACGAGAGCAAACCCTTGGTTCATCAGCGTGTCTATAGATGCCTCCCTCAAGAGTCTCCCTGCAAAATATTCTTCTCAAAGAAGATCCAACTGCAAAACATTCCATTTTATAATGAATTTGTCAACAGACCTGAAGTGACAGACAGGGTTGTAAGAAAACAGATAGTTAAGATATCAGCAATATAGAGGTCTGAACACGAGAATATTTCTATGAATCAAATGCTAAAAATAACTGTGAAAATGGTCATATCGTTTCCTTCCATCCAAATCAATGCCAGTTCAGGACAATCTTGTTACAAAAACTGGGAGCATATAATTAGGATGGGAGCTGAAAATCATTGAAGGCATGCGTAATAAGATAATCATTTCCATATTCTAGCTCGTTTGACATAGAATCCCGTCCTTTCTACATGGACAGTTGTGTCCCAATTCTGGGACACCTTGATGAACTGCTGAATTATGGGATTTGAAGAGAGGATATAGGAACAGTTGTCCAATGATTGTTGTTTCTTGAGAATGTTTCGTCTATAGTGCAACGCTCCAGAAGGCACTGATCATATTAAAAAATAAAGATTTCAGCTTTTGAAATTCATTATAAAGAGAAGAAAAAAAAAAGAAGCTACTATCTTACTCAAGACACGCCAGGTAATGTCGCTGTCTCAATGCATTGGGTGTTTCCTGCCTGAAAAGCGCACACAAAGGAGCTGGTGTCGAGGCTTAAAGCCTGGGGAAAAAAAAAAAAAAAAGAGCAGGGAAATTGGAAAAATGGAACAATGCCAAGTGGTTTTGTCAATAATTATAATTGTCTCCTTGGAACATAAACAATTATATTTGTTTAATCTTAACCTTTAAATTTATAACAATGGTTAGGATTTTCATATAATTTTTTTCATGTTGTAAAGTACAGTCTAGCTAGCTTGTATGGTTATTTGAAAGTGGTCCAAGAGCGGTAGCGAGGTGACAAAAATTTTAAGATATGTATTGTAGATCTTAAATTTGAATCAGCACTTGCTCATCTTATAAAAATTTAGAACAATTAAGATTTTATTCATTTAAATTGAATCCACAAAAAAATAATTAAACATTATTTCCTTAATCCAAAAAAAGTTACTTGTTAGTGTAAAGAAGATTTTCCAGAACTCTACAGTAATAAAGAAGATTTTCCAGAACTCTCTCTCTCCTCTTTAAACTATTCTTGATATTTTTTATTATTTGATGATCAACTTATCCAATCTCCTCCTTAAGATTTAAAAATATGATGGTTTTTATTCACAGGAAACCAAGGAATCAATCATGTTTTATATTAAATTAAAAAAATATATAAATTAATTTGTTTTATATTATTGCGTATAACTTTTAATTTGCTCATCAGATTAAGCTAATTTTCTTAGAGTTTTTAACTTATGATTTTACCTCTTTTTTTAAATCTCACATCAACTGGAAGTTAGGAAGGTATTTAATGAACCATAGTAAAATCCGGCAATTTACACAAAAATATAATAATGGTCTTTTTGTAAATAAATGAAAAATAATCTTCTCCCCTCTGTACAGTTGACAACTCCAGCAGCTTATAAGGACCCATTTCTTTCAAAAAACAATTCATGGATAAAATCCAAGAGAAACCATCAAAGTGTTAGATTAAGAGATAAACAAGCAATTTGAAAAGAAAATTCATCATGTTAGGGATCTTGAAAGTGAAAAATCAAATAAGAAAAAGAGAAAAAACTTGAGTTGACTAGTTAAACTTGTAATTTAAGTTATAAAATTAGGATAACCACATAAAAAGATAAAAAAAAATTAAAGGGTGGAATTGAAATTGAAAAAAAAAACATTAAAAGAAGAAAACAAAGCTCTGTTCAAGTTAATAATGTTTTGTGAGGAGAGATACAATAAAATCCTCTTTTTTTATATTTTTTTTCTTAGTTATTAATGTGGTTTAATGGTCAAATGGTTGTATCAAGATCAAGTTAAGGTTAAATTACGGGTACATTGAGGGTTAGCTTGAGCTTAGGAAGGGATGCCTGCTAATATTGAGAACAAAAGGATCATACTTCAGACCAAATCTGGCACGGAGGATAGGTTTCATATAAGTGTTAGGTATTGGGCTTTCAAGGTTTAGACAGCGAAGGTTTAGAAAAAATTGAGGGTTTGAGTATTTGGTAGTAGTTGAAAAGCTAGTTTTTAGATGTGGTCCCCATCTTATTTATTGGTGAAATATAAATGTACAGAAAACAACAATTTGCTTCTTTCCGTGCGTTGCATTGGGGCATTTTTGTGATACAGAAAAAGCAACCTTTTCTCGTGTCACATGGGGGCTGGGGGTGGGGTGGCCGGGGGCAAGAAAATATATAAAATATATATTTTTAATATTAAAATAATCTAAAAATTAATTACAATAAATAAATATATTAGAAGGAGAGCACAATATAATATTTGTCTCGCAATTCTAATTTTGTTTCAGATGATATTTTACTATATGTTGTTCCGGAATCGCAGAGGCCTTCACGTATGGATTTATAGTTCGTAATGAAATTACAAGTAGTTTGATGGGAGAATAAAAATAAATGTCTAATTTACTTGAATTATTAATTATATTTTATTATTATAATTATTAAATATTTTAAATCAATATATATATATATATATATATATATATATATATATATATATATATATATTAAAGTAATTTCACAAGTTGAAAGCAATATGAAAAACTTGGTAACCAAACACTTGAAACTGTTTTTCATTAATTTGAAACTCAATCACAGTTTTAACCAAACACTTCAAAACTTATTTTGAACCGCAGTTAAAGTGCTTTTCATGAAACTGTTTTTTTTTAACTTCAACCATAAAAGTATAAGCAATACCAAACACATCCTAGTCTGATGTTGGTTTCTTAATATATATAAATTTTATAAATAAATCTAGAAGTTCTGGAATCTTATTAAATAAATCTAAAGTTGTGTATATATATATATACACACACACACTGACGATGATAAATTTTATAAAAAATCTAGAAGTCCCAGAATCTTATTAAATGAATCTAAAGTTGTTTAGAGTTATATAAAAATTACATAAAAATCATATTTTTTTTTGAATAATTATCTTAAAGATAAGTTATCACAAACTATAAGTTGTTGAAGTGTTTGACTTTTAATTATAATCCATATGAGTTGCGAGAGAAAAATCCTTAAATTTTTTTTTGATAATTTTATTTTTTGTCTTTGAATACCAAGTATTTTCTTTTGTGTTTCAATTTCTTTTGTGTATGCTTGTATTTCAAAATCACAATGTGTATTTATAGATTAGACAACAAATTTTGCAAATCAAACAAGCCATTTTAGTTGGAAAAAGAAAGCATGCCCACTCTAATTTCTTATGAAGATGACGTGATATGCAATTGCAATCTAGCATAGCTTGATCGAAAAATAAAGACGTGATTTATTTTTGACAATGCAAGGCACTAATCATGGTTTTTTTTTGGAACGTGAGTGTATAGATAAATTTATATGAGTGTATAAATAAATTTATATGCACATCGATTAATTTTATGGATCTTAAAATTAATAATTATTTAAGATTTTCCATAACTTTAACTAATATAGAATTCAAATCGATGATGTTTGTAAAATAAATCCAAGATCTGACCCGTTGAACCACAGCCATTAGGGTTCATCAGTAGTCATGTTATTGTCGATACCAATTACGCGACGGTCCATTTTCCAGCACGAGATGAAACATGCATACAGTCAAATGAATATGGTCAACGAGCTGGTCTTCAGTCCATGGAACTCTTGTCAGAAACTGAGCTCAAATCTAATCCATGGACATTCACACTTCCTTGTTTAATCAACCTCTCCTCCACATTTGAACATATTAAATGATTGAAAATCATAAAGACGTCACTGTACTTGTTGTGCATCAGGGAAGTCAACAAGATCTAGGATCCTGGTCAACCCATTTGCCAGCCTTGAAGCAATATTATCACTGCTAAACGCCATGATGGGGCGACCTCCGCAAGCAAGCAGTAATGATATACGATAATAGACCAGCAAGACGCATCCACACCACTCGAGGCTTTTCAATATTATGCCAATCGCGGCACGTGGGTATTTAGTTACAGCCTCACTTTCTTCTCTGCCACCATGTGAAACTTTTCAGAACCCACCCACACCCACTTGCTACGCTTTTATCCTTGACCTTTAGCTTTTGGTAATTGGTATCTGCTAACACGCCTTGTCTACACTACAGTAATTTGCTACGGTCCCCCATTTTACTCATGTTGGAGCTTATGGTCCCTCTTTCTTTCCTAAAACTTGTTACCGATTTTTGTTGAAAAATACATTAAAATAATATTTTTTATTTTAAAAAAATTATTTTTGATATCAACATAAGAAAAATATAAAAGAATTAATTTTTTTAATTTAAAATAAAATAAACATAAAAATAAAAATATATTTTTTCAAAAATATTTTTGAAATGAAATGTCAAACAGATTCGGCATTGTGTTTGAAAATTATTTTGGGAAAAAATGAATTTTTTAATTTAAATTAATTTTCTGTTTTCTTTTATAATTTTATTGTATTGATATCAGAAATAAATAAATATAAAAATATTATTATAATACATTTATAAATAAAAATCAAAATAAAAAACAATATCAACCGCTTTTTGTAACTGATGCGCTCACTGCGAACTGCTTTTTGTTTTTTTTGCTGGATAAAAATGAGATAATTAGTCGCATGAAACGGAATAAAGGAGCTGCCACCGAGCTGGTCGGCATCTACTGTCACCATTTCGTTACAATTTAGACAGAAAATAACATCTTATTGGTACAGAGGACAGACATCTCTTGCAAGTTACAGTAATGTCCCGACAAAATGCCAGCAGTAAAATGTCCCGCGAACACCGTCTACAGGCTAGGCTAACAAGTCAATTGATTTAATAAAAAATGTCAAGAATATAATTTTTTTTATAGCAATGTTAAAAAATTATTTTTAATACTAATATTAAATAATATGATTTTACAGAAACAAAAAAAAAAAAAATTAAAGATAATTGCACTCGCATATTTATGAGCTGACAATCAACAAAAAAATCATTAAAAATTGTTTTAACTTCAACAAAACATCAAACAAAAATCAAAACTAAAATAAATATTATGAGAATTTTTTTATAAAAAAATAAAATTAGTATTATTATCATTATGAATACAATTATAAAAAACACAATAGATAAGATTATTATTATTAATTTTACAAACAATAAAAATCATAAAATTATATTGAAGAATAAAACAAAAAACAAAAAACCTTTAACAAAAGAGCATATAAAAACAACCAAGATAAAATCACAAAACCAAAATAAATATTATTAGCATAAAAAAATCATTTGACTTGAAAAATACATAAAAATAATAATCAAATAAAAAAAAAACAAAGGGAAATGAATTAATCAAATTTAAAATAATTATCAACATAAATTAAAATTTAAAAACTAAATTGAATAAACAATAAAAATGTATAAGCGAAAGAAAATAAAAAAAAAGTATAAGTGTGAAAGCACTGTAGCAATCCATATTGTTTTTTAAAAAATTCGGCCCAAGAATTAGTCGTGGTGTGCTTAAGCTGGTCGAAGATCTGGTTATTAAAAAAATATATAAGTGAATAAAAAAATTAAAAAAAAATGTACCAAAAGGAAAACATTTTATAAAAAAATGTGGGTCCAGGGATTATCGTGGTATGCATAAGTTGGCCTGGACACCCTGTTTATCAAAAAAATTTGGATATGGAGATTAATCGTGGTGCATTTAAGCGAGCTTGGACACCCCGATTATTAAAAAACTAAAAACTAAAAAAATATATAAGTAGAAAAAAAATATATATAATAAGAAAAAAAATAATAAGTAAAAAATACAAAAAAAGGCAAAAAAAAAAAGAAGAAGCAAAAAATGGAGGAAAAAAAAGAATAATTAGGAAAAAAAAGCAAAAAAAAAAAAGAAACGAAAAAAGTAAGCAGAAAACCAAAAAAAAAAATTACTATTACAATCCACAGTGCACTGTGTCTGTGTGCACAATGAACTGGTGTACAGTGAAAACCGCACAGGTCTTATATATAGTAATAAAATTATCAAATTAAACATTATATTTACCCAATGACGCAGAATATCTAAATAACCAGGCCCAGACGAGGACCTTTCATCCAAAATTAGGCTAAATTATCCAATCTCCTACCCTACACCTCTCATCCCCTCCGAATAAAATCAAAGCCAAACTACAGCACCAAGAATTTTTTATTTACCCTCCTCAACCACCTTAACAAACCGCCCACCTCTCTCTCTCTCTCTCTCTCTCTCTCGACCGTTCCTTTTCTTACCCTCTCTTCCTCTTAAACCTTCATCTCCCGCTTTTGCATTTGCAGCTCTTCATTCAATCCCCTAAAAATCCATTCCCTTTATGCAAAACACCAAGAAACCAAAACCCATTTTATACTTTTATTGTTTCTGTTTTTCTCAAATCTACCAGACCTAGAAAGGAGAAGAGCTCAATTTGGATCTCCACCGCTCAATGTGGCGGCCGTGGGCTAAATCAACAGTTAAGATTCACGATACCTCGTCTTCTCCTTTCTCCTTCCCCACTTTCAAAGATATCCAAAGCCTCTGCACGGAGGACCACCCCTCCGGTCAAATAAAAAAATCCTCCATTTTCCACCGGGTCCGGGTCGCCAACACCTTCCTTCGCTCCCTCTCGTTATCCTTGCCCGAACCAAAACCCGAGCCCGAGCCAGAACCAGGGAACAATGCCTCTCCAGCTTCTAACAAAACGACAACACCACCGCTCCAGCAACAACCTTCTATTACAATCCCGGGTACCGACAAACGAATTGTCGTCTACTACACAAGCCTACGTGTGGTCCGGTCAACATTCGAGGACTGCAAGATCGTCCTGTCTATCCTTCGTGGATTCCGCGTTTTAATTGACGAACGAGATCTCTCAATGGATTCAAGTTTTTTAAACGAGTTAAATCAGATCTTTTCGAACGGTGGTGACTGCGGTCGGAATCTGACATTGCCACGTGTGTTTGTCGGAGGGAGATACATGGGTGGAGCCGAGGAAACCACTCAGTTAAATGAATCAGGTGAGCTCAAGAAAATTATAGAAGGGCTGCCTGTAGTTGATTCTGGTGTCTGTGAGGTGTGCTGTGGTTACAGGTTTATTTTATGTGGCCAGTGTAATGGGAGTCATAAGTTGTATATACAGAAAGCTGGGTTTAAATCTTGCACGGCTTGTAATGAGAATGGTTTGATCAGGTGCCCATCTTGTGCTGTCTAACTCTTATTTTTACTTTGTTAAGGAAAATTAGAAGGTTTGTTGTTATTTCTTTTTGTCATGTAATAATATTCAAGCAGGTGGCACGTTAAAAACTTAGGAAGCTTCAAGGTTATGTTAGCATTATAAGTTAAGATTTCTTCTTCTTCATCTTCTTTTATGAAAATATGATTATTGTGTATGCTAGTTTTAAGCTATAGGAAACATATGAATGTGATAAAAAAAAAATCATTTTTGTGGATTGTGGAAATTGTAGTCCTATAACTGGCAGTGCAGTGACTTCAATCCCCTGTTTGTCTTGGAGACTTGTTGATTTTAGGCAAGGGGTGTGATGACTGATGGGTTCATCTGTTGTCTATTTTCTTTTGTTTTGAGCGAAGCTTGATGGTGACTCCCTTTTCTTTTTCGTTTGCTTGGAGGACAGCAACCTTGCTTTCTTTTAGAAATTGTTCACTCGTCTCGTGTATTTTGGCTCATTCCACTTTTGGGTTCTCTGCTTTTTGAGAATTATTCAATTCTAGAGAAGGTTAGGTGGAGGAACAAATTTCATCCTTTCATTGACTGTGCAGCTGTGATATCACAGATTCCACATTGATTTTGAAAAACAAATAGACTTTGTTTTAGCCATGAAGACAAGTCGCTGTTAGAGGTGTATACTATTACAGTATTTCTATACATCTCTAACATGATTTATTATGTGGTGGCTTCATTTTGTTTCTGGTTTTCGGATCAGAGCATTCATAACTTGTTCAACTTTTTTTTTTTTGAAATCACAACAGAATTGATGCATTTGCATAAATTTCTTTTCTCGACATCCCTTTTTAGGATGAAAAGAACTTCTGTATACCCAAGATGAAAATACCTCTCCGATCAGTTTTAAGTGGAGCAACATGAAGAAGAAACCCACACTTTTGTAGCTTAAGATTTGAAGACACATGCAGTCATTTTATATCAGTGCTTGAAACTAACTCAGAGTCGCATGGCCTGGCTGGGACGGTAGCAATTTAGGCTTTAAAAAACAGGAATATTTCATGGGCAATCCACTTCTTTATTCCATCTAATTAACTGTCTTAATTTTCAAGTTGGCATTGCTTTCCTAAATTTCTCGATATGTGAAGTTCATTGCTTTCATAAATGAGATTGTTCAATATAGTTATAAAAAATGTCCAGGATCCAGATACATTTCGGACGAGCGGGCAAATATTTCCCTGCTATTTTTTCGAGTTTCACTCCCACCATTGAGGTGGAGCTAAGGCACCGAGCGGTTTAGCAGCAACATTATTCACCCACATTCTCTCCTTTCTCGAGACCGAACCTCTGTGCTCTTCAGGCAATGGAAAACCCTTGGACTGGTGTTCCTGGTTTTGATTTCCATGCTTTGTCTTATTTGGAAAGCAGTTGAAAATATTTTTTGAAAAAAAAATTAGTGTTTTTAAACTATTTTGTATGATAATGATGTTAAAAATAATTAAAAAAAACAAAAAAAAATATTATTCTAATATTTTTATAAATAAAAATCACTTTTAAAAACAACTCAATCACTCCTATTTTACACCTAATTACCTGATCTGATTCAAGAAAATCGTATTCCGAGTCTTAGATAGAAACCGGGAATTTTAGATATTTTTAAATTATAAAAAATACTTATAAGGCATTTTTTTAATGTATGAATATAAACTATTTTAAACTATTTAACAGTTTTATTTACTTAAAAAAATGTTATATTTTGATTCTTATTTTGATTATGTTTTTAAGATATTTATATATATTTTTAAAAGTAAATGATTTAAATTATGTAATAATAATTATAATTTACAAAACAATTTAATAATTTTACTCATAATCCATCACTACAATTCATTATCTAATGATCTAAATTATGCAATGATAATTTTAACTCAAATGGAGAATTTATTTTTCAAAAAACCAACTTGATTTAAAATTCAAGCTGCACCATGATAGTTTTAATTCAAGTATCATAACATTAGATTTCTAAACAGTTTAAAGTGGTAGCAATTACTTTTCATACACAATTTACTCATAAATATATCAAAATAGTATTATTTTTTAAAATTATTTTTACATTAGTACGTCAAATCAATTCAAACATTTATATATAAAAAATCTTAACAAGAAAGACAAGTTCAATCATCCAACCAAGCACACTCTAAATTTTATATTACAACATAGCATGATAAATACAACAGATATAAATATAATATGTATATTTAGTTTAGAATTATACAAGTAATATATGAAGCAATTTTTTATTGTAAGTACATATATTATTAATCTTGATTATAAAAAAACAGAGTGAATGATGATTTTTAATTTCTATGTTAGTTTGGATGACGGACATGTTTATTTAATTATATATATTAGTCATATGAGCATGAGTTTTTTCACAAATAAAAGCATCATTTTAAAAAATTTGCATTAAAATACAACAAGGCAAAGAGACTTTCTCTGCAATCTGTCTCTCCTTCTCCCAACCCAAATTCTCCAAAACAAAGAAAAACACTCGCAAAGATCATCTCAAGGACTGAAAGGAAACAGAAGAAAATGGAGGTGGAAGGTCAAGATACAGCGATTAACATAACAGTGAAATTCAGTGGAAGATCCATACCAGTCTCTGTCTCTTTAGACTCCAAAATCAGAGACCTCAAATCCCTTCTGCAACCTCTCACCAACGTTCTTCCTCGTGGCCAGAAACTCATCTTTAAAGGTACCCATAATTCATCTTTCTTCTTTTTCCTTGTATCCCTTCTTTTATTTGAAATTGAGATGGCATGTGAAGAGTCCTGAAAACGGCGTGTCGTTTCTTGGCGGTTTCCTTTTGCAGGGAAGTTGTTGGTGGATGGTATGACTTTGAGGGAATCAGAGGTCACAAATGGGGCTAAGGTCATGCTTATGGCCTCCCAGGGCTTGCACCAAGGGGTATCTTTATTATTTATTTCTTTTCTTTTTTTATTTCTCTTTCAAGCCCCAATGGCATGTTGTTCTGAAATATTGATTAAATAATTACGCTTTAGTTATTATAAGCTTGTGATCGAAGAGAATAAAAAATTCCCATTTTAGCTTCAGATTTTCAAATAATTTCCTTATAGACGATAGCTTAAAGTCTCAAGCTTTTTTAGTTTTGATAATGGTTGAAGTTACTGGAAAATGTGTTTTTTTGTTTGAGATAGACTTTGACACTGTTATTCGAGTATGTTAAGTTTGTTTTAATTTTTGGGTTTGTTTAAACAGGAAGGTCCAATACTAAAAGATGCGAAGACTCGACCAATTTCAAGGGCTAATACTAGTATTAATAAGACAGTGAATGAAAAATTTGAAGTTTTGATTGATAAGAACCGGGTAGAACGATGGAAGGTTACTGGAGTTATTGGATTGGCAGATAGCAACTTAAAGGTATAAATTTTGAATCTTTCCTTGTTATCTATCAATCAAATTCTCTTTTTATAACTTGTTTATCAAATGAAACACTAGAAGAGAAAAGGAAGAAATGATATTTCAGATATTCTTGATCAGACTCTAGATGTGCTATATACGTCATAAGTCCATTTTGGAACAAAAATTCCATTAAGGTTGTGGAAATTTTTTATGTTTTATTTTAGGACTAACCTTGCTATGATGTTGAACTAAGATTTGACAATAATGAAGAGGGAAAACCAACCTTTTATTTTTCCTGAATCAAGGCCATTAATATTATGTTTTCAGTATTCAGTCTCTTACATTTGTTCTTGTTTATTGGAATTCAAAAGGCAATTCCTGAAGAAGTGTGGGCATGTGGACCTTCTACAAGAGCCCTGGATATCAGCAACAATTTTATTCTAGATGTACCAGCCCAAATTGGCTGTTTAAGTTCCATGCAGGTGAACAATATATTTTCCTTTTATTATTTTTTTGGACTTATTGATTGGGTTCTTCTGTTAAAAGTTTAGTGGATCTCAGTGTTTAATTTTAAATTTCCGCAGAAATGTTTGCTCAATGGAAATGGTATGTTGGACGACTGCATTAACTGGAAAGGACTAACATCTTTGAAGCATTTAAAAGTTCTGTCTGTCAGCCATAACAAGTGAGTGTTACATCAATTGTAATGATTTTGATCCATGCATCATTTGATTTGCAGCAAACTTGAAAAGCTTGTTACTAAATGTTCTTTTATGGCTTAAAATAATTAATGAATATAACCATGTTGCTATCCTGATAAAAGTTTGTTGAGATTGTTCCATGAATTAGCAATTTGTCCATGGTAATTGTTATATAGAGGAATTCGGTAGTAGGACCTATTGTGTAATATAAGTGTCTCATTCCCTAACATTCTTGCATGAGGTCGTATGATAATGAGGAAAGCTATCATTATAGAGAAGCTTCATTGAGAAGAGCCAAATCAATCCACATTTCTCTTATCTGTTATGGGGATTGCAAGCTCTTGCTAACTGAGATGTTCTAGATAATCAACTGTGAATAATTTATTATTGAAGACTATCATTATCTGTTGATTTCTTGCTTAACTCTCCACATAATTGTGCGTTTCTTATAGAGTTTTGTTTATCTTGGTTTGTTAAAGGCATAGTCTCTGCTACATGTGATTTGGGGAAAGGTTAAGCATCTTGCCCCATGTATTTTCTTATGTACAAGCTATTGCATGCTGAGTCTTTAGGAGCTTCTCATATATTAATTTCAATTTTTTGATATAGTTAGAAAAGTTAGCCATATCTCATTAACTGGCTTAGCTTTTAACACATGGGATTATATAATGTGGCATCAAACATGTAATCTGATGCAGTTTATCCACTTTGCCTTCTGAATTGGGTGCTCTGTGCTCTCTGAGACAACTGGATGTTTCAAACAATAAGTTGAGTAGCCTCCCGGTGGAAATTGGACTTCTCACCCAGCTTGAGGTTTTGAAAGTCAATAATAACAGGTACTGTTTATATTGGAGATTTAATATTTTGAGGATATAGCCTTTCGTCTCTCTTTCTTTCTTTGGTGGTTTTGGAACATCAAGTTTAGAATTCAAAAGTGATCCCTTTATTGGGTATTCTTTATCAGTTGGTATGAATTATTTGACAGATCCTGATTTTAATGTTTCTGTCACAGAATAAGCAACATTCCTATGTGTATAGGGGACTGTATTTCTCTTGCCGAGGTAATATTTTTGATGTTTCCTACTAATCTCCGATTCTCAGTGGTGGGAAGTGTATGATTCAGCTGTTGCTTGACAAACTGAATCTGGATTTCTTCTTTATTGAGTGCAGTTTTCTTATGTGCTTGACCGAGTTTCTACGTGGTGCAGGTTGATCTTTCATCAAATCTTCTGACAGAGCTGCCTGTTACATTTGGGGATTTGCTTAATTTGAAGGTCCCTGGTTTATTCATGTTTTCATTATGCTATTCCATGTTTTCTCAGTTTTGTGATACCAACATGGTTGAGGTTAACAGTGACTTCCCGTATATTTTGCCCATGTTATTTTGCGCAGGCTTTGTATCTGAGCAACAACGGGTTAAAATCCCTCCCTTCTACAATATTCAAGATGTGCCTGCAACTCTCAACTCTAGATCTCCATAACACTGAAATCACAATGGACGTTCTTCGACAGGTTTCCTCTTCCTTTCCTATCCTATCCTATCCTGTCCCAGCCATTGTTGTTTGATGACATAATAAAACTACTTATTGACAGCTTGAAGGATGGCAAGATTTCGATGATCGCCGTCGTTCAAAACATCAGAAGCAACTGGATTTTCGAGTTGTGGGCTCTGCTGAATTTGATGAGGGTGCTGATAAACTTTGATGTGTTGAATGGCTAGTTTCTCTGAACTGTTTGCGTGATTGATCGCTCAAAAAAGAAGCGAATATTCTTTTCTTGTTTAGTAAATTATCACCTGATCCTTTTGTTTTAAAAACCTAATATTAAAGCCCATATGTTTTCATAGTTGGCTGTAACTTGGTCCCTGTGTTTGTTTCTCTTCACAATTATTTTTATTTATTTTTTGCCTAAAATATCCTTCATGTGGAATTAGATCTTCTAATTTTACCTGTGATAAACAAGATTAAAAATGCATTTTAAAAAGGTGATTTAAAAATTTCTAGAAGTTAATAGTCAATTTTAATTAAAGGATTAGTTTATATTTTTTTTTCCAAATTAAGGCTAACAAAACAATAAAACAATGTAGGTGCTGTGATTTTTTTTTTTTTGTAACTGAAATAGAACATATGGATTCCGTCAAGAGCTCGTTATGTTTTTTTTTTTTTAATACAGGTTTCATTAGGAACTGAGTATTAAATTCCTCGGGTTATGTTTGATCTTGAAGCGCTTGTTTGGGGTATAATAAATATTTATTTTTTGAAAATATAGTAAAATAATATTTTTATTTAAATATCAAAACAATTCAAAGACAAAAAAAATATAATTTTAAGAAAATCTGATTTTTTTAGAAGTGTGGTTCAACCGCACTCCCAAAATAACTAAAAAAATAATAATAGATTAAACACAGTTTATACAATTGTTGAAATTAAATCTGATCACAGACAAATCAAAAGTTGTTTTTTACAAAAATAAAATAAATATTGATTAGAATATAATTTAAAACTGCTCCTTTTTTTTTTTTTTTTAAAAAAAAGGTTTTATTAACTCATCAAAACTAAAATATAAATTCGAGAAAAAAAATAGTATTAATATTATATACTTAATTTATCGCCAAAGTAAGCTTATTATCTGCGGGGTCGATACACGACTCGAACACCGTAAACAGATTAGAAACCAGATTGAATCTAACAACTATGAAATGAACACATGATCTCATTTACCTTACATAAAAGTAAAAGTGGTGACAAGGCCCCTATGCCTAATCCCAAAATCGAGATGTACATTAACATTTCAATTGCCTTCGATCGCAAATTCTGATTTCTATTTTTATTTTCAAAATCTTGATTCTTGTAAATATCCACTGAAAACTTGATTCCCCGTATTGTGTAAACGTAACTTAAAAAGCAAATAAAATCAACAAATGAGGCGCGTTGAGCTCGCTGAGGCTACTTCCTATTTTTCTGTATGCTCAATCTATGTAGTTAACGTATATAAACATTGCGATGAAAACTAACTTCGACAGAATTCTCATCCCCGACACACATGACCAAGGCAAATATAGCTCGAAAAACTTAACGGAAGTAGATGGATACAGTTGGAATGTCAACATCATTGCCCTCGTCATCATCACATGCCGCAACAACATCAAAGTGGCGGCGGTAAGCTGGAAATTCCACGTCGGTCACTTCCCTCGCCAGGTCAACAACCTTCCTGTCCATCCTCTCCCTGTGCTGAGGGAACATGCAATTGTAGAGCAGGCAGCTACCAAATGAAATGCTGTAAGCATTCAACCCCTTGTCTGTGAACCATTGCAGAAGTTCCCTCAAGGTAGGATTGTTTTCAATGGTCCACCTGTCCCAGACAGTCCAGCTCATGCCTTGATGCTTGATAACCTTGGGCGGGACTGGCTCGGCCATGGAGAACAGAGGCAGTGCAAGGTTGGCAAATGTATTCCGGTAGCCCTCCAGTTTGTGTCCCCCATCCAGAACCTTGTACAGCTCCAGGCACACAAGACCCGTGGCCAATGCGGTGGAGGTTGCGATAGCAGGGATGATCCTTCCAGCAATAAACTTGGCTTTCAGCTTGTCAACCTCAGGAATGCTGTAGTTTCTAGCTCTCATGTTGGCAAGCCCAGCTATCAAATCCATATGGTAGTTTGTATCATCATCCTGCATATATACAGAAATATAAATTACAAAAGAATTGTTCGATGGGTTCCTACATGGATGCCCTATATTTGGCCCACATACGAGTAACATTCTAGACATCACAAACTGAATAAGGAGCCAAATAGACATGGCGACAGATTTATGTACAGGTTGCAAGATCCTCAGCTATAATGATGGAGCAAATATATTACCCATTTAGATTTTCTCAAACAGTAGGGTGGCCCAAGGAAATGTGTGATAAAAAAAACATTGCTAAAAGGATGTTGAAGAAAGAGAACCTTCTCGAATTGGATTGACTTCATCCTGAACCCTGCCGGCAGGTTCTCCCTACACCGTTCTAATTTCCTGATTAGTTCATGGATTATTGCAGAATCATCCACAGATGCATTGGACAGATTAGTAGACTTCTCATCTGTCTCAATCCTCACACCTTCCCTGGGCTGAAAGTCTGGCACAACCACCTTGTCAACAGCCTCAGCTAACATCTTAGGATTCCTGACCCAGTCAGGAACTGGGATCCCAAAAGTTTCTGCTCGTAGTACTGATGCTGCCATAACAAAACGGAGGTGGCTAGGATCTGTAGTTGAGAACTGGAGTGGATGAGGGAATCTCTTTGGGGCTGACCAAAATGGAGCCCCAGTGCTAGTTGACGCGTCTTCTGGAAACGAGTAAATCAACTGCATCACACGATTAGCAAAATCATCTTCAAACCTGAAAGAAAAATAATTATACATACAATCAGAAATTGGAAAGTACAAGCCCATTACAAGATAATTGTAGATCTCATCAAAGGAATTACTTTAAACGAGCCCACATAATGCAATCCTGGAATGTCTCGCATTTTTCCTTCTCAAGGCACTCAAGAACACTTTCCAAGGTCTCCCTTGACTGGGCATCACCAGCTTTCTTCATAGCATTAGTATACTCAGCTGGGTTTGATAGATAGGCATTCACTTCTGCTGGTGTTTTCTCCACTAAACCCTCAAACTCTGATAGAGCCCATGTCAAGCAATGGTTGATGTTGTGCGGGAAGGAGTGCACAGTGCACATCGGAGCTTGTTTCTCAGGTGGGTCCCTAGAAGCACCATAGTTTTCAGTAAGGTGAGGAATGACCATCTGAGTGTTGCATTTGGCACCTAAAGTTCCTGACTCAAGAAGTGGCTTTTGGAAGTACAAGCACCTCTGGTCAACATAAAGTCTTGCATTGACATTGTCTAAAGCATTGACAACAACAGTTAAGTTCTCCCAGAAGGTATCATCAAATACATTCTCAGTTTCTGGGTTCACACGATTTTGCAGTGCTTCAATCTTGAGACGGGGATTTATTAATGCAGCAGCAGAAGCCGCAACAGTGGATTTGGCCTGTCCAATGTTCCAATCACGGAAGAGAAACTGCCTGCTCAAGTTACTCTTCTCAATCACATCATCATCAGTTATTGTCAGCTTTCCTTGTTCACCACATGAAACACCCATCATTGCTAAATTCTTCAGGAATTCACACCCTAGTGCACCAGATCCTACCACAAACAAATTGGCATCTTCCAGTTTCTTCTGCAGCTTGGATCCAAAAACTGAAATTTGTGCATCATAACGACTATTCAATGGCAAAAATTCACTGGGATCCAAATTAGCCGTGGGTAGTGATTCCAAGGAATCAAAATAGAAGAACTGTGGCAGCAGAAAAGACGGGATTAATTTAGACAACAAAATATTAATTGCATTGATAACAGTATGCACTGTGGGCTAGACAAGAGATTAAATGGATGAAACAGGGCTACATTGTTGAACCAGGAAGTTATATTAATTAATTATTTTGATTAATAGATGAAACGCAGCAGTAGAAGACTCTTATGAACAGCTGAAATCTCAGGCCTAACAACCAAAGTGTAAGAGTGGATAATTAAGACTCATTGTGTGTTTATGTCCAGACAAGCATGATCAACTGATAAACCTCTCCTGTAACCAGTGTGTGTGTGGGTGTCGGGGGGTTCTTTGGAAGGCTATAGAGGTAGTACAATGCAGATGCAAAATCTAGAACTGGTACCCACCTGAAACAGGGGATGAAACTTTCCAGAGCATGCTTTGACAACCTCTTGTCCCACTATACCACCAAACATTGCAGCCATAGGATTCAGTACAGCCCTAGCACCAAAGGCAAAGTGCCGCAGAAGTTTTGGATTAATGTCTTCCACTCTACCATCTCCTGAGTTTTCATTGATGAGACTGGCGATAGATACAAGCTTCTGAGCATCCTCTTCTGAACCAGCAACAGGGAAGCGACACATCTCTGACACAAACTTGTCCAGTGCTTGAAAAGCCAAGTGTAGGAGAGGTGGGCGATCAAACTTGGAGAAATCACTCAAGAGAAAATCACCAGGATCTTTAATTGCTTCCCTCAATGTCTTAAAGTTCAATAACTTTGGCTCTTTCACCTGTGTAGCAATTCCACCTTTCTCATGGATACCAAAGTTGGAGGTGTCCTCCTCGAGCGTAAATGAATATGCTCTGGCATTTTTTATTTTTCTTGGTTTTCCATCATTTAGTTCTGTCATTCCTTTAACTTCAGAGAAAACGACAAGATCCCCATCTTGAAACTCAAGCCTTTCATCATCAACGCATGACACAAGTGCTGGGTTGTCATTGCTGATGAAAGCAATTATTCCGGCGTGTGGTTCCTCTCCATCAACATCAAAAACAGTGAATTCTGGCCCAAAATCACAAAAAACAGAACCAAAAAGGCCTCTCACTTCAGCCTTGATGAAAGAGATAGGAGGCTTATGATCATGGCAATAGTCATTGAATTCAATGGCTTTCTCAAGAGTGACATCGGTGAGCACAACAGCCTGCACCACCAGGAAAAGAAAGCTGAATAGAAAATTCAGACCCATTTTGGAAAAAGAAAGAAAACAATGAAATCACAATGTCTTGCTTAACCATTTTTTAGTAATACTGAAGAGTTGCTTCTTTACTCTAGAACTCTCTTTTTACTTTCTGCACTTTTCTCTTCAGCCACTAATGTTCAGCCTTTTATGATTATTATTGGATCTTAACATGTGATTTTCAGCAGTAAAACAATTTTACAAATCAGCCCACCATAAAGCCCATGAAGAAAATAAGATAAGGTTAGGAAGCAGTGGCATATCACAGTTTCAGTCAATGTTTAGCATGACCCTATAAAAGACCAGATTTGTTCCCCCCAAATTCTGGACCAACCAGTTCTGATAAATTGCACTTTATATTTAGAGCACAGCATTTCTAAAATCCATCTCAGCTCCCCGAGCCCCACATCCATGCATGTAATATAAAATCACTACAGGCTCTACCAAAATATCATGACCTAAAGACTGTAAATACAAACTAGCATTACCAACCATATTGGTAACTAAATAAAACCAGTTGCTTGCAATGGATTGTTAAAAATTCTGCACATATAAATATAAAAGAGATTATTCAGTAACGTGTCCATACAATGTTTTATAGTAACTTCTGCACCTACCACGGAAAAACTGAGTGTAATCAAGCATATACAGCCCAAGATGTTAAAATTCACTTATTGGACAAGAGGCCCTCAAATAAACTAATCAGGAGAAAGCCATATAGAAGTTACCTGGAACTTCGAAAGATGTTCTTTCGTCAATTCTGTAGTTAAAGTAGAAATGACCACTGCATTGTTGAGTTCCTGCAACTTCTGAACAGAAGCAAGGGCTTTGTTCTTGCCAACATCATTCTCTGAGAAAATGAAGTTACTGGACAAATCCCACAGCTCCACTACCCCTTCGTCATGCAACGTTACCGACTTGACACCAGCAAGAACAAGGTTTTTAGCTGCAGAAAGAAAAACAGAAAGAGAAACATTGCCAAAATCTTAACACCAACAACAACAATATTTAAACAAAATGAGAAACATTACATTATTTAAACACATGCACCCTCAAGGCAGACACAAATGCCAAGAATGCTCAAAAATAGCTGCAGCAAAGAATAGATCCAAGAAGAAAATCATATCTAACAAACTGCCCCAAGGCAAGATCAATAACCAGGCTCCCATTCAGCTGATGTAGCTCGAATTGAACTAAGAGAAGTCAAGAGGAAAACTAAAGAAACAAAAAATAAGAGCAAATGAAGGCAAATAACTTGCGGATAGCCCCCTCTTCCCTAAATACAAATTCAACATTCCATTTCCAAAGTTTCCTCGGCCAAAAAAAAAAAAAAAACAATAAATCAACAAAACAACAACACCAAATTATCCTAGAAGCTTATTGAACTGATTATCTTAAATAGCTCATTAGTTAAACCAACACAAATCAAGCTTAGAACCAAGTCTCTGTTAGAGAATAATATAAATCATATTCTGGGGTCTCACCTATAAGCTTAAGCTTTTAGGTGAGATGATTCCTTAACATGGTATCAGAACCTTGTTGACCTAACAGTCACGAGTTCGAATCTCACCACCCCCATTCTATTTGATAAAAACCAAGCACAAGGTGATGTGGATCTGTGCAAGTTTCAAGCTCAAATGGTTTTCTCTTAAGAGAGTGTGTTAGAGAATAATATAAATCATATTCTGGGACCTCACCTAATAGCTTAAGCTTTTAGGTGAGATAGTTTCTTACCATGATATCAGAGCTTTGTTAACCCAACGGTCACGAGTTCGAATGTCACCACCCCCATTCTATTTGATAAAAATCAAGCCTTTGTGCAAGTTTCAAGCTCAAAGAGCTTTCACTTGAGGGAGTGTATTTGAGAATAATATAAATCATATTCTGGAGCCTCACCTATCAGCTTAAGCTTTTAGATGAGATGGTTCCTTAACAGTCTCTAACAACAGTAGCTGAAATCTAATCTCTTTTAACTAGAAAGATATAAAAAAGTTAATATATATATATATATATATATATATATATATATATATATATATATATATATAATCATCTATCACATCCCAAAACATTCATCATCAAAATCACTATAACATTAGCCAATCACAAAAAAGAAAACGGAACTAAAAAGAAAGAAAACACACACACACACACACACATATGCATATATTCAAGAAACCGAACAAAAAAAAGTCAAACAACCATACCAATCTCAACACCAAGACCTTGCATCCCAGAAACAAGGACATTGGAAGCAAAGAGCCTCCGCATCGTCTCCCTACCATACACAGCAAGCTGCCGACTATGGAGATCCTCATCAATCTCCGCAGGATTGGAATCTCCAGGCGCCATATTCAGAACACCACCACTCTCTCTACTAATACCACTGCACTCACCAATAAAACTACTGTTATTCTTCTCAATATTGGCAGCAGTCGATTCCAAATAGCAATCGATCCGATGCTTCTTAATAACCGATGGAGAATCTTTTGCTGAGTTGTTTTCACTTCCTTCTCCTTCTACCAACACAACTTCAACCGGTCGCCTTTTAGGAAGAATTAAGTACAGTAGACTGCCAAACAAACCACAAATCCCCATACATATCATCATAATCGAAATCAAAGATAGGCTCTTGTTAACGATTGCAATCGCAACAAAGATCGGTAACATAATCATAAATCCTGGTCCTAGCCCTAGCTTCAGCATGATCGTGAGCTAAGGAAAAGAAGCGAGAGAGAGACGTACTTGATTAAGACTAGAAGAAGAAAAGAACGGAATATGAGAGAGAGAGAGAACAGTCGAGAGAGTGAAGGGACTGGTTTATGTTTTGCTTACTTGTGGAGGAATATTGAGCGATTTTTGTTTGATTTTTTTTAGAGAAGGGAGGGGTATTTACTCACTTCTGTTATTTATAGTGGCGGGAGAGGTCAAGGGCTGTGTTTTCGCGGTACTGTCGTGATTTCTCCCCAATCCGGGAGAGAGAGAGAACATAAAATTATTTAAAAAATTAATATCAATTTAATAAAAAATAATTATTATTCTCAATATTATTATTGATATAATAATATTGATATTTTAATTTTATTGAATCCTTAGATTATAACGAACAAATACTAGATCATTTAGTCTCTTGTGATCTAACTTATTTTGCCTTTTAGAATAGATAAATTCAAATATAGTCCAATTTCTTTCACACCCAGTTACACTATAACATTGACTAAGAATTCAAATTGTAAACTTTTGAAATCTTGAGTATCATTGTCACATTACTCCCACCATACAGCTAAATAAGAAAAAAATTAGATATTATAGATACAAAAAATATTATATTTAAAAAAAAAAGTTATTACCTGGATTTTAACTTTTTTATTTAACGAATAGCTAACAACATGCCAAAATCACCAACTTCTTTCTTGTACTCCTAAAGTTATCCACTAATTATATCTTCAATGTCACAATCAGGGACTAATCTAGTAATTAAGCAAACCTCAAATAATTTTTTTTTTATTTTGAAAAAGAAGGCCTAAAATATATTCCAGAATTAAGAAAACAATCTGCTACATGTAATGGATTATGAAGTTGTTTGTTCCATCTAGCATCAATTACCTGAATATATGGTCCATATTGAGATACTCTATTTTTCAGCCTTGTCTTGATAACTTCCTTTTGCTTTATCCATTGCCTCATATAAATAGTTTATTGTTGTTTTTTCTTCATTGTATGCTAACCTAAGAGCTTGTACTAAAGACTCGCTAACTTTGACTATATGTTCACATCAATGCTAAAAGTCTATATCTTGTAAAATTATAGTAGTTATTTCCTTTTCAACTCTGCTTTTATTATGACTTGATTCTACCCATTTTGTGCAAGTAAACATCAGTCAAAGCTCCTTCTTAGAGTTAAGTAAACATTGAATGCTTAAAAAATGGGTAGTAAACCTTATAATGTCAGGACAACATAAATCATTTCTATTAGTAAATTATTTCCTCATCAAAGTTAAAACTCATGCATGAGTATATATAAACTTGGTTATTATTCTTGCATTTTAAATGGTTTCATCAATCATTAGAAAATATCTTAGTTCAGTATCTCTAACATTAAATCAATGTAATGGGCAACACAAGGAGACTAAAAGAAAATATCATACCTTTATTGTAAAGCTTTTCCAACAGTCTTGAATGTAGACTCATTATCACTAACCAATTGGTTAATATTTTTATGTCTCATTTCTTTGACAACTTCATCAAACATCTCAAGAATGTCTTTTTATCTTTTTAAAGACTTGAAGTGTTAACAAACTTTAAGAATATGGTATCTCTTGGAGAATAAGCAAAAAAAATTCACAATTGGTACATTTCTCCTATTTACCACTCATCTGTTATAATAGAGCATTCATAAAGTTTTCAATCAGCTTTGATTTCTAAAAGATATTCAGGGACATCATGAATTACATCTTTTAAAAATGGTACCCTTAAATTATGACATGATGGTCCTTCAAAAGCAGGTCCCATTAATGTTATGACATCTATCATTGGTTGATAACATTATGGTTTAACACTATTAAATGGTACATTAATATTACACCACCATCTTGCTATGACCTTTCTTGCATTATATTCCTTTTTCTTTATAAGCCATTGCACTTTTAATTTTAGGTTGTGAACCTAGAGTAGCTCGTGGAACAAATAAACTCATTTTTTCTAGTTATATTTATGCCTTGCATTGTCAATCTTTTATTTGCTTGTGAACTGATATCACTTAAATTAGGATTTGCATCATCACCCTCTTCATTGTAAAGTCCTTTCTCAACTACTTTATTTGCCATCACATCTAAATGGATTTGTTTACAAGTTGAACTTGGTTTTCAATACCGGCAAGGTGATACTTTAGACAAATAATATCACCACCATTTATTTTTTTGCTACAATGAACACGTATATTTGAGTTTTTGGCACTAACAACCACTTATTTATGAGCTCATGCTGAATCATCTAATCTTGTTAGAGCTGAAGTTATGGAAATAGCGTCACTTAATGAGTTTTCAACCATGTAATTTAATATGAAAAAAAAACAATTTCCATAATATTGTTAATGTAATGCTGACATGAAATAGAAACTCTCTATGAAAAATAGTTGACTCTAGAAATGAGCATGAAAGCAGGTCTTCAAAACTAAAAAAGGACAACCTTCTTATCACATTGCAATTCATCAAGTTGTCTCAAAATCACAAGCACCAATACAATAGAGGATTTCTATTTCATCACCTTCCCTTTTCCTTTTATTCAAGAAAAAATAACCAGTACCAACATTTTCACTACAAGGTGGACAAAATTGTTATACATTGGAGACCAAAATTTCATATAGTTGACTCCTTCAAGCCTTCCAATACAAGTATTCATATATATTTTTGTGTTTTGTAAGGAATTTCGGGTTGTGCAACTAAATGCAACATCAAGTAAAATTTCTTCTACAAGAATCCTAAACTTCCTTTTCCAATTCAGCACAAGCTTTGTTGCAGACTTGCAAACATCGATGATGTAATTCAGATCGGGTCTTTAAGAACAGTGGAAAGATAAAATACTCGAAGTTTAGTGGAAGGGATAACAGGGAAGTTACTAATCTCAATTCAAAGACAGTTCTAAATTCTAAGAAAGCGATGCCACAAAATTAACAGAAGACAACGTTGCACGGTTGCAGTGGTGCAACTTGCAAGAGTGAAGACTTGGGAGGGGTTGTGAGAGAAGAGATGTCAATTGTAAATGTTTTGGTTGGGATTTGGGAACTTTAGACTGAGGAAGAGAAGTTAGGGATTGGTTTTGGTTTTGGTTCAACTTCAGACCTGAAATGATTTCAATTAATTTTATATCATTTAATGGCTTTTCAATTTAAGTTTTTTAAAGGACTAAAACTTTAATCCGGAATGTAACATGTGGAATGAAACTGGATAGTTCCGTCTTAAAAATCTATAATGAACCGATATTTTAAACAAAGTAAGTTATTTTGTTTTTCTTACATGTATAAAATGTTTCGGCCAAAATAGAATAAAATTAATATATCTCATAGAAGGTTTTGTATTTTAAGCCAACCTTTTTAAATGTTTTTTTTATCTATAAATAAACTAAAATAATATTTTTTTAATTTTTAAAAATTTTTATGATACAAGTACTTTAAAAATCATTAAAACTAATTAATTTAAAACAAAACAATAAAAATATAAAAATTTCAATCTTTTTAAAAAATATGGCAAGCCAAAGACAACAAAGAGTAAAATCATCAATGCACCTGGTAACTTTCTTCCTATTTTCATACAAGGAAGGGAGTCACTGCGACATACAACGAAAATTACATAAAGCCCGTATAGGGCAAATCAGTCTCTCTCACTAAATTTTCTTTCAAAAACCTGTTGAAAGATATCATTTCGCAGGATCCGGTTACATCCACCATGTAAATGCCCAAGTCAATCTCCCTTATCAAAGATAAATTAGCAGGGTCGAGAACAGATGGCCTGACTTCAACAGCAGAAATTCTTCCCATGGCAAATGCCATGTAAGAAACTCAGGTTTCACAGTACTTCCTACTCATATCTAGTGAAAGAAAAAAGCATCGCAGGGGAATACAAGTTACTATTTAGTATATATCACACGGTTGTGTGAAAAATATCAAATCTTGTGCACTCACAGACGCAGCATTGAAATAAAATCTGAAGGACTCCAAACCCTCGTCCTAAAATCAAGACTGGCGGGCTGACTAAAGATAACCTAAGAGAAGTAAATGGATACTGGGGGAATGTCAACATCATTGCCTTCATCATCCTCACATGCAACAACAACATCGAAGTGGTGACGATATGGAGGCAACTCTGCTTTGGCCACTTCCCTAACCAGATCGACCATGTTCCTGTCCATCCTGTCTTTGTGCCGAGGGAACATGCTATTGTAAAGCAGGCAACTGCCATGTGAAATGCTGTAGGCATCGAGCCCCTTATCCTTGAGCCATCGCAGAAGTTCCCTCAAGGTAGGATTGTCTTTTAGAATCCACCTGTCCCAAACTGTCCAGCTCATATCCTGATGCTTGATAACCTTGGGTGGGACAGGCTCTGCCATGGAGAATAGAGGGAGTGCAAGGTTGGCAAATGTATTGCGGTAGTCCTCCACCTGGTGTCCACCATCCAGGACCTTATACAGCTCCAAGCACACAAGACCAGTGGCCATAGCTGTGGAGGTTGCTATAGCAGGGATGATCCTTCCAGCTATAAACTTGGCTTTCAGCTTGTCAACCTCAGGAATGCTATAGTTTCTTGCTCTCATGTTGGCAAGACCGGCTATCAGATCCATGTGGTAGTTTGTATCGTCATCCTGCACAATCAAGGAAATCCACTTAAATTTGGTTTGGTAAGAGAATAGCAAATGGCTGTTAAAGTACCGCCCATTATATTTTGGCCACACATTAAACATTCTTCAAGTCTACATGAAGAAGAAACATCAATTCATGCAAATATTTCAAAATTATCAGCTGCTATAATAAATGGAAAAAAAAAAGAAGAAGTTGGATAACATCCTGCTTTATTCAGCAAAAGGATGGCCCAAATAAATGCATGCTAAATAAATTGAATAAGAGAGACCACCTTTTCAAACTGAATGGGGGTCATCCTGTACCCAGGTGGAGCCTTATGCCTGCACTGCTCTAGTTTCCTGATAAGCTCATTGATTACCACTGCATCATCTACAGATGCAGTAGACAGAGTGATAGCCTTTTCATCTGTCTCAATTTTCACATCTTCTCTTGGCTGAAATTCTGGTACAGTCACCTTCTCTACAGCCTCGGCCAATGTCTTGGGATGTTTCGCCCACTCAGGAACTGAGATCCCAAAAGTCTCTGCTCGCAATATTGATGCTGCCATGACAAAATGGAGGTGACTTGGATCTGCAGTTGAGAACTGAAGTGGATGGGGGAATCTCTTTGGTGCTGACCAGAACGGAGCACCAGTACTAGTAGATGCTTCTTCAGGGAAAGTGAAGATCAACTGCTTCACCCGATCAGCAAAATAATCTTCAAACCTGAAGTTAAAGTAAGCATAACATCAAAAAAATGGAATAAGGTATGCCGTACCATAAAGAAAGAATAGGAGACCCAATCAAAGAGAGCACCTTAAACGCGCCCATGCGATGCAATCTTGGAATGTCTCACATTTTTCCTTCTCAAGGCACTCAAGAACACGTTCCAAGGTGTCCCTTGACTGAGCATCACCAGCTTTGATCATAGCATTAGTATAATCAGCTGGATTTGATAGATAGGCATTAACTTCTGCTGGAGTTTTCTCAACCAAACCCTCAAACTCAGATCGAGCCCATGTCAGGCAATGATCAATGTTATGTGGGAACGAATGCACAGTGCACATAGGTGCTTGTTTCTCTGGTGGGTCCCTTGAAGCGCCATAATTTTCAGTCAGGTGAGGAATGACCATCTGAGTGTTGCATTTGGCACCCAAGGTTCCTGACTCGAGAAGAGGCTTTTGGAAGTACAAGCACCTCTGGTCAACATAAAGTCTTGCATTGACATTGTCTAAAGCATTGACAACAACAGATAAGTTTTCCCAGAAGGTATCATCAAATACATTCTCAGTTTCAGCGTTCACACGATTTTGCAGTGCTTCAATCTTGAGATGAGGATTTATTAATGCAGCAGCAGAAGCAGCAACAGTGGATTTGGCCTGTCCAATGTTCCAATCACGGAAGAGAAACTGCCTGCTCAAGTTACTCTTCTCAATCACATCATCATCAGTTATTGTCAGCTTTCCTTGTTCACCACATGAAACACCCATCAGTGCTAAATTTTTCAAGAATTCACAGCCAAGTGCACCAGATCCTACTACAAACAAATTAGCATCCTCTAGCTTCTTCTGAAGCTTGGACCCAAAAACTGAGATTTGTGCATCATAACGGCTATTTAGTGGCTTGAAGTCACTGGGATCCAAATTCTCTGTTGGAAGTGATTCCAAAGAGTCAAAATAGAAGAACTGTTACAGCAGAAAAGGCAAAGTTAGTTTACCACAACAAGCAGTGAAGTTGAGTCAATGGGTAGATGTTGAACTTTGGAAACAGTCACATCCAAGGCAAGTAAAGGTAGGTAGTTGTTATAATAATAACTCACTATAGGTTAATAGGTGAAACCCTCAACAGTATTTAAAAGTCCTTCTGATCAAACTGAATTAAAGGAAGACCCGAACAAAGTGCACAACAATATATAAAACTTCTTCTGATCAAACTAAATTTGATGGTCCAAACAGAGCACATATGTAGATAAAATTGGTGTGTGCAAAAGAACGCTCCATTTGTTTATGTTCAAAGACCACAAGTATATAGATGAAATTCTTCAACAGTGTTAAAAAGCTCAAGAACAAAAACTGAAGTTTACTGCATGCCTAAGTTGGCTTCAAATAGAAAGACTTACGAAGATTCAACAAAATAAAATAAAATAAAAAACAATTCCAACCTGAAAGAGAGGATGAAACTTTCCAGAACATGCTTTGACAACCTCTTGTCCCACTAGACCACCAAACATAGCTGCCATAGGATTCAATACAGCCCTGGCACCAAATGCAAAGTGCCGCAACAGTTTTGGATTAATGTCCTCCACTCTGGCATCTCCTGAGCTTTCATTGATGTGACCTGCCAGGTATATAAGCTTCTGAGCATCTTCTTCTGACCCAGCAGCAGGGAAACGACCCATCTCAGACACGAACTTGTCCAGTGCTTGGAATGCCAAGTGCAAGAGAGGTGGACGGTCAAACTTGGAGAAATCACTCAAAAGAAATTCACCGGGATCTTTAATTGCTTCTCTCAATGGCTTGAAATTCAACACCTTTGGCTGTTTTACCTGTGTAACAATCCCACCTTTCTCATAGGTAGCAAAGTTTGTGGTGTCTTCCTCGAGATTAAATGAATATGGTCTGGCATTCTTAATCTTTCTTGGTTTTCCATCATTCATTTCTGTCATTCCCTTCACTTCAGAGAAAACAACAAGATCCCCATCTTGAAACTCAAGCCTTTCATCATCAATGCATGACACCAGTGCAGGGTTATCATTGCTGATAGATGCAATTATACCAGTATGCGGTTCCTCTCCATCAACATCAAACACTGTGAATTCAGGTCCAAAGTCACAAAACACAGAGCCAAAGAGACCTCTAACTTCAGCCTTGATAAAAGAAATGGGGGGCTTATGATTATGGCAGTAGTCGTTAAACTCAATGGCTTTGTCAAGATTGAGATCTGTAAATACAACAGCCTGCACCACAAGAAAAAAAGCATCTGGCATAATGCAGTATAGGCAAATACATATGATTTCTCTAAAATAGATAGGCAATGTATTTGAGCAGACCAGATGAAGAAATAACAGACACAATCAACAGCAGAAGATGACTCGAATTGATTGGGTTGAGGGGGGGGTTAAAGAAAAGAATAACACCTTTTGGAGAAATTAGAAAATTATAGGACAAATATGAAGCATGTACCATATCATAGGGACTAGTGAATTTTTCAGATTTTGGGGGACTGTTGGCTCACATGCCAGGCACAGTGATGATCCAGTGGAATATAATGTCATTGGATGGGTTTTTTTTCCCAATATTTGCATGAAGATATAAATCCTTAACTATAGCATTGAGATTATCTTGAATTTTACTAATGAATCAAAAAGGTGTTGCAACGTGATCTTTTGTACCAAGACGTGTACTCCTGCACACTAATCTTCACTACTGTCCTCTTGTTCATGCATTTCCGTTATAATTTCTTAGATTATGTAATGCTTTTGAGTGTTGAGATCATCTTATAACAGGTTATAAATTTTATTTTTTGTTAAGCGAATATCATACTTGCAAGCTTTTGTGGACAGAAGACATTAGAAGTTCATTGAACCAAGCAATTGTATTCTTAAGAATTGGCATGTCTTGCAGTGCAAGGTCACACAACAACATGATGTAACACAGAAAGAAAAGGGCCGGTTCTATGCTTTCACTTTTGTAGGGTTATGCATGTGGCATAATATAACTATAGGCCCAGCCTAGAATAGCATAATTAAGCTGCAAACATTAACTGAAATTGACCGCCTGATTTGTTGCAAGAGAAAATTAGCCATTCACAATACAAATTATTCAGATAAATGCATTAATATACCACAAAAAATCGATTTCAGCAGCGTATTCTGACATGCATTTGTAATAACATTTTTTTCTGTGAAAGAAAGATTTACTGGTAACCTTGATAAAGTACCTGCTAAGCAAATTGCAGGTTTTAATCAAGATTATAAAAAGATGGTCAAGATGGCTCTATGCATATATTTGGACAAGATTTCTTCTGATAATATCAAAGTGGATAAACAAGGAAATACCTGGAACTTGTCAAGTTGTTCTGTTGTCAATTCTGTAATTAAGGTAGAGATGGTGACTGCATTGTTGAGATCCTGCAACTTCTGAACAGATGCTAGGGCCCTGTTCTTACCAACATCATTCTCAGAAAAAACAAAGTTGCTGGATAAATCCCACAGCTCCAATATTCCTTCATCATGCAATGTCACAGACTTGACACCAGCAAGAATGAGGTTTTTTGCTGTTGCAAGAGAACAGCAGATAGATAAACATTAGAGAGACACAAGAGTCAATAAATTTAACACCGATAGGAACAAGAAACATTCCACAATTTAAGACAGTAGCATTCCTTAAATAATGCTATCTCAACTCAAACAATGGCTTCTGCAGTTTTAGATAACCCACGCCCAAATGAAAAAAAAATAGATATACATATCATACAGACTATCCAGCACAAGGTTGAGATAAAAATAACAATCAACTGATATGATTCCAATTGATTCAATCAAAATTTGAGATAAAAAAAAAAAAAAAAAAAAAAAAAAAAAAAAAAAACAGGACTAAAATGGAAAACATGTGAAGACAAATAGCAAACAGAAGCTCCCTTTCCTAATCACAATTTTAAAATTCTGTTTTGTTTTTTACCCGAACCCATGATATATAAAAATCAAACAAAAAAAACAATGTGCATAAGGATTTTGACTTTTTAATATATTACACAAGCATAAAGTTGAACCCAAATCTAGAACAATGCAGTACCACAATGGAAAATGAGAAGTTTCAGGCAGAATAAAAAGAGCTTGAGAGGTCAAATTGAAAGGTCCAAGATCAAGTTCACTTGCCAGGAGAAAGGCCAGCAACTATTATCGAAGTAAATTAGTTTTAAGGCTCTTCCATTAAGCATTTTCAGCAAATAAAATGAGTTTTTAAGTTTACTATTCTCAATCATCCATGTATGATGTGCTCAATCTTGATTGCAATGTGAGTTTAAATGAATATGAATCTGATATGCTGTTATCTGCCGCTGTGGGTGTTATTGCTGCTAATGTGTTTTTGGACCACCAGGTTATTGCACATCAAAGTGCTAGTGGTTTGTTCTTGATTCAGTCGAGGCTTGTAAACTCTTAAGTGCGTTTGCAATTGCTTTCACAAAATGCTCTAGGTGAGTTTCAAATCAAAGATTCTAGATGTTAGTGTACTGTGGTGGTTTATAGGCTTACATGGTGCTATATTTCAGTAGAAACAACATGATGTTTCTTATTTGGGCTAATGTAATAGCAGTCTTGTTTCCTTCTTATTAAAACTGAAGTTCCAGTAGATTTGCCACAAAGGATTGCCCACACCGAATAACTAATTTCTGTTGCATAAGAGTTTAGAATGTCAGCACATTGAATTGGGTTCTAATGTTTTGTACTTGGGAAAATGCAGCTTGTGACCAGCTCTTGTTCCAGTTCATGATCCTTCTAGGAAGGCCTCTATTGGAATTCAGGAGAAAGACCCATCATTTAGAATTGTCTATCCTGACCTTAAAACATAATAAATGAAACTTAAATGCAAACTTGAAAAACACAGAAGCCAAATATTATATCAATGAAGCGATCTATTCACAAACAAATCCAACAAATCACAAAGGGAAAACCACCTGGTAGCATCAGTTAAAAAAGAAGAAGTCTCATAATCCATACCAATCTCAACACCAAGACCGTGCATCCCGGAAACAAGAACGTTGGAACCGAAAAGCCTTCGCATCGTCTCTCTTCCATAAACAGCAAGCTGGCGACTGTGAAGATCCTCATCAATCTCCATCGGGTTCGAATCACCAGGTGCAATGATCAGCTCCTCCTCTTTACAGTGGTTGTTACTGCCGCTGTCGGTGTTACTGCAATCACCAATAACGCAACTGTTTTTGTTACTAAACACGTTCGATTCCAAGGAGCAATCGATCCGGTTCTTTTTGAAAGAATATGAATCTGATATGCTGTTATCTGGTGCTTTTTCTCCTTCAACCAGCACTGCTTCAACAGGTCGCTTTTTAGGAAGCATAAAGTATAGTAAACTGCCAAACAAACGACGAACACCCATCAAAAAATTTAAAATGAAATTAACAAAAATGGTATTGATAATGAACCATAAACCCTTAGGCCTGATAAGATTCGAATGCGAAAATGTTAAGCAAGAGATTGATTAGAAGAAGAGAGAAACGTACCGATTAGCCCTGTGAGGAAGGGTGGAATCTAGGGGTGAGTGGGATTTGGTGGAGTAAATGTGAAGTAGAGATTTTTTATTTATTTTGGGTTTAGAGAAATGGGAGTTGAGAAAGAGTGGGGATGGGGGTATTTATGGTTTTGCATTCGGTCTGTGGCCTTAGGGTTCTGGACAGGGATGGAATGGGAAATTCAAATGGACCCATCGAGAGAACATGGCCGTTAACTTTATTCTGGTTTGTGTTTTTTTATTCATTTAAAATTATATATTTTTGTTTTATATTATTTTAACGTGTTTTTTAGGTTCTACTGTTATATATAAAGAAATTAAAATTATCATTTAAATTTTAAATCTAAGTAAGAAAATGACAGTTAAATCGAAATGATTTCATCAGCTCGATAGATTCAAAAATAACATTTTCAACTGATAAAAAAAATATAATTTGATTAAAAAAAAATCATAATGATATTTAAAAAAAAAACAATATTGAGACGACAATATATTAAATCGACTCAAGTCAACTGGATTAACTTTCTGAATTTATGACTTGGATCATCATATTACAATAACCCCACATAAAAAAAATAAAAATAAATTATTAAGTTCAATTTCTAATAAATTCGTTATTGAATAATGAAATTGAGAAAGATTTAATCTAAAAACGAGCACAATAAATAGTTTTTCTAAACAAAATTATAAATTTAGACAAAATTACTAGAATTCCATCAACAATATCGCAAGGTCTTTCTATTTTTTTATTGTTTTAAACTTTTAACCTGAAATATACTAATATATTAAGAGACTCCTAAAAGCATTTCGGCCTAGTTTAACTATCAAAATAAGAGATAAGATTAATATCATAAAATTAGATATTATTTTTTAAATAAATAAATACTATTTAGTTGGAATACAATAGGTAGAACGGAACCATAACATTCTCGTCAAAATTTGATCAGAGTTTCTAGAATAAGATGAGATTATACATGTGATATATTTCAATTTATTTTGTTTTTTAAACTGGAATAGATTTTCCTGTCATTCTATTTGGAAAGAAACAAAAATCCTTGATCGAGAGTTCAAAGAATTATTTATGTCATTTGAAATCATCCTTAAATTATTATCATATCAATTTTCTTTGATTTTGTTTGGAATTCATTTCATTATATTTAATTTACTTGCTCGTATTTGATAATAAGAATAATAGACAATAAATTAGTGTGTGTGTGTGTGTGTATATGACATGAGTCTTTTATTGTAGCATTAGACATAATTATTGTGAATTGCTATAGTAAAATTATTATTTTATCCTTGGATGGAAAAAATGGGAGCCTTGGAGGTGGTGTGATTTGGTCTTTTCTAATGACTTGTTGGTTATTAAAATATTGTATGGGGTATGTTAATCTTTTTCCAAATTTTTGCACAATAAATATCATGTTTACCCTGAAGTCAACAAAATCTAAAATTATTGACCAAGGATTATTTTATCTTTTCAAAAACTTCATAGTAGTAAAATTGCTTATTTATACTTGTGGTGGAAAAAATAGATGTTGTCAAAGAATTTTTTTGGTTTTTCGCTTCTTAAAATACAAAAACACAATGTTTTTACCTAAATTAAAGAAAAAAAACAAGTGGTCTTTGTAATCTCATTCATTCTCTTCCACCAAAGCATTAAAAAAAAAACATTAAAAATGAGGTGAGAAAGAATGTGAAAAGTACAAGTTAGAAACTCTTCTTTTAACCCTTTTTATATTGAATTTTCAAAAATCTTAGAGAATTAATTCCTATAATTATCATATTTTTATTAACCATCATAAATCAAGAATTAAATCTAGAAAAAACTGAAGGTTCTTTGAGTTGAAAAAAAAAAGGCTCTTTAAGATTAATTTATCATTTAACTATAATTTATTTTAATTGAATAAATTTCCAATAACTTACCACATGAATGGAAATTATCTCACTCGTTTGAGAATGACTCGAAGATTGTTTAAGAGATTTTGATTTGATAAACTACTACATCAAGATATGTAGTTTCTTGCTACAAAACTTCCTTCATGAAATACTATCAAATTTATTCGATTAAAAGTGAACATAAAGTTTATAAATATTTAGTCTTTTGTGTAAACCAAGACAATAATACTCACATGTTTTTATATCTAGATATTTCTTTTTATTCTTATTGTTGTGTTCATTTTGATTTTAAACAATTCTTGGATTCACGAGTGTCTTAACAAATTTAGCTTTTTATCAAAATATTTAAGAGACGATCATATTTCTCACTCACATATGCAATATTTTTTAAAAGTATTATATTATATTCTATTTGGTGTATCAAGATATGAAAATCATTAAGAACTCAACTCACTATTTATCATGGCTCAACTAACACTTATTTTGTAGTAAAAATAAACAAGAATAATAGTCTTCTAGTATTACTAAGAATGTTATATAACTTAGTTTCTCATTTAAACTGAAATCTCCAATCAACTAGGTATGATTACCATTATTACTTTTTTTTTAATCTTTTAAAGGCTTTAATCTTATTCATCCCAATGAATTATACATAAACTCTCTCGATAAACTTGTAGTTCATGAAGACATGATATTTGTTTTTTTTTATTATTTTAAATAGTCAATGAAAATAATTTTTTTATCAAAAACATGTGTTTAAATATATTATGCTGACAATGTATATGTATAGACTTGTCATTACACATATTACATCATGTCATTTGAATTGTTGATTAACTATCATAATGGACATAAATAGTTGGCACTAGTTTGGTCAAATATGGAGTCTTTTATATAAAATTTTAAATGCAATTAGCTTTCTCTCTTGCTTTATCAAGAACAATAAACTTTATTATCATCGTGGATCTAGTGATATATGTTTGCATGAAAGATTTTCATGACATAGCTATTTCACCAAATATGAAGATATATCCATTTATTGACTTCAAATTCTCAATGTTGGATATTCAATTAACACAATTATACTCTTATAGTATTGCTGGTGAATTAATATAGTATCGCTCATAGTCCACGATATACCTCAAATATTTGAGTATCTTTTTTTACTTTTTTTCAAATGATGTACTTGGATTACTTGTAAATCTACCGGTTTACTAACCGGGTAAGCAATATCATGCCTTGTATAGTTAATAACATATATGAAGCTTTCAATTATTCAATAATGTCTTGATTGGTTTATTACATCTATATCAATTGGTGTTTCAACAAGGTTTTTATCATCTTTAGAAAATTTGTTGGGGATTTTCTCAACATAATGAGATTGGAATAATATAAGTCCATAAGATGTCTTATAAATTTGTATTTATAAGACAATCATTTACTATTTATGAAAACACAAAAGAAACCAAGAGTGTTTTTTTAATATCTTTAACAAACAATTAAATTCTTATAAGTCAATCTTAAAAAAACTAACTTATACGAATTTAGATTATTTATATATATTGTAGTGATCATTACTACCCAAAACTAACATATCATTCATATAGAAACATACAATAACACAACTTTTATTTGTGTTTTTCTCATAAACAAATTCATCTACTTCATTGATTTTGAACTCAATCGACAACATAACCTTGTCAAATCGAATATGTCATTGCTTAGATTTTTAATTTAAATAATATAATGATTTGACAAGTTCACAAATTGTCTTTTATTGTTCATTGACGAGAAACCCCTCTAGCCCTTCCATGTAAATCTCCTCACAAAGATCAACATTTATTATCTAAAATAGTCCACATCTTTTTACTATGTAAAATCTTTAACCAATCTAGTTTTATATTTATGAATAGTTCCATTAATTTTTGTTTTCATTTTAAAAATCCATATATAGCGTAATAGTTTATTTTTAGGAGAAAGATTTACTAGTTGCGATGAAAGATTATTTATAATATATTTGATTGTGCTTTACTAATATAAATAAAACGAAAAGAGATAGCCGTTTTCGTACCGAATATGTTCTCTCTTTTTCTACCTTTATTTCCTTTTTGCCGACGATGCCCTACTGGCCACTGGGACTAGATGGAGTCATCCTCATGAGCCAACAAATGATACGAGGGTTGCTTCTTCCCTGCAAATGGAACCATTCTTTTCTTAGAGCTCATATCTATTCCCATCCCCTCTTTCTTTTTCAACTCTCCTTTTCCCGTCTGCCTGTCACATTCTACCACGACGTCGTATCATCCATCTAGCAGATCGAGCACACCTTCCTGCCTTGAAGGTTGGAAAAGCTCACCAGGCAATTCCAATTTCATGGTGATTCGAAAATGGCGATCATTCTCGGACATTTTATGGCGCAAGAGACTGTGGAGCCATGCGTGGGTCGACATAATTTTACAGCATTTTCAATGTCTGTCTGGAAAGCTTCCAACGTATTATGCATCCATTTCTCTTCTCATTGCTCATTATCTGGCTGCCCCATAAGATTCTCCAACGTCCCTTTTACTTTTTAAATTCATGTAATCTACAATATGCCTTCGAGGTATCCATCCATCTACGGTGAGTATTGAAGATGGCGTGCCAGGCTTGAGATCAGCGCTTCAAAGTTCAAACAGCTTTTATTATTCATTATTGAATATGCTTCTGCATGGTCCTTTTTCTCTGGTGCAGGACGAGGGAGCCTGAAATATGAGATCACATACATAAACTGGGTTAAAAACGTTGAAAGCCTTGCGGATTCTCGTAATAAAAGTAAAAACTAAAGAAGAAATGAAACGGCTTTCGGCCCAGCCTTGTTCGTGGGGTCCTGACGGGCTCCAGCGGCAGAAGTATCACCGCAAACCCCAGCACTTGGCAACAGATGCAGAGAATAGACCTTCATTGGATTTTAATTGTCCAGAAATAATAATAAATCTAGAATCAAATAAAAGAGCTATAAAGTTCAAGCTTTTAAAATATGGCATACCATATTGATCACGATCAACTTTAATCAACAAATGAAATTTGGAATTTAGATTCTCAATTAGGCATAGCTTTTAAAAAATAAGAGATAACAGATTATGGAAATATATTTTTTATTTGAAGTTCAATAAAAAATATTAACTACAAAAAAGGCTAAATAAAAAATAAATAAATAATTTAAGAGGGAATATACACACACAAACACCTAGATGTCGTGTCGTAACCCATCAAATCAACGATTCTCGCCAAGGACTTGACCAACACCAATATTTTTCTTGCATCTAAATAAAAGATTAAACAGAAATGCATCAGAAGAAATCTCCACAAAGAGCCGAAGTGCACAAGCCTAACACTTGAGCATGCCTAGCCCTTTTCTTTTATTTTTTCAAGAATTGAACAAGTTGTCATCCATTTATTTGAATTTCAACTCGCTTGTTTACCTAGAATTTGACCATCACAGTGGTGGATGAAAAATTAGGCTAAAAGCATTTTTGTCTTTATAACAATTGGGTTAGGTTTTTCTTTCTCGACCTTGATCTATCATTTAACTCCTTTCATTAAATGTAACCTGAAGACACCCACCACCATCAACCAATCTTATGGTTAGAGCATGGAGCTCTGTATACCAAATTCCGAGGAAAATCTCTCAAAAAAATGGTGACTTGTAACAGAAATGAGGATGTGTATCAAAAATAAATTTAAAAAACTTAATGGACCAAAAAGGTCTAATTTTATAAAATAAGATATTAAAATGTATTTTCTTACAACTGTAAACACACCATCCAATTTTAACTCCTTTTATAAGTTGATCCATTATCTTTCAAATTTGTCCCAAACCCATAAATTTAAAGCAATTAGATGTTGATTTTGCAACTAAAGGTCACAATAAGAGAAAAGGGATCAAAATGAAAAATAAAATAAAAACAGCACGGCGTGGTTTTAGTTTGTTTATCTATTTCCATAGTCAAGCCATACGTGGCCCCTTGGGACTGGTTATATGTTCAGAAGTTGAACTTTGCAATTAGATCCTAAAAAGAAGGGATGTTTTACAACTCTCCTTTTCCACGAGACACAAAAGCATGAGAGGCCTCTTTTAGGCCACCAAAAAACAGAGCATGGGATACACAAAATGCCCTGTATCACTCAAATTTGTACGCCCACACATATGATCTTGGTTTCCCTTTGTTTTCTTCTATCTTTTCTCCAAGTTATTCATGGCGACACACACAGAGAAAGTTATTTGATATTTTCCATCACTCGCGCTGCAACCATGATGACATATGGAATAAATTTATAACATGGCAGACAATCTAAAAGATGTAATCGGCCAATCAAGGCATGTTTTTCATCTTTTCTTTTCCCTGATTTGCGAGATTGATTGCACAAGGTACAAGAATAAATATTATACCTTAGTTTCTGCTATATCAACTGAAGAACTTTTACCTATTGACATTGTTGCTAGGCCGTAGCAAAATTGAGATAATTTCAGAGAACTTAGGGCGCTTTGATGGGGAATTGTTCCAGCACTTGGTCATAAGAGATTTCAGGATTTGAGGGCAGTCCTTCGAGATCTCAGGTCGTAGGCCACAAGCTGCTATACCAACTGCTGCCTGCACAGGTGAAAATGCAGCATAAGCAGCCTCGCCAGTCACCATCTCCCAAACCACCATCCCGAAACTATATGCATTACTCATCCATGTCTCGGTAATATTCTCTGGATCACCTGCAATGATCTGTTTTCAACCAGAAAAATGGTGGATCATCAATTCATCTGTTCCTGTTTAGGGAGGGAATCTTATGTATCATAATGGCCATAGTAACTGCAACTTACCTAGTTGAATCTCCTTTCAAGAATTACTTCGAGTATAATATTATCATCATATGTGTATTGCTCCTATAGGTAAATGGAATTGAAAAAAGTTTGTGCCAACGTATTGCCTTACAAAATTAGGTATTAAAAAGGACCGCTAATCATGCCAAAAGCTCAAAAGATCTAATCAGCGGGCTCCACTAACTAAACCATTTTGCTAAAAGTGGCACCAAAACAATATGGTAGTGGCTGGGATGATTTGTCTAATGGAGAAGATAAGTGTGTTTATGCAAAGGTAAATGTTATCTTGAGATGTAAAGCAAGAACAATCATGAAGACATGTTGCGCATGCTCAAACAATCATGTTGGGATGAGTGGTATAAAGTCTCTTTCAGCATACCAGATAGCACCTTCATAAATTGATTCCAAGCAATCTCCTTGAGCACAGGGGTAACATAATTTATCACAAAAAGATACTCCTACTAAAGATAGGCAATTAAATTTACAGTAGCTTGTAACAGGTAGGCAATCAAAGATAAAAATCACAGAAATACTTCACGGTGACAGTTAACAGTGCTGAAATGTATTCGTAGCCAAATAGTTAACTTTGATCTATATGCAAACTAGCTCAAAATACACCAATGATCCCTTAAACTTTCACTGTTAAAGAATAATATAAATAACTTAAGCTTTTAGGTGAGATGATTCTTTAACATGGTATTAGAGCCTTGTTGACCCAGTAGTCACGAGTTCGAATTTCACTGCCCCCATTCTATTTAATAAAAAATAAATCAAGCACAAGGTAGTGTAGGCCTATGCAAGTTTCAAGTCTAAAGAACTTTCACTTGAGAGGGTGTGTTAGAGAATAATATAAATCATATTCCGAGACCTCACCTAATAGCTTAAAATTTTAGATGAAATGTTCCTTAACAATACCGACATCAAAACAACACGATAAGTAGATATTCTACAGGGCATTGATACATGACATGGAATTGCGATTGATAACCAAAAATATGATAATCAAATCAACATTTCAAATGCATGCTAATCAACTGGTTTCATTGTCCATCTATGCAAAACAGGATTTTGATCATTGCTAGGTTCATGTCCGTGACAAGTGCTTATCCAAAGGATATTTGTGATCAGAATTGACTTCTTTCAAAGACATGAATTTTGAAACTTGTGAAGGATAGGGAACAAACCTCTGGAGCTAGCCAACGATAACCATCTGTTTCATATTCCATCGCCTCACCCATGCTCTTGCAAGCAGTAACTATGCCCATGTCGCCTAAGCAAGCATTCCCGTGCCGGTCCAGCAGAATCCGTTGCGTGTTAAGGTCTCTATATGCAACACCATGATCATTCAAAAACTTCATCCCTTCTGCTACATCTGTAGCAATTCTTACTATTTCCTTGGTTTGAAGCTTTTTATTCTTTAACATTAGCTCATTAACAGATCCACCTTCCAGCAATCTGGTCACCACACACAATCCATGATTTTCATCAACGCAAATTCCATAAAATTGAAGAATGTTCTTATGCCCGCAAGTCATCAGTTCCAAAAGGTCTTTACGGAGCTCAAACTCATAAGAATTCCCTTTATCACACCCTTTAAGCTTCTCAATTCCCACCCTTTTTCCCTTATGAACTCCCTTAAAGGAATTTGGTCCAATCTGATCAATGAACTCAAGATTATCAGAGTTCAAAAGCCATTTTCCTATCTCATCCCTGCCAGAATTAATTGTTTGCCACTCATCGACCGATACAACAATCGACGAAGTGGGTAAAGGCATCTCAAGCTGAATATTCACATTTGAATTCTCGATGGCATTCCTACAATTCTGTTCACAGGAATCCTCTTCAATTTCACCGAAGTTTCCTTTAGTGTTCTCTTCTTGACACCCACAAAGCCCAAAGGGAAGCTTCACAGTGGTGGATTTGGACTTCTTTACAGAAGATTTTAAAGCACTTTCTATCCGAGCTTTAAATGATTTCTCTTGTCCAGCTTGGACTAAAAGAAGAACAACCCCAAGAGTAAACCCTTTCTTTTCAAAGATCTGAATCTTCTTGCAACAAATGGAAGCGCTATCCAATGCACCAGACATTGCGGGCCACGAAATGGACGAGTTGCAAGCAAATGTGAGTTTGTATACACAACCCTGCACCTCTTCATCAGACACTTCCTGTATCATTATTGCTGGTTGCTCGTCAACTGCTGCCTGCTCTATCAACTTAATGTGCAAAAACACTTCTTTCATATCAAACCCTGCCTGAGCATAGCTGTCAAAAATACCCAAATTTACCAAAAAAGAAGAAACGCAACAATTATGCATATAACGCAAGAACAACCGGAAACTTTGTAGACAAAAGGTAAATTCCTGTAAAAGCTTTTAGCTTTTTTCAGTCTATTGGATTAAATCTCAAATTCCAGCACTAATGTTATCTTTCTATTGGTAGACCCCCCCGAAAAAAATAAAAAATGGTGCGCTTTCTTTGCAAAATAGAGTGGCAGTGTTACTCCCGATAAAAAGTGTCTTTGTCTAATTTTCCTCCATTTTCGTGGCAATCAAACAAAACCCAGTGCAAAATTATAAAGTAAAGCAAGATTGGATCTCCAATTAAAACCAAACCTGAGTGGCAAAGAATCATAGTGCTTCCTGATATTGGACACAAGTTTCTCGGGCAACTGGCTCCCCGGATACAACTGAGTGAGGTTCCTCACAACACTCGCCCACGCAACCTTTCTACATCTCTCACTCTTATTACCATAGCCATTACCCTGTTGGGAATTCGGTAGCTGTACTAGTGAGTCACGTGGTGAATCAAGATTCAATGAGTTTTTAAGTGAAGCAAGGGCTTCAGACACATTTCGACTCAATCTTTGAAGCCTCTTTTGCATTGCAGATGACGAGGAAATAGTGTCTTTTAGTGAAAGATTTGAGATTTGATCAGATGGTTGTAAGGATGTTGCTGCTGTGGAGATTGAAGATGATGAGGTTTCTGATCTGTCTTGTGCTCTCATTAAGACTTGTTCTACCATGTCCTCGTCTGTGCTGGCTCTGCTCGACCAGCACTCCAGTGCTGCTGCCATGGGGTTCTGGCTGGTCGATCCTGAGACAAGACCAGAGTGATTAGTTAAGGTTAGAGGTAGAAAAATGAAGGGCTGTTTTGTGTTTGGATTCAGATTCCAAGTTCGGTCATTGTACGGGTACTGGCTGCAGGGAAATGGGGAGGAGTGATGGCTGGTGGGGTGGTTTGTTTTAGAGGGTGAAGTGCAATAAATAATGGGAAGAACAGTCTCTGTATGTCTGTGTAATAAGCATGGGCTTTCTAGCCTTTCTTTCTTTTCCTTTTTTGACAAACACAGAGGCTTTAATATAGAAAAAAAAAATGTTTTAATTAATTTTAACTGACGAACTCCACCGAAAGACTTTTTTTTTTTTTTTTAATCTTATAATGTAGCAATCACTTTGTGATTACAATAGCTATAAGCAATTAAGTATAGCTTCAATAAAATAAAAGTTTATTATTACATTGGAGAATAGAAAAAAAAAATATTTAAATCATGGAGATAGCATTTTTAAGGAATAAATAATTGAATCGAGGCTCTGATATAACTAATGGTACTCCATCTGTAAAACAACGTGTTTGGTTCCTTTTGAGTGCTTTAAACTTTTGTACCAGCAGCCAATGAAAAATGGATTTTAAGTTTCATAATCAAGATCCCAGTTTTTATAATTTAAAAATTAAAGGATCTAATATTTATAATTTGTAACATTTAACCTAGATTCTCTTTGTATTTTCCAATCAGGTCCTTTTTTTCTATTTCACTATTCCCTAGCAAATTAATTTAAACTTATATAGGGAAAAATATTTGGCCTCGCATGAGATACTGTCAGTCAATTAACAAGAGAGGTGTTACACTTACACCATGCAGTAAAAAACAGGAAGTAATCATGCAATTGCCATAAAAACTCAGAAAAGCATGACACCAGTAAACGACAAAACCATAAGTATTATTTTGCACATGATGTATGATGTGATGCTTTGATTTGATTTCATCTAAGATGGTGATGTTATACAATATCAACATCACCATTTTAAATTATATTTTATTTATATATATATAAATAAATTAAGTCCATCAAAATACATTCCCGCCACACGTCATCCACTACAGTGTACCTTTTGCAAATTTCTATTCACTGATTGTGCTTTCACGGACGAACAAATTATTAGGGTCAGTTTCTAACCGCGTTTCAAAATCTTTTTTTTTTAAATTTAAATTTATTTATTAAAAATAATTTTAAAAATAACTAAAAAAAACTTCATCCACGTTCCCAAAGACCCTAAACGTGGAAGGAGTGAATTATATAATATACATATTTGATGATAAGACAAGAGTAGGGTCCAATGTTGATCCAACGATCAGCAAAGTGGCCCTACAAAGCAAAAATCACGTGAAACGGTGATGCATGGGCCGTTTATCTTGGCAAAACTGGGAACCGTACCAACTACGATACTAATGAAAAGTGACGTCAGTGACTACTTTACACTACGTGGCGGGCCCACGTACTCAATGCCTGCTTTCCTGTGGATCTTTTATTTGCTAATGGGAAACGTGGTGGAAGTTTTTCTTGAAAATATATTTTTAAAAGTATTATAATAATATTTTTTATTTTTGTAAAATTATTTCTAGTATTAATATACCAAAAATAATTTAAAAATATTATGAAAACATAATAAAAAAATCTTTTTTTTAAAAGAAAAACAGGCGATTTATGGTGATGATTATTCTACACGAAAAATAAAATATGTACGGAATGTTTTATTATAATATATATTCGTTATTACCTCACGAAGCTTGTCCTTGCAGGTTGGGCCCCTTGGTCCCGTTTTAAATAGCCCAGGCCCCATTCCGCGAAGATGATCACTCGAACAGACTTAGGCCCTTCTCTGCCTGGCCATGTCCATGAAGAAAATATCATTGTTTGAATTAGGAAAGTGCTCTTGTAGATGTCCTTCTAGTTCCAGGTTTATGGATAAAGGCAATAACATAAAAGAGAAACCACGCTCATGCTAAATTCTTGGACTGCGCAATGATGGGGCTTATTTTTTATTTTTTCAAGAAAAAACCTTTTAAAAATCGTACATAAAAACATTGAAATAAAAAAAATTACATGCATATTAGATAAAAACACTTCTAGTATTTTAAAATAATTATATATTAAATGATATACTTATTTTATAAAAATTTGAGATAGTGATAGTGGATACCAAGACCAACTATAATTAAATAAAATAAAATGTCCAACTCTAATCGACCAAGTGCTGAAGGCTGGAAAAAAAATCTCAATTACTATATTTTTCTTCCCTGTTTATATTTAGTTCTGTTATCATTTCCTTTTTTAATGGAAATTGATAATATCATTTTCTTTTTTAAGAGCTTGTGACCAGCTCTTGTTCCAGTTCTTGATCCTTCTAGGAAGGCCGGCCTATATTGGAATTCAAAATATGGGAATTGTTTTAATTTACTGGAAAGATCTGGGGCCGATCATATTGGTAGCCAGGTTCCCGTAAACCCCATGCATATGGAAGGGTTATACGAGTTATTCGTCTCCAAATTTGCAAGTCTCCGTTTGATCTGATGCTTTATAATGATCTGCATAGGATCACATCCTCTTAACATCACTGTTCTCCAACCTCGGAAATTATTCTATTTTTTTTTACTTTTTTCGTATAATAGTGATCAGACAATTCATGTTTTATATATGACTGCCGTGTTCTTTTTCGCACATTCTTGACGTTTAATTTCTCTCCTTTAAGTTGCTATAGCAAAAGATCTAATCTCTATCCATGTACTTTGAGAGAGGAAATTGATTTGTGAATCAGAATCTCTGCTTCAATACCTATTCACACCCAAATTTGTTCCCATTTGAGCTCCCTTTTTGCTCGGCAATCATGGTCTATTGTGGATTATTCCTGTCCTTTCTGGATGGCGAAGGCCTACTACTCTACACTGGACTTTGCAACGCATCTTTTCGAAGTTCATTTTACCATAAAATCATGATTTTATAGCCAATTTTATTTATAATTTTATGTGAAATATGAATACTACCCCGCTCAATTCTCTTTTCCCCCGGTTAAACCAAACAGTTTAAACCCTAATCAAAAGTGCTGCTGGTAGTGATATGATGCTTTACCTCTGGCATCTGAGCCCTAATATTGCGCTGTAGGGATTTGTATGAGTAGCTCCCTCACCTCCTGCAGAACTTTAAAGTTGCCATTTTATGGGAGCTTTTGCCATAACCTTACAGTATTCTCACTGATCTATCATCTCCGGGTTCATCTGTTAGTCATGTTTATTTGTTGTTAGTTCTGTGCATGATCAATTCTGAGCTCATATTTCTTGTTCCTTTCGCAGATTTTCTCATCTGTATTAGACATGATTCCCTTTCCTTCTGGTATCAGGTCAGCAGCCCTCGCTTCAAGAAAAGAGTTAATAGACCTTGAAAAGTGACCGAGGAATACTTTTTGGTTCTGCTAAATCTTACCTCCGGGATTCTGAATGTATGATGTTACTGTGGCCAAGTTATATATTACGGTATAGTTATGGAAGGAGCTATATATGTTACGGTGTGTATTTTCTAACCATGCAGGAATGTCTCAAGTTCTGAACGAGTTTCCGCTTGGTTGATCACAGGATTTTTCTGCCAAACATTTTCATCCTCGAAGTGATATTATTGTGGATTTTATTTGGATCGAGACCAGTTCATCCTTCCTAAAGGTTCTAGCTTCTACACGTAATTAATTATAACCAAGCAAATTGTCGATGGTAACATTACAGTGTGTAAGCTAATGGTAATTCAAAATCAATTACCAGCAGATTACCAAAAGTTTTTGCTAAAGAACAGGATCCGTCCTCGTATTCCCTCTTGCGTCACGCAATTTTTTTGTCGAGGGAATTAAATCAGATTCACAAGAAACCCATTCCTCTCTCACTCTCACATTAATTTTTGGTGTCCACTGACATTTGGAATCCCACTGCCAGCACTGTGTCACCACTACCAGCCAATAAAGAGAAGGGGATTCCCCGAAAGTAATGACAAATACCCCATTTATCTTAACTCAGCAATGGTGGACAGAGATTCTAGCAGCCCACAAAGTTAATGTTCGAGCATTTAAAACAGCAGGCATCTTATTACCCAGTAACTTCGACTTCGAGGTTGCGCCTGGCTCAGTTTTCCAGAGTATAACGTGTAGCCTGTCGCCATCTATTTACTTTTTCACAAATTATTGTTACCAGCCTGAATTACCAGGTTTATTATAATTGATATCGCAGCAGTAAATTCATGGCAGAAGAAAAAAAATTACCCCATAACAGGAGTAGCATCAACTGCACCGAAAAACTCAGCAAAGAATTTTAGAAGAATTGGCGCAACAGCTTCAAAACATGCTAGCTAAAAGACCCTATCATGACCTTGAGGGCAAGGTTTCTCCGATGAGGGTGGGATTCGAATAGTCGTAGCCTTGATTTACTCCTAGCTATTTAAATTTAAAGTAATCATACTAGAGTCATTTAAATTTTATTTTTCTCTTCTAAATAGAATTTGAGGCTATAGAAAAACTTATATTATTAAATCACGAGAGAAGTGAACTACATAAAACATACCCTTATCGAAGAAACACAAATATGGGCACAAACTATCTTTTATCTTCAATTAATGGAGTTTTTAAAGCTTTTTTTTTTTAATTTAAAACATAGGTTATCAACTTGAATTATGGTTACATCCTCGCCACATGAACACAAAAACAAAAATATTACTATCAAATTGGAATATAATCACGGAGAGCAGGGAATTACGAGCGATTATATTCTCGACAAGGTATCACGCGAATCATGCACTCATCCACCTGTGAAGCGAGCTGGTTGGAAATGGATTCATATCTCAGAATCATATTATAGTAACCAATACGCTCAACCTGTGAAGCGTGATTCAGAATCCTAAGCAGTCTTCAGTCAAATTAGCTCCCGTTAATATCGTGAAATGCCTTCGTATATATGGGATGCTTTGATCTGGCGTTGTGCATGGATGGTTTTCAGCCACACGATGGGTGTAGAAATTTCTCCCCTTCTGGTTTTGGGTGATCTGCCTACTCTCTGATCTCTCTCTCCTATGTCCTTGATGTAAAATGATATTTTGGCTCTTAAATACTTTTTTTACATGTTTAAATAAACAAAATATCAAAATGATTTTTCCCTTTCAAAAATATTATTCCTACATATCTTTCAAAAAAAATTCAAAATCAACAAAGTGGGGCCAACTAAAAAATAAATCAATTAAATACAACCCCGTGAAATAAAATGACATCAAATTTCTTGAATAATAAATAAAACATTTACTTCTCCCAATTCAATACAATTTATATTATTCCTTTAAAACATTTATTTAAGCATTTATTTTCCTTTAAAATATAAATGGTGAAAAAAAACTATATTTAAATTACTCAAAATTTTATTTTATGAATTTGACTCTTTAAAATAGTATTTTTTCTTGAAGATTTTTAAATTTTTTGAAAAATCTCCCTTTTTTCCACTCCATCTCCGCCGCTCTCTACCTGGAAGTATAATTTTGGTTTTAGCTAATAATCGTGTCGTCGTAAGTTATACATCTACTTGAGATTTGCCACTGTAAGTCTAAATTACTCGTTCATAGATAAAAAAAAAAAAATACTGCGTGTGGAACTTACTATAATGTTTTTTGACATGACGAGCATAAAGACCATGGTACGTAATGTAAAAGGACAGATTTGACTTTCACTATCCCGGCCAAGCAATTGAAGCTGGAAAACTGATGCCCGATCGAGCCAGGGACAAATATGTGTAAGTGCTTTAAGGCTATAAATTCTCATATTTTTGGACCCCCCGCTCTGCCTATACAGTTTCCGAATCCACAGAGCTCAGACACAAACTTGTAGCAAGACAGCAGGATGCTGGTCTAAGGATGTTTTTCGCAAAAATATACACAACGGCTCCCTTCCGCTAGCTAGCTTCACCGAATGAGAAATTGAATTTTTTTTTTATGAATCAAGACCTTGTAGATTGCAGGTTGGGGCTAGAATGTTAGAGGTTTTCTATATTTGGAATGAGTGGCCGTGGAAGAGATTATTAGGAGATAATAAATCCCTTTGGGTTCTAGAAACACCTGGTCATCTCAAGAGATCTTGTCTGTCAGGTCCATGGCATGATCTACAAATATTAAACAAATTAAAGCAAGAAATCCCGGATACGGGACGCCACAGGCCCTTCCCATCTCGTGTCTTCATTTAATCGATTTCGTGGGACAGAAACCTAGTATTTGTCTATCTGCATGAACAAGACGTCGTTGCTATCACCGATCAATGGAATTCTTAAACAATTGATTTGTATAGCTCGGGAGCCTTGTCAATCAATGGCTGATCCTTGAGAAATCTTGAATTTGAGCATTTCCCTTCCGGCAAAGAGAGAAAACCGTAATTAATTTACCTCGGCTTTTGGAAAAGAATATATCCTTGATATAAGGGCGATAAGGGAGATTAACCTGAAAACATCAATTCAAGAAGAGTAATAATTTTAAAATGATTTTGAAACGTAGACAAACACGAACAAATAGAAACTTGCGCAAAAAAGCTCACTCGGACGTCATGAAACAATCTGTGCAATCATGTCGAGGAAAATCAAGAGGCAAGAAAATGAATAAACAAGCTTAAGAAATCTCGAAAGGGACAGAATCCCATGTTTTCAAGTGAAGATTCAACGAGCTCTGAACTTGACAGTTACAGATTTAACACATGAAATTACATGTGTAACTAAAAGTACTTTCACTGCATCGCCCAGATCTAGAGGTTCAATAATTGTTTTTTAAAATATTTTTTATTGTCGAGAAATAAGGAGGGTCATTAACAATCAATTTTATAATGACCAGTAGGTCGAAAAGGCAAATCAATGACAAGAATTTCTGGGCATCAAAGCAAAATTCCCATTTCGAGGTGGAGAAAACAAAATCCAATGCAGTAGTCGTCTACATGCCCACCATTACCAGTGGTGCAATAACACTGTCTTGGCCCTCAGAAATATTCGTTTGACCTCAATAATCGCCCCGTCCGATCCGCCACTACCTTACAGCCACCAAACCAACGCTTCTTCCAAGTACCGTGGCCACCACGCTCTCTCTTTCCCTGCAATCACATTGCTTTGTGGGTCCGTCGGTATAAATGTAAGCTCCACGCACCTGATAAAAGAAATGAAGGAGGGTGGAGGGGCCGCCGTGGTGAATCGTAAACATGTCTTGTCTGTGGGGGCCACCATGTGAAATTATGAATAAAATCCTCAAAAGACCACCGCCATAACTCCATAACTCTCTACACTTATTTATTCTCTCCCTTTTTTTCACTTGCTCCTTTCTTCTACCTTTTTTTGTTTGTACTTATTTTTATTTTTATTCTCCCTCTCTACTCTCTCTCTCTCCCTCCCGAAGTAAGAAGAGTCCTGGTCATTCGTTCATCTCTTTTTTACGTCCCATCATCAAACAAAAACTCTCTCTCTCTCTCTCTCTCTCTCCATCTTCCTGAAAACCCTCTCATTCTCACGAATAAAGAAACTCAGCACGCAATCTATTTCCCGTGAAAAGATATTCACTACCTCATCATACAAAAACAATAACTCAGCGACGCCCCCTCTGTTTTTGACAAGAAACGTAACACCAACCAGTTCTGCTATCGCTACTGCACTCTTATCAGCCCAATAAAAAACCGTTCCCGGAGGAAGTTTTCAAGATAAGAAACCCTTCTGATTACTCGGTCAAATAATTGGCAAAAATACTACCAATCATCACTCTCATGGACTCGACATCTGGTGGAACCGCTGTACCCGACCCGAGTAGTGGAGAACCGGGCCCATCAGCAGCAGCAGCAGGATCGTCTTCTGCATCTCAGCCACAACAGAAACCAGAGGGATCATCACCGCCAGCACCACCAAGTAGATACGAGTCTCAGAAGAGGAGAGACTGGAACACTTTCTTACAGTACTTAAAGAACCACAAGCCACCTTTAACCCTAGCTCGTTGCAGTGGTGCACATGTGATTGAGTTCTTGAAATACTTGGATCAATTTGGTAAGACTAAAGTCCACATAACGAGCTGTCCTTATTTTGGGCACTCGAACCCGCCAGCACCTTGTTCTTGTCAATTTAAGCAGGCTTGGGGTAGTCTTGATGCGCTGATCGGACGGCTTAGAGCTGCTTATGATGAAAACGGTGGACTGCCAGAATCAAATCCTTTTGGGGCTAGAGCTGTTAGGATTTATTTGAGGGAAGTTCGAGAAGGCCAAGCTAAAGCCAGAGGGATTCCTTATGAGAAGAAGAAGCGAAAAAGGCCTAATTTTGCTGTTGCCGCAGCGAGTGTGTCGGTGGAGGCAGCTGCTGCTGGCTCTAATAGTGGCGGTGGAGAAGAAAGTGGTGGTGGGGATAGTAGTGCCGCCGCTACAACTGCCGTATAGTGTAATTCTTTCTTCTTCTAATTTTAACGCCCTATCTCCATTGTGATTACTAAGAGATATATATGATCTCTGACGATTCACTTCATAAACGGATCGAACCATTGAACAAAATTTAGCTAGAAATCTAGTATAAAAAATTCGGTTCCTCCTATGTGCTGCTTCTTCAATGGTAAATTATCTTAGCATTGAAGTATATATTTACTTGTGATCAGATTATATTTAATCAGTGACTGAACAATAATTCAACTATTTGAAAATTTGCAAGAACTAAGAGAATGGGTTGGTTGAGAAGTATAAATCCTTAGTGTGACTATATATGTTGCTATTCTCTTTCATGGTCATATTTAAAAGGAAGAACAGTAGCGTTCAGCAAGAATGAAGAGGAGGCCTAAAACCCTTGTTTTCTTGAACCCAAAGTGCGGTTGGTTATTTGGCATTGCATTTTAAAGTGTTTTTTAAAAGAAATTGATTTTTTTTTAATTTTATTTTAAATTAAAATTTTAAATGTTTTTAAATATTTTCATATATTAATATCAAATTTTATTTTTAAAAAATTAAAAAACTATTTTAATATATTTCTAGAAAAAAACATTAATCTCAGCCATATTTTCGGATAGTCTATGCTCATTTGGACTATCTACTGTCTAGGAAACTGGGCAATATATCTTAATTACTACTGCGCTATTCAGTTCCTATTTCAGTTCGAGGTTCTCTCTTGTTTTGACCTGTTCATAAGAAATTTATTGGTAGGAAGAACATGCGAGTGAAAGAATTCCATGGAATCTTACTGCTTATTAAGATCATAATTATCTCTCCCTCCTCCCCACTTGCTGATAAGATTAATCATTATCTCTTAAACTAGTCTGCTTAAACAACTTAATTACTCTACCGATTGCTATTGGTTAGTGTTCATATAATTACTTCATATAAATTCTTCGTTCCTATCTTATTTTCTTTGTTTTGTATTGCTGCACTGTTTTTTGTTATTTGTTTCTAGTGCTGGCATCATACCAAAGTTGTCAATGTCGTTTTGGTTGGTACATCATTTTTTCAATTAGAATATGATGTTTCAGTTTTAGAGCGTTTCAACGTGCTGTTTTGGAGTTGTACTATTTATGTGCGTGTATATATATATATATATATAATTAAATATTTTAATATAATATATATAAATGTATCAAGAGACTTATAAAATTTTATCGTAATCTAACAGCCAGATTAAAAGATATGATTGATATTGTAAAATTATTCATTATTTAAAAAAAAATATTTGGCCGAACAAAACCGGTATGGTTCGGCCGGTATTTGGCCGAAAAATCCAGAATGACCCAAAATTTAAATCGAAATAAAAACGACGTTATTTTATCTTATTTTTTTAATTAGTACAAAATATTATGACTATTTTGACAAAAAAAAATAACAAAATTGACAACTATGCATCAAACTAGTCGAATTTTGGGAGGTTGTAGGCATGTTGGCAAGAAGGGCAACATATTTTTTTACCCAATATTTTAAATTCCCTGGCAACTACTGTGGCTTCACGGTCCCGGATTGGGCTCCCCGCCATAGGCTAATGTTTTCTATTGTGATGCGCACGTGCAATATTGCTGATTTAATCACACCCCTATTTTGTAACTTAAAAGTTTCAGGTGCTTTCTTTATACTATGATGCTATCCAGCTATCCATCTTCATCTGAGGTTTTTGTTTTCCACAGATTTTTTAAGGTCTCGGATTCTGGGCTTTTAAGGGCGTACTCATTTCTGTCCTTCTCCCGATCCCGATGTAAACAACGGGTCTATTTGGTATTGCGGTTGCTGTTGCGGTTGAGATTGAAAAAATGGAGTTTCAAAAAAAGCGCTTTTTACTGTGGTTCAAAAAAAAACAGTTAAGTGTTTGGTTAAAACTGTGGTTGGGTTGAAGGTTAAAGAACAAGCAGTTTTGGTGTTTGGTTTCCAAACTTTACAAACTGCTTTTTAACTTGTAAAAGAAAAGGCCAAAGAGTTTTCAGAACGAGAAGATCGGTTTCGGCAAGGGTGTTTTGAGAAGATGTTAGATGGGTCAGGGAAGTGTAACAGACGCCGTTCATATCGGCGTTTGAAAAGCACCTCCAAGGTGCTTTTCAAAAAACGCCGTTTGGGTGTTAATTTCGGTGGGTCCCATTAAAAAAAATGGTGTTTGGTTTTTACCAAACACTACAACACCATCCCGTTTGGCAAACGTGGAACGCACCACGTTGCCAAACGGGTGCAACATCTCTTTCATATGATAACCACAACTATACAAAAAAAAAAAAAAGAGATAATGAGCTACTAGCATTTATCAATGAAATGGAATAAGAGTAGTCTTGTGATTGCTGCTCTTATTTTATTTTAGTAACCACCACCTCGGTGTGAAAATGACCAGGAGCCAACCTGTGGTTTCCATTCTATTGTTGTTGTATCACTAATGCATATCTCACTATACCATATGGTATTCTATATGTTTTTATATGTTAGAGAACAGTATAAATTATATTCTAAGGTCTCATTTAACAGCTTAAATTTTTAGGTGAGATGGTTCCTTGACATGGTATTAGAACCTTATTAACTCAGTGGTCACTAGTTTGAATCTCGTCATTCTCATTTTATTTGATAAAAAAAATCAAGCACAAGGTAGTGTAAGTTTGTACAAGTTTCAAGCTCAAAGGGTTTTTACTTCAGGGAGTATTTTAAAGAATAACATAAATCATATTTTAAGATTTTACTTAACAATTTAAACTTTTAAATTAAATGATTTTTCTCGAGACAATTCCCATCCCCATCGATTCCCCTATCCAATAAAATGAAATGACGTAACCCTTATTTCTCAACTCATGATGATCTCAAATTCTAAAATAATCTGGCCATCTAGTATAAGATACTGTTTTTTCTGTATTATTCTTCCTTTCCTGGTTTTCATTTTCTTTTATTGTTACTACAACTTCTATTACTCCCTCCTCCCTCCTGTCTTTTCTTTTGTAGAATCAAATCAATTTGATTATTTTTTCATTCTGTTGCTCTGTAACTTTAGCAGAAACGAGTCCTAAAGAAGACAAAAGGAGATAAAAGATTACAGATCTCATTTTCTGCTTTAAGGGATCGCTGCTTCTTCCAGTTTGATCCATTATTCCTTCCAAGACAAATGACTACAAAAGAAATGGGAAAGTACTCTGTATATTTCATGGCTGCCGTGGATTCCCGGGAACAAAGTTCGAAGAAAGTGTAATTCATCAATGTCGTTTTCCTCGCATAGAAAATGGTTCTTCCAGCCCGAGAATATCACAATCTGATACGAACCGGACGCTAAATCCCTTTAGGTGGTCATCTTTGGATCCAATTACAACGGTTCATACTTCGTAAGGAGGAGGGTTATGGCCGAACGGGGAAGTTGAGCGCAAAATGTTAGCCCGCCCAATGATAAAACTCAATAGAAGAAAATAAAGAAACGAAAACAGAGAGAGAAAAGCCTGCACACAGAGATCCTCATCAAAATTTTGTTTTTTTGTCGCCACGCTAGCATTCGTGCTTGTCGTTTGGGCCGAAAGGTACGTCAATGAAGGCTAAAACATTTTGTGAATGTTTAGGAATGCTGTTGTGTTTTTTTTTTAAATATTAAAATTATATTTGTTTTTATTTTTTTTAAATATTTTTAATGTTAGCATATGATCTGAAATTACTAAAAGAATTTAATTTAAAATAAAAAATAATTTTTTTTTTTTTTTAAATTAAATACTTTTAAAACCGTGTTAGCCACCTTTTATCTCGTCTCACACCACGGCCAGTGTTAATATTGATGTGGGGAATATATTATTACTCTACTCAGAGGCACAGAAATAATGGACAAAGCAGTCGGGCTTGAGGAGATGCCGTCATGAATTTACAGTTGGGGCTGATTACAGCTAGTTTGCTCATGTTTGTAATTCTTAAAATAAGAATAAACATCGATAAGCTTTCTTTCATTACTGTCTCTTTGCCTATTTATATGTTTTTTTTTTGTCTTCTTAAACTAAGATAAGAAGATAAATCTTGAAATTCTTTTATTTTGATCCTTGCTTAGCACAAGTTTCAAATTAAATCATATAAAAGCTAACTCGATGTGAATTGGTTTATTTAATAAACTAAAAAAATTGAATGATTGATAAAAAAAAATGAATAGTTTTTTTATAAAAAAAAAAACAAGAAACTTTTTATAAACAATACTGAGACGTTGACATATTAGATGACTCTCGTCACACAGGACTTCATTCATGAACTTAACGAGGTTTAATAAAAAAAAATAAAAAAATACTTAATTATATGGTAAAACTTGGAATCTAATAATTTAGAGCATCAATCCTAAAACAATAAAACTTGGTAAAATCTCGGTTGTTTTAGACTTTTACAAAGAATGCACGTCCTAACTCGAACTCGAATCTTGTTGTGCAGATCATAAGCCCTCTACCATCACACTACGTCCCATGGGGACTCGTTAGAAACTATGATAATTCTAAAAAAAAACATGAACAATCATGAAGTTTAAGTGACAAATTATATACAAGTTGAAATGCAACCATAAACAACCTCAAATGTTTTTGCAAATGATATAATGTTCATAAGAAATTAAAGGAATATATAATATCTGCTGAAAGCTTAATAATATTGTATTATAGTGATCTTGCAACCACAATGTTTTTACAATTAATATTTTTTTTTAATTTGTTGAATTTAAATTTATTATTTTATGTTTTATTTCTCTATTTTTCCTGATGTTATTTTCATCTATTTTTAGTAATATTTAATTATGATGACAATATGTATAATCTCCCCGCTCATTAAGTGTCTGTTTGAGAGTGTGGTTGCAGTTGCTTTTAAAAGTGCTTTTTGTTTAGAAATACATCAAAATGATATTTTTTTTATTTTTTTTAAATGTTTTTGACATCAGCACATCAAAATTATCTAAAAACACAAAAAAAAATTCAATTTTTTTCAAAAAAACTTTTGAAAAGATCTCCCAAACACCCCCTACAAGCAATGTAGAAAAAAAAACCATTTTTTAACCATTAACATATTTATTTATTTATTTTTGGATTTGTTGAATTTAAATTTATTATTTTATGTTTTGTTGCGCTCGTCATTTATGATACTTTTTTTTTATAAGATTTTATTGTGTTTATAATATATATATATATATATATATAAAAGAAATAGTCACCGATGATCATTCGCGTCAAGTAATACGAGACTAATATTAGTACACCACACACATTAACTCTTAAGATTTAATTGATTTGAATTAAAACTGCTTCTCTTGATCTTATTTTTTACACAGTAACTGGTATCTCGAAGGAAAAACAAGCAGTGATATGGAATTATCACGTATAAGCTGCGAGCAGTACAATCGATTTGAACTGTTCATCTCCGACCAGTGCAACCACTTTGAATTGTTTTTCATGAACTATCTTTACATTTCAGAAACTGTCTGGCTAGGGTTTTTCACTAGCTAGAGGGTAAGAAACCGTCGGTGGCCCCCGGAAGCGGAGAGACAAGGGGGGCGAGGGAGAAGAACAATGCCTGAAAACCACTGTTTTTTTCCTCTTCGAAATGTCACAACATGGTGGGTCCTGTATAGTTTGACAAACTGTAGTTTTGGTCGCCGACAAAATAGCTGGTCGGTAAAATTTACTGGCTTTGTCTGATGGTCTTCTTCTTCTTCTTCTTCTTCTTCTCCCCTCACTTTCGTATCGAAACCCTCCCTCCGAAGGAATATTAATCCACCACCCCATCTCTCATTTTCCTCCTTCGAAATTGCCTTCGCTTTTTCTGGCTTTTGCTAGAGACTTGAGAGAGTAAGATCCGAGAGTGAATGCATGGGGGACATGGAAATCTTCGTATCGATAGCTTTACTGTTGAACTTTTATTGAACTGGCTCCACCATTATTATTATTATTTCATCGGTATATAATTTTTTTCAAAAATCATGGAAAAAGAGATAGACATGATTAATTATAATAATATTTTTAATCACAAGATCTTTATGACATCACGTAATTAAAATAAAAATATCAAGTACCCTATTAATTACTGGACTACAAATTATTTGTTGATCTCAATGCTTTATTTATATATTAAATGTAATATAAATGATATATTTTGTAACAAATATCTTGACTTATATTCGATAAAACAAACATTTTCATAATAAAATGAAACACATAACAAATAAAAATATACATTGAAAAAGTGCAAAAAAAAAAATCTCTCAAATATTTACTTCATGTTTATAAATGCAGCAATGAGAATACATTATTTGTTTTATGTCTATAATCTAGTTTTATTTTGTTTTTATTTTTTTAAAATGCTTCATTTGTGTAGCCCCAATAAACAATAAAAGTGATAATTATAATAGGATTATAATTATTTAATTATTATAAAAACTAATATAATATAAAAAAAAAAAGTCAGTGAGAGAGTTAACATACTGAAGATTAATGAAAAAGTAAATAATCGTCGACAGCAGGATTCGAACCTGCGCAGGCAAAGCCCAACAGATTTCGAGTCTGTCTCCTTAACCACTCGGACATATCGACTAGCACCCACGGTTTTGTTAAACAATATATTTATTGATGAAAACACAATAACGGTGGACCTGCACGGTGGCGTATTGCGTCCCTTAGATTATCCGTCCCGTTTTAGACATTCGCCCACGCTCTCTTTGCCTCCCTAAAACCTAGGTAATATTTTAGGAGATAGGAGATTAAAATAGTATTTGTTTTTGTATTTCAATAGCATTTTTTTAAAATAAAAATTGTTTATTTTCAATTTTTTTTAGATAGTAGACATACCCAACATGCTCTAAATTTCATGTAAAATCTAGCTATAGCATGATTGAGGCGTGATAGGGCAACCGGATAACGTTACTCAGTTTTAAATTAATCTATCCTCCATGGCAGCTACAACCGAGTCTTGCAAGTGGAGGATTGAATCCTGAGGACGAAAACTAAACTGCTGGACCATTCCACTCATATGGATACATCTCCACCTGATGCTTGCCGTGCAGGTCATCTAGTCTACCAGTATCGTTCTTATAGCATCAGCTATCCACTGTTCTGCTCAAGTGGGTGCATCTCTATCATCGAGACACATTCCTGTTGCTCAATCGGTAAATTTATACAGACAACTTATTATCTAACAGTACCCCAATCCACCAATCACAAAACAACTTTATCAGGTAGTAAATGACAACATTACTTGTTTTCAGTCGAGAAAAGGGAGTAGCAACTTCAGACATGCACTTAGCTTAGTACTGCTAACTTGACAACATAAATAGCGTGCCAACAGCAAAGCAATCAAACTCGAAATATTTGGAATCGAGATGCATCCATGCTGACGCAGCTTTGATCTCCTTCTACTGCATCCACAATGATATTTCTGATTTGATTTTTTCGAGTAGCGTTGATATGATTGTGTCCCTATAGCAAACTGGAGGGATTGATTTTGCTTTTGACCTTTGGATGGAATAACCAGATGGTTTGCTGCAAGCTTCGGGTGTGGCAGTGCCTTTGTAGGCCTTGCAGATGTATGTTATGAAGTCTTCATAGTCCTAAACAAATAGAGTAATTCCTGAGTTCCACCAGTGATCTTTTAAGAGTATAAAAAGAAAGAGAAAGAGATCAATAGCTTGTGAGCAACCATCGATTGTTCATAAGTTGAGATCATAACAAAAGGCAAAATTGCATGTAAAATCGCAGAAAGTCTTGGTGGCAGAAATACAAAGTCGACAATCAATACCCATTTCTTATAGTCACAGTTTAAAGAACAAACCTCATAAAGTGGCTGCCCATCCACCACCACCCACGGCACATATTTATGTGGAGGCTGAAGGGCATTTGTTTCAGCTGCATATTCTAATTCAAGCTGCACAGAGGTACCAGATATAGATCCGGTCAGTTATGCATGGATCACAATTTTTGGCCCACAAAAAAATACCATAATGACTCGCGAGGAAAAGAAAACTTGGGAAGCCAGCAGATCATAAGACAACAAACATTTAGTTGCATGATCTTTTCTCTCAAGACCATTTAATTCAAGTAAGCATTGCTTCAGGCTTTCCTCCCTGTTGCCAGAAAAACTTTAAAGAGTTCTAAAGCAATTAAAATCACCACGGCGTTTTCAGTACTTCTATTCCAGTTCACTTTCACCTCACTGTTGGTTTCCCGTCTAGCCTAATTATACCTTCTTTTAAACAGTATAATTGTTCTTCTGATATCCAATGAGCATGATTTTTCATCTGCATGATTTAAACTTCTGTTATCCAAGCTTCCGGATTTAGTAGGCATACAATCTATAGGCAATATCTTCCTAGCAGGGTAAGGAAAACAGCAACTATTTCCTTACCCACATAAAATCAAATCAGGAGATAAACTCACAGTAGTAAGAATCACAAGATTGAATCTACCTTCTTAATACACTTGCTTCAATCAAAGGTCTTTCCGTAATAGTGCCCAAAAAAATAGAAAGTTTAGACAAATAATCAGTACTAAGCTTAATCCTCATCAACATCTATAACAAATCACAGTCAACACTTTATTGGAGATTCCTAACATCTAACAGTCATGAAATCAAAGCCTTAACTTCATTGTGTGTCTATATACAACTTCAGTTTACACGTAATATAAAATATCAGCTTCATCAACCAGATACGAATTCAGTACATTCAATGATCTATTAAAAAAACCATCTGTTGGTTACTATAAACTAAGAGAAATCACCAGGCAACTTCATTTGTTAGTTCATGAAGAGAACGGTTTCAGAGAATCACCTCCCACGACTTCAATTAACCGACAACAAAAGCAAAACAAATCTAACAGTAAACTAACCTCATCGCCATATCCACCAGTATAGCACTCAGAAATAGTCTTTGGATCCAAACCCAATTCCTCGAAGCAAGACTCCCATTCTGGGTACTTCCGCTCATAAACCAATCTCTCGACACAATAAACAAAAGGGAAATGGTCTTCCTGCATCGTAAACATCACAGTTTTAAGACAAAGACAAGCGAAACACACAATTACAAATACTGCGCACCTTAATTATCACATTAATTCAAAACACAGTTGAAGAAGCTAAAAAGGCTAACCAATTTAGGCCAGGCATGAATTGCACAGGCTTCCACTGTATTCAATAAGCATTCATAAGGACCGTGCTGCGATTTAAACATCAAAGAAACAAACTTTATCAGATTAGCAACTCCTTGCTGATAAAAGATTTGATTTTTCAACAGGATAATAGTCAACGAAGTAAGAGCTCAAAAGTTTTATTTTTTAGAAAAAATTAAGAACCTGGCAAACAAAGGTGTCGTTTCCTCTGATTTTGGCATTACCCCAAGGAGAGAGGTAAAGATCAACGATTGAGAGAAGCTCGTCATCTTCAAAGAGCTTGTCAAGGTAATTCACTATGAAATTAGCGCTATAAGGACATAGAGATTCATAGTACAGTGCCAGGGAGACCTTATCAGAATTTGAAGGGAGAATTGTCGTAGAAGATGAAGAGAAAGAGAAGAGAATAAAGAGGTAAGTGAAGAGAGAGAGGGTTGTTGTTAGACGAGAAACCATCACTGGAAGCTTATGATTTTTGCTGCTCTATCGCTTGCTCTAATTTGAAGAAAAAGAAAAGGAACGAGTCAGTAACGACTTTTTTGGATGCGAAGTAGGAGCAGGGCGAAGAGATTTTTTAAGGTGACAAAAATGATGGAATTTACAAACAAGTACTTGTTGGCTATCCCCCCAACCACACACTGCTCTGCCACTACTCAAAACGATCCGTTTATGTTATCCCAGGCAAAAACAACGACAGATTCAAAGTTCAAAGTTTGTTTAGGACCCGGCCCGCCCTGCTGGATTCTTAAGATGATTAGTTAACCTGCTTGTGAGCTAGTAAAATCACTAGATTTTCTTACATATAAATTGTTTCTTATGCATCAATGAAGTGGTTCCCGTCAGCAAAAGTCGGGTCTTTTTTTTTTTTCATGTGTCGATCACCCGATTATGTGATGGGAGAAAGAAGGAATAGGGGGGGTTCTTTTATTGCTCTATTTTGTTCCAAGTAATTTATGTGTACCTTGATTAATCCTGTAAATTTTAAAATCAACGAGATTACAAAAAAAAAAAAATTTTTAATCTCATATTTTTATCACTAGACCACTTACTAGATGGTTTTTGTCCTAGTATTCTTAATAGCAAAAGAAAGAAAGCAAGGTTTCTGGGACATCAAATGTTCCCTTGAGATTATTCTTGGGTATTGTAATTATATAAAAAAAACTGTGACATTTAAGATAAACATCTCCCAATAATAACAGACCTTGTAATAAACACAAGATTAAAAGCTCCTGAAAACATCAAAATGCAAAAAAAAAAAAAAAAAAAAAAATCATGAGCAAGGCCTGCCACCTTGAGCTCAATCGTTGCCAAGAGGGATGGACTAGGCTGTCTGCTTAGGTCCAAGATGCATGAGCTTGAGCGTGGAAGCTCATCAAGCAAGATGGCATGCCATGCCTTGTTATGGCTGGGCATGTGTCTTATATGAGCTTATGCTACACATTCGAGCTCAATGTGCTTGGATTCAAGCAGCATGTCTAGAGTTATTTTTCATTTTTAATGAGTTCACACACCTTTTACCTTACTTGAACTCAACACTCTCTCAATAAAATTTTTAAAACCCCACGTAGATTTTTTAAAATTTTATATTGATATAATACATATTATTTTAAGTAGAATATAACTCAAAATATCACAAAAGAGTAAATTCATTTTAGTTTATCATATCCATAAAAGAAAAGGACTCGTGGATTTTAAATACACTATAAATCCTTCAAACTCAAGGTTTATAATCTTTTCATTCTTAATATTTTTTGCAAATATATTTTTAGAATTTATGTTTCTAAAATATTATTGCACTCTTTCTCTATAAGATTATTTACCAAAGCATATAAAAGTCCTCAAATCTATACATAAAAAATCTTTTTCAGGTATCAGTCATCAATCATCAGCCACATTGACCAATTAATGAATAGATACAACAAGCTATCAATCAACTTGTTTAAAGACAGTAAATCAAAATGTTAGAATCAAGAAATTAACCGACATTACAACATATAAAAACTTGCTTCTAAGCCACTTGAATTTCTTAATATAATGTCACTTTGCAAACTTAGAGTTTGAAAAATCTTGGATTATGATGATAAAACATATTTAGCAATATACATAACTTATGTTACTACCAATGTTTTTTTATCTATCAAATTATCATTAAACCTGAGTAAAACGTATTTACCAATATATTTTGTTTGCCAATATTATTTTCTTGATATTATGGGTTATTTAAGAATTAGTATTTTAAGTAATTGTACTTTTGAGATTGATGTATGTGTTTTACTTTATTGTTTGCTTGTAAAATCTAATTTACACTGCTATAACCTAATATATTTGAAAAGTCAATATATTACAAAGAACTCCTCCCAAATTTCCCACGCAAATATAAAAAGAAAAAAAATTTAATGCCATCATTAGTAAATTCCTTGTTTTTTTTTTTCTTTTATATTGAACAAAGCAGTAATATTGCAATTCCCTGCTTAAAGATTGCTTCGTTCAGTTCTAAATCAATGAAAGAAAAAGTTTTTTTTTTTTAAATCAAAATCCCATTGGATGAAAGAAAGAGTTGAAGTAATAATTTGGTTTTGTTGAGAAGAAAAGAAGTAATAGCTCGGCATGACAACGCAGAGCACAGATATTTGAAAGGAGCTGCTATTGCACCCGTAAGAACAGAAAACAGCAGAGACCAGTCAATCAAGCACTACTAATTTAAATCAACATCTCTGTTCTTTCCCCGATTTCACATTTTGTTCCCAGAAACTCTTCGCTTTGACACTTTTTTGTAATTCCATGTTTCACCTTGTTCAATTTGTGATGAACATCGTTGACCAAACTTGTGTCTTCGATCTGATTTCACCGAAATGAAAAGCATAGTACTTTGAAAGGGAGAGAAGCCAAGTCCTCTCTCTGTCTACATTTTCTTTCAAGGGTAATTTTGGCAAAATCAAATCAGAGTTATAAAAATAACAGCACCCTTAAACCAGCAAAAGTTACACTGACAGAGTTGAATACATGCTCTTGAAGGATAATCTCTCTAGTCTCGACAAGACAAGACAGCACTAGTCACTCGTTATTAGAAACTGTAACAGATATGGACTTAATAAGATCACAGTGGATATTCTATATGTGAAGTATCTGCGAATGGAATGTAGCAAATGGAAAAATGAAAAGATTATACGAGACATGCATGAATATTCAATGTCATCCCTCTTCATTGTGAGGGCAAATTGAAATCGATTGAAAACGATTGCAAGGAAAAACTATAGTTTCACCGCTAGCTGCTAGACTGCTAGTTCTCTAATCCAAATCCAGATGATCTAGGGTCTGCAAAACTGGAGCCAGGTACTTGTCCACTCAAGTATGTCTGTCGAGGAACTTCTCTATCGCAACTGAGAATGCAGCAAACCCAGCACAGCCAATACATGATGCTTTCGGGCCACCTAAAAAAATGGCAGAAGGGTTAGATAGGTTAGGTGGAGCAAGGCTAACTGCCATTAGGTCAGGTAAGGAACGACCGTCTCTACATGAATTAAACAGAAAGGGAAAGAACACAGTGAACTAATTTTAAAGAGCAAAAGTGGATAGCTTAAAGCCAAGTAGCCATTGGCAGACCATTTTAGAGATGGTTGCAAAATTTGGAGCTTGAATACTCAAAACTCGTGCTGTTTCCCAAAATAATTCACCACCAAACTGCAAATGGAACAGTAGAGGGCACAACTAAACGGTGTCGGTGCAAGATTGATAATTTCTCAGTATTGCCAAATGTCATTGCCAAAACCAACAAAACTCAAAATCCACAAGTAGAAACTTCCACAGCTTAATTATCCATGCCTAACATTTATTCAAGGATAACATAGTTGGATGGTCCGATGATGCCAAAACAGAGAAACTTTTACATATTGATACTCCAACTCCATCTCAGAAAACTATAAAGAACTGGCACTGGATATCATAAAATAGTTGAAGAGAATGGAAAGCAGATGATTTGAAAGGTCATGTAATTCTGAACCTAAAATATGTTTGTTAAAGATAGTCATTCAATCAGGATGCAGGTAGTCACACTGCCAGGATTCAGTAGATTAATGCGCATGACTCAAAATAAACCAGAACTATGATAATAATTGATGATGAAATTAAAACTGGATGACCACTCTTATCAGTCCATTCACACTCTAAGAGACTAACAAAGACCAAGACAATCAGGGGCTTGCATGGGTAATTAAGTGATGCCACCAAAACATAGCAAATTAACAGAAGTTCGAATTCAATGAATAAAAGAGGAAAGTTCCTAACAGGAACAGCAAAAAGTAAACAGCTCCTTTCATTAGCCATGTAAAAACAAAAAACGACAGTGAAGTGATGCATGGCAGCCTAGGAGATGTTCTGAATCTGACTTTTAAATGCTGTTTTTGGGCTGTTAAAACTGTACTAATGTGGATTTGTGATGGAATATGAAGAACGATTTTGATAGATGCTAGGAGTTGGAACTAAGGTTCTTAATAGTCACACCTAAGAAGATAGTCAAGCCTAAGAAGAGATTGAGTCCCACAATCAAAGCAAAATTGCTGCTTATTTAAAGAGAGTAGTCCAGTTCCAATAAGGACATTCTAAACCACTGACAAAACTATTCCTATTTAGAATAGGAAAACCTGATTACTTTACAACTAATAAAATAAAACACTCACAACCTTTTCCACGGATGGGCAAAGATCTTTTGTTGTAGAGTGAAAAAGATTGTGTTTAAAAAATCATCACCTATTATTATGATAATTGAAAAACCTTAACAGGTTTACAAAGTTCTAAAATAAAGAATTAGTTATGTTAAAAAAAATATTATCAAGCATCCTAACTGAGATAAGTTGCATTATTAGTCGTCTTATATTCCTAATAGTCTGTGATGCCTAATCTACCAGTAGTAGTAGTAGTAGTAGTGTGAGTGTGTGTGTGGATATACTGTAATGATTTAAACCTTGAGTAGTTGGTTTAAGTCAAATCAATCTTAGGTTTGGTTTATCTTTGCCATCCTCATTTATCATCTTTTGATAATACTTGGTGAATAGACATGTCTATAATTGATGACTCTTGACCATGACCCGTGACCAATAGTCTATCACTTCATACCAATGAATAACCAATTAACTTGTGTTAGGCTTATTGACCCAGCCTAAATCTTGAAAAGATACATGGATAATGTCTTTTTAAAATTTATTATCATATAGTACCCAAGATTTACTTGTAATATTTGTTAAATAAAATGACCAAGGATGGGGAAAGACTTTGTTGTGGCGAAGAACAGATCTTGTGTTAAAAAAATCATCACCTATTATTATAATTATTGGAAACCTTAACTGATCTGTAGAGTTCTAAGGTAAAGGACTAGTTATACTTAATGAAAATTATTATCATTTTAAAGCATCATAATTGAGGTAAGTTGCATTATTACTCGTCTTATATTCCTAACAGTTTGTTATGCCTGATCTACCGGTAATGTGTGAGTGTGTTTATGATAGTGGATCAACTGTAATGAATTAAACCTTAAGCGCTTAGTTAAAGCCAAACCATTCTTAAGCTTGGTTTATATGTCACTCTTAGTTATTATCTCTTGATAATAATTGGTGAATTGATATATTTACAATAGGTGAGTCTTGATCATAATCTATGACCAATAATCTATATATTCATGCCAATGAATAACCAATAAGCATATGTTAGGCTCATTGAACCCACCCTAAATCTTAAAAAGATTCATGAATAATGTCTTGTTATGATTTATTTATCCTATTTAACATAATAGTTGAACTGTTGTTTTGTCAAATTTTTTTAAGAAAATGGTTTTAAATTAATTGAGTTTTTGGATCGTTATGATATATTGATGTCAAAATAAAAAAGGTAAAAAATAAAAATATTATTTTAATGAATTTCCAAGCAAAAAATAATTTGAAATAAACTTTTATCATTGTCTCAAACACCCTCTTTGTAACCAAGATACAGAAATCATCAGATATGAATATACATGCATGAATGAGAAAATATTTTCTTATGTAATTTGAATCGAATAGCAATGCAAAAATGCTTCTCACACGTAAAGAAAATGATATTATAATGTTTGAGATAACCATGATATGACCAATACACATAAACTAGCAAGATGCAACTTGAGGGATTTGACTGAAATGCAAACAAAAATATCAATTCTATAGTAATGATTTCTCAATTAAAAACCTCACTAGTGCACATCAAAATCAACATAAATCAAAACAGTCATTTAAAAGATCTTTGGAGTTCAAAATTGCTCTCCATGGAATAGGAAGAGGTTTGAAGAGCTACTAGAATAATCGAGGGCGGTGCTAGATAGTGTTGGTAGTGGTGGTGCTAGATAGTGGTGGTGGTGGTGCTAGATAGTGGTGGTGTTGGTGCTTCCACAATTTACAACTAGATTTAGAGCATCGAAACTACAAAATTTGGAGTTCTACACATCACAAAAGTTTTAGATCTCCTTCTAGGCATTTAAATGCATCTAAATTTGCTTCTTCTTCTTTTTTAATTCTATAACTCTAGATAGAGACCAAAAACCAAAACAAGATCTGAGCTACAATGAGTTTCTAGACAGATTTTTACTTCTTTGTTTTGACTATATTTTGAGCTTCCAAACAGCATAACTGAGTTTTAGACTTGTCATGAAAGTTTTATGTCTATATCTTATCTTTCCATCAAGCCAAAAAAATCTAAAACTGAGGTATGTAGCTCCATTTATAACCAAAGAATCGAGCAGGATGGAGTTTCAAAGTTGTTTCGTGAGGGTTACAACTATGTTTTTTGGGTTGTATGGTGAGGATTGGAAGCTGGTTTCAGGACTGAAAAATAGAGGAAGTGGTACTAGAAAAACTGAAGATGGATGGAAGAAATGAATTCTTCTGTTCCTTTCTTAAGAATGCATCTATCCTACCAAACAAGGTGAGCACTTCTTCCCTTACTCTACAGTATACATCCATCCACTCTCCTTCAATTCCACCCTAATGAACATGGTGAATGGTCAAAATACCTAAAATATGTCATCACTGCTATTGCATTGGTATACTGAACTTTTCGCTCTGGTTTCCTAAAAGATAACTTTCCTTTGTTCCTTTGAAATTGGTTTGAAAGTGTATTCATGTTTACCGCAGATGTTCAGTTTCACTAACAAGAAACTATTGGCAAATATAGTCAGAATTTCAGATGCAAAATAGGCTGCTTGCATGCCATGCAAAATAGGTTAGTTTAAACTTTAATATGACGTGTAATTTTATCCTTTTGGCCACTTGAATTGCAAGCTATGATAAAGCACATGGATTCAAAAAGTCAGCACCAAGGAGATTCAAGGATCTTTTATAAGCTGTGGGGAGGAAGTTTATTGATAGGATGGTATCGGGAACCATGAGCTAACATATTTGAAAGCTCTACGACAAGCAAGTGCTGAGTTGTATAAATTAAATCCACATCTTGACTACTAATCTCAAACGGAATGCAGTTAATATGAAAAACATTGAACAGCAGCAAAGTAAGAGATCAATCACCTTTTGCTGACATTGTACCTCCAGTGACACACCCAGCAACAACAGTATTAGTGATGTCATGTTTTGCTCGGGCCTAAAAACAATCAACAAATTAAGCTCCTCTATGGATTTTTAAATTTCAAAAGGTACGTAAGAATCAATGTTTTTACTAATAAAGTCTCCTTGGTATACTACCTTCTCAGTGACACACTCAGCAGCTGAGAAAACCAAGCCCATAATTGCAAAGGTTTTACAAGAACTCCAACTCCTCCGCCCCATTTGCTTTGCAGTATAAATAAATTGCTGCCTTCCTGTCATCTCATCTTGCATAATGGGATTATCCAATGCACCTAGAAACATCCCCATGAACAACCCCAGCCCACCTCCTACAAATAAACATTTCTATTACAAAAAAACACATAATCATATTACATGAAACCACAGATTCGAAAAAACTCTACTTTTATTGAAGGTGAAGTCTCTAAAAGGATGATTCATTCACCTTATTAGGCTATCTTTCAAGCTCAAATGTACACCTCAGCCTTTCAGCGATATGGAGTCAAATGATAAAAAAATCATTTTTAATGGATATTACTATGGATAAACTAGATATAACAGTTTCAATTGTTCCTTGATTGGATCTTTAGCAAAAACGAATTTTTGTAGCAGAATAACAGGTTCTCCAAGCACCACGATGCGAAATCGATTATTTCCTAATAATTGCTGTACTACCGAAAGTATCTCGACCAAATCAATCATAAAGCCACCCAAAAAGTTTAAAAATTCTCATTCAGAGGCTAGAATTTTTAAAGACTCAACATCTATTACCACTATAACAATACAAGAGCTAATTATTGAACGCACGCACAAAACAAAACCCACTAATTTCAATGTCCTGAAAAAACAAGGAAGGTAATTTAATCAATAAATCCTCACCCATGACTCCACTAGCGACACTGCGAACAACACAGTTATTCCAAACATCTTGGGCACGAACCTCTTCTACTGTAGGCATTCTAAACGGCTGAATTTGCGTGGGTGTTTCTCCATCTTTTGAAGTCGAAGAAGAAGAAGCAGTGCCATTATTGGGTTCACTTCCTGAATTCTCATTGCTAGCCATAGATAAAAAGCATACAAACAAGAACCCACCAAAGTGAAAAAAAAAAAAAAAAAAAAATTAAAGGCTAAAAAATGATTAAAATTTATATATCATGGAGGTCAAAATGGGTTTGGGGCTTAGCCGCCATTGAATGAACGGTGTTGGGGTTCAACTGAGGTTTTAGGGAAGCCACAGGAAGAAGCAAGTTCCGAGGTTTATTCGGTGGCTTAGGTGTGTACCGTGAGTGAGGTTGTAAGTCACCGTAGGCGTGCGTTCGCAAAATGACTTTCGATTGGAATATGTCTGTTTCGTGGTAAAAACTAAAAAGAATTGTCAGATGGCGGCCCTTGACAATGGGCCACAGGCCCAAATTATTAAACAGATACTAAAGCCCATATACCAATTTTAATTGTATTGAGGTAATATCAACGGTTAATTAATTAACATTTGTACTTGATTGATGGATGAGCGCATTCTCAAAATTTCATTTTTCGGGTAAGTAAATATTTAAAAAGGATAATTCAATATATTTATGCTTGGTAAAATATTAGACCTGGATGATCTGGATGATATGCGTCAGCTTGTGTTTAAGCTTAATTTTTTTAGTTTTAATGGCATGTTGAGCCGAATATATATAAGTATGGTGAGTTGTGAAATCTAATTTTATTTAGATTGACCGCAAATTAAGCCCAAATAAACATGTATCTAGCGAGTTACTAGATTCAAGATTATTAGATTCAACTACACGTTGAACTCAAATGCACATGGTGTTGCAGGTTACAAGACTTCTCATCCTTGCTTTGACATCGCTCCAAGTCTAAGTGGATATGAGTTTTAAAGATCATTATGGGCCTGATGTTGGGTCACAAAGTTGATTTTGTTTATTTTTATGGCTCTTAACATAAAAAGATAAAAGACAATAATTATTATTTTTCTATATCTTTAGGTATATAAAAATCTTATAAGGGTATACTATATATTTCTTAACATTAATATTGTACATGAGTGTTTATCCCTCATTAATGTCATGTGAAAAATATTTATCTATCATTAATATTGTTAGGAGAAAATGATATCCCAATCTTTTTTTCAAGCAACATGACAAGGTTTATGAGCTATATATACCCTTTAAACCATTTAGATAAAAGTTTCATAATTTCTATTCTCTAGGTATTTGCTCTACAATTTTAGGACATTTATAATAAAAAAAAGAGAGCAAATGCTTTTGATCATAAAACATAAACTTCATTCTCCTATTTATTATAGTCTCTTAGTGAAAGTCATCCATTTTATTAGTAGAGGGTACGTATACTTCGCGAGCTCTAAAGAAATGAGTATTGACATGAACATGTGATTACCCATTATTAAACACTAAAAAATCTCATTTCTAGGTGTATTAGATTTTGAAACATCATTAATTAACATTATTTATAGGAAACTAATAAAAAGATGAAACTCGTTCGTGACATCTCTAATCATTATCATTAGCAAACAATCAAGATAACCCTACAATAAGATGTGTCATGAACATTCATACATTTATTGGCATATCTGCTTCATCCTAGTTTCAATAACTTATCAACTAAGTACAAATATTTACTCAAGTGGTGTAGGCAACTCAGGGGCAACATCAGACCTTCCTACTCTAACAAGTCTTGAGACATGGTGTAGAACCTTTAGTCTTAGCTTTTCAACCATAAGTTGCCCCCTCCATCATAAGCTAATTATATTATTTAAATGAGGCTAGGCAAATTGACATGAAAAGTTTTCCACCTTAAAAATCTTATAGTCCCTCTAAAAGTTGTTCTCATTGACGCTAAGCTCTCCCAATAAATATTCACTTTAGATGCGATCCTTTTGGCAACCGCGAGATAGAAGTTAGTTATTAGTCTTATCATTCCATGCTAGAATAATATAGTTCCCTAAAGCCAATTAGACAACAGTTTAGGATAAGTTTGATTAATAAATATATCTAGGATAAGATTTATAATTCTTATGAGATAAAAATATCATTTTTATATAGACAAGTCTTACACACCCTTATTTTTAAGGAGTATATGTATGTGAAGATGACTATAGACTATTACAATGGCCTCACAAATCCATAAGAATATGTCTAAAATATACATAGGGACCTTATATAAGTCATTTAAGACAATGATATTATGTGCAAGATTTTCCTTATGACTTTAAAGGGGTTAACATAAACCTAGTATAATAATCTAGATTCAAGCTCTATTATTGGTTTGATGACTTATATGTTAAACTTATATCATGGTTTAGCAATAACATACCTGTCAAAAAGAGATCCATAAAACTTTTGACGTTACTCAATCAGAAGCGAACTCCACTAGGGCGTATATAAAGAGATTCAATAAAGAAATGCTCAAGGTAAAAAAATTGACTGAGCCAACAATATCAAAGGATTTGATAAGTATAGTGAGAGAACGTTCTCTTTAGAAAAAACATGTGTGCCCTAATAGACAAAAGTTTGTTGAAAGTGAATCAAGCAATGGAGAATCACAAACAACTAAAAAACTAGTATATTAAGGCACAAGCCTCCTAGTTTTTATTAAGATGTTGAGGATGAAAAAGCTTTCAAACATAATTATTCTTCTAACAAAGATAAAAAAAACCAAAGAAAGGTCAGAAAATTCCAGTAAATAAGTGTGTGTAATACCCTGAGATAAGATATATAACTTCCTTGAATGTCACCTTCATACAAGTTCTTAAAACCATCAAGAAAAAAAAATTTGTTCAATATTTGCCTTTTATGGTATCACATCCATACACATACCTTAAAAAAAATCACGGGAATAATGACATGATATAGAAGATTGCTTCACGCTAAAAAAAATTAAGAGGCTAATAGTTAAAGTTATCTAAAGTAACTTGTTAAGGGCATACTAATATAAAACAAGATAGAGATGACCCTGACCAACTTAAATAACGCTACTTGATATCAATATGATTTTAAGAGGCATCTCTACAGATGGAAATACTTCAAGTACAAAAATAAAATATGAAAAACAAATCTTTATAATTACTTATCGATAGGATTCATGGCTTGAGCCTACCATTTTCACTTTAGAAGATGAAGAGGGAGTGACTTGCCCCAATAAGGATGCAATGATATCTTCCCTCTTAAATAACACATCAAATCATGACATCATACAAGATTTCATAAAACAAATCAATACAGGTATAGAATAACAATCATTATTTAAATTGAAATTTCTATCTACCCAAAAGTCATTCATTGTAATGGGACACTATGGTAACTTTTCATGTAAATAAATGGTTCTCTAACTATCTAAGTAAAAATACTATGAATTAATTAACACATCTAACATACTTCTATATTACTAACAAGCTAGGCCTATAATAACATATATTTATTATATTCTTTATAGGTTTGCAAGTTATAAGTGTCCAAGAGCTAGATGGTAATTATAATCTTATAGCAATTTGCCTAATAGGTAGTCATTGCTCCCTTGTTTAAATGAATATCTATAGTATAAAGCTAGTATGCACCAATGAGAATCATTAACAAAAAAAAAATTTAAGATAGTAAAGAATATTAAATAAAAATAATAATATAATATTAATGTAAATCTGTTTTTGTTATGTTATTATAGATATTTGTTACCTAAAATGGCAATAAAGATAACTTTTAATTTAATCCAATAAAGTTGCATCATTCAATATAGTTACAATTAACTAATTAAAGGCAACTTGTACATAACAATCTTTAAAATAACTCTCAAAGTAAATGTTTTTGAATATGAGATAATGACTTTAAAATTATAACTACTTTTAATATCAGAACAAAGGAAATGACACACATGTACCTGTAGGTTGAACCTTAGTTGTTGAAAATGGCAAACTGACATTTAAAGTTGCCAAATTAACTTCTAAAACTTCAAGACTAGTAGGAAAAAAAATCATGTTTGTTTACCCTAGTAGGAAAAAAAACCATGTTTGTTTACCCCATAAAACTCTGGAATGATGTCATAAAAGGTCTATTAAATCATGGTTGCTTTTCAATTTGTAGCAAAATCAAATAATAGATTTAAAAACATATTACCTTCATATATAAGTAGGTCTATAACTAAAGCCAAAATATCAAAATTTTATGCATAACGATCATAAAACTAAGAAGTAAAAGTTATGATCACTACAAATTTAGAAGCAATCATCCCATTATTTTTAACTAAAATGATAGTCTATATAATTTTAAATCAATTATTTATTTCCTACAATTTAAAATTGTGTTGTTATGATATCTAAAAGTAATATAACTTAAATGAGTAGTTAATATTTGCTAGAAAAAAGTAAAAAACTAATGCCATATAACAAATTCACAATACAATCAATTTATTTAGATTTTTGTTTTCTTCCATTCCTTAGTTGTATAAATAGTCTCGAGTTCAGTATTCCAACCAACTCCATTTTCAAGCATCAACTTCTTCCATGCCTTTGAATCCTTTTTACTACCATCTTTTTTGTTCTTTAATTAGGATTAAGTGAAAGAATTATCGACTTGTTTGTTGAACACATTGATAATAAATTTCCAAGTAGCTTTCTCGAAATAAATGTTTGGTCTCTCCCACTAACTTTGATGCAAATGTAAAGAAAATGTGCAACATGTCCAAAAGGCTTTATCTTGATTTTTAGACCCTTCTATTATCTTTTTAATATGTTGATGTGAAACATATAAATAGCTAACTAAAAAGAACAACCTTTCATGCTTAAAATGGCATGATAAATAAAGTAAATGAAAATAAACTACAATCACATATGAGTTTATTAAAGAAGCCTTACTATAAAATCTTGAAAACCCCAAAGTGATCTAAGCTCAAAACCCTAAGAATTGTTTTTGCATTGTTCACGAGTGTTTTTTTTTTTTACAACAACATATGTTCAAAATTTTGAAAACCCCAAAGTGATCTAAAGCTCAAACTTGCAACCTTCGGGTGCCCCTCGTACTTTAATTAAACCACCACTTTATTTTTTACTTTAAAATAATATATTAAAAATATTACATTCCTAATGTTTCATGCATTAATCAATGAGTTGCTAAACAAAACCTATAACTTTAGGATTAAAAATATATATTCGCATGTGCTCACTTTTCGCTTTGTATTTTATTAATTTTTTCATTTTCATTAATGGAATCTAATTAACCTCCATTCAACAACCAAGCGCCCGAGCTCGAGCCTTGGATTTATTAAGGTAGCTTCAATAAACGTGGTCACATAGTTAAATCAAATTAATCAATCGAATCAGCACTAACCACTCGTACATCTTCCGGTGCCGGAGTGTTGACTGAGATTGTTTTTAAAAATATTTTTTTATTTGTAAATATATTAAAATAATATTTTTTTTAAAATTATTTTTGACATCAGTACATCAAATGATCTAAAAATATCTAAATTTTTTAATTTAAAATAAAAAATAAAAATAAAAATTTTCAAATTTTTTCAAAAGTGTTTTCCAAACGCATTTTCAAACACCCCTAATTGGTGAATACAAAAAGTGAAAACATTTATTGATTGTTTGAAATTGTTTTTAAAAATATTTTTTGTTCAAAAATACATTAAAATAATATTTTTTTAAATTATTTTTTATATCAACACATCAAAATAATCTAAAAATATAAAAAAATAATAATTTAAAATAAAACTTTTTTTTTCAAAATACTTTTTAAAAAAAAGTGTCAAACACCCCCTTTGAATTAAATTAATGCACGACATATCCACCAATTATCAGTTGGATTCCTAAACTAAACCCAAATATGTGATAGCGTTTAATATCCTCTAAATTAAATTTAATTAATAGGTTTTAATGAGGTCTCATATTTAAAAACCTTTGATCTAAAATTCAAAAAAATAAATTATTATTAAAATATATTTCTAAAATACCTCTTGCTTTTTCTATAAAATTTTGTTGAAAAATAAAATAAATTAGAATAATATAGAAAATAAAAGAACCAATTTTTTTAATATAAATTGACGTTTCGTATTAATAAGTTACAGGAGAGTTTAAATAATGGGTACTAAGGTGGGGAATCTAATAGTTTAAGTAGTAATGTGTAAATAAGGTAAATCTATAGTACGAAATTGAGGAAAATATCTGCGTCTCGAGAGTCAAGGCCAGACTCTATATAAACAAGTTACACACAGAAACACAACAGATGATATCATTACCCTAATCTCTCTCTTTCGACACCGCGTCGCGGTGAGAGGCAAAGCAAGAACCGAAAATACAAGAAGAGCTATACAGAAATCAGGTCATGTCTGGTATGTACGGTCAAGAAGGTGATTCTGGTCCCCCGTCTTACGGAGGCGGAGGTGGATATGGAGGTTACGGTGGCGATAGTGGCTATGGTGGCGGTGGCGGACGTGGTGGATATGGTGGTCGAGGTGGTGGTGGAGGCGGGGGAAGAGGCGGGGGAGGCGGTTTTCATTCTCAAAGTCGAGGTAATTGATTAAATGGTTTTTATTAGTTTTAATTGATAATTGTTTGGGATCCGTTTGTGTGATATTGAGTGTTTAATTGTTAATTTCTATTGGATCTGATCTGCAGGAGGTGGATACCAAGAGGGAGATCGTGGGGGCAGAGGCGGCGGCGGAGGTGGCGGAAGAGGTGGTGGCCGAGGTGGAAGCGGCAGGGAAGGTGATTGGCCTTGCCCTAAACCAGGGTAATCTCTCTGATCAGTGATTTAGTTAGTTTTGTGCTTTTTTATGTCTAATAGTTGAAAATCATTATATTTAAAATTCAGCTGTTGTGTTATAGTATGTGTGAGATTTTGTTATGGAAACTGGTATATATCTGGATGTAGTTGTGGGAATTTGAACTTTGCAAGAAGAGTTGCCTGTAATAAATGCGGTACTCCTGCTCCTGCTGCCGGCCAAAATGATCGTGGTGATGGTGAAGGTGGTTATAGAGGAGGAAATGGTGGTAATAGAGGAGGAAGAGGTGGTGATAGTTATGATGGTAATAGAAGTAGTAATTATAACGATGGAAGCAAAGGAAGTGGCTTTGATAATAGAAGTGGCAATAGAGGTGGATCTTACAGTGGTAATCAAGGTAGAGATGATAGTGGATACAATCAAGCTCCGCCACCATCTCTCCCTTCATATGGTGGTGGAGGTAATTATCCACCGGCTCGGAACTCGTATGGTGGGAATGCTAATTATGGAATAGAAGCAGTTCCTCCACCTACAAGCTATACTGGTGGACCCACATCTTACCCTCCATCTTATGGTGGTCCTGCTAGTGGTTATGGAGGTGATGCTACAGGTGAGGCGAGGAGTGGTGGACGAGGTGGTCAACCTGGTGGGTATGGTGGTGGTGGACGAGGTGGTCAACCTGGTGGGTATGGTGGTGGTGGTTCTCGATATCAGGGAGGTAGTGGTTATGGGGCTGCTCCTGCTGATACCCCGGCTAAAATCAAGCAGTGTGATGATACTTGTGATGATACTTGTGACAATGCAAGAATATATATATCTAATTTGCCCCCTGATGTGACCACTGAAGAACTGAGAGAACTTTTTGGCGGCATTGGACAAGTAATTACATACCTTTTCTTTTGATTGATGTTTAGGAATTTTGGATTGGAGAATTGTGCCAAAGATGCATATTATATGGCAGAAATTGTTGATTTTGTAATCTATTACATAATTGTCTGTCTTTGCTGTAAATGACATTTAACTGCTGTGATTGAGTTAGTTATTTTTCTTCTTTATCTAATTACCATTAAATTTATGTGACTTTTATCTTTCAAAGGGTGTGCTTTCTAATTTTTACCCAAAATGCATAAAAACAATTATTCAATGCCATTGCTTCTGGGAAAGGAAGTCAATTTAGTGCTGCTTCTGTAATAGCTTTTCTTTTGGTGTGGGCAATTATGCTCGTAGAATTGATGTGCTATGTTCATAGTGCCTACCAAAATTCATTACATATAACTCCATCTCTTGTACCTATGAGACATACTTGAATCTTATTTCCTGGAGATGCCCTAAATTGCTTATGTATTATGCCTTTGTGGTGATTAAAGTGCACGAATTAATGTGAAAACTCTGTAATTGTAGGTTGGAAGGATTAAGCAGAAGCGGGGGTATAAAGATCAATGGCCCTGGAATATAAAAATATACACCGATGAGAGTGGAAACAACAAAGGCGATGCCTGTTTGGCATATGAAGACCCTTCTGCTGCTCACTCTGCTGGCGGTTTTTACAACAGTATTGATCATGCAACAGTTTCTCAGTTTTCTATTTAGTACTCTTTTCTTAACTAAGTCACCTGATAAACTCCATGGAAAAGTTTTATTTTACTTTGTATTTTTGTGTTGGTTTTCCAGATTATGATTTGAGGGGCTATAAAATCAATGTTGCAATGGCAGAAAAGTCAGCCCCAAGGCAACCTGCAAATGACCATGGGTATCTCCACTAACTATACTGCCTCTATTTTGACTAGCAAACGTTCTTTTTAGCTGTGATTTGCAGAGGTTCTGAGGCGTGTTCCTATTATTTCTAATCTGAGTGTGGTGGTATTTTGAATTGCACGTGCATTTTTATTTCTTATTGGGGTTTCTATTCATTCCCAGGGTTTATCTAGCTGTTTTAATTCATCATTTCCCTGTAAATAACAATAAAACAAAACTGATATTGTTCAACTTGCCTAACACATGGATAGGTAGGTTTAATGCCCTGTGATACTTCAAAGTTTATACTGTGTTTGCTAAACCCTTAACTACAATTAGCAATAGGAATCTAGGTGGATAGGTGGAATCTATTGTGTTGTCCTATTTTAATAGGTCTTGGTGTGAGCTTGTAGATATCAACTAGTTTCTGTCAATTATTTACTCTTTTTAGAAGTTTGCTCCTTTCTTTTCCTGGTTAAATCTTCACTGCTCCCTTTTTTGAGCTTTTTAAATGGGAGTATGAAACTAAACAAAACTGAAATAATAGGAGTGAAATTAGCTCGGCCCTTAAAAGTTATATAAAACTTGTTTGGTAGTTACTTCTCTGTTATCTTTTAGATTTTCATTTCTGTGATCTCATCTGTAACTCTTTGAAACTCTACATTGTAAACCTTCAAAAATTGAATATCTTTTTTTTTTTTGGTTTGGGGGACTTCCATTTGACACATTTTTTTATTTATTTTGACAATCATGTCTCCCAAGTTATTAAAAATCCAAATATATATTAAGTATTCATTTGCTCTGGGTGCTTTACTTGTTTGCATATGTATTTTTGTATTGACTCTTTGATGCTTTTCATATTTTTTGAATCGATTCTTACGAAGGAAACCCCACTTCCCGGAAAGCGCACTTTGTGGGCCCAGGGAGTGGTTAAAACCTCCGGCTGCCCCAGTGCTCTTACAAGGGGCTTTGCAGGGGCTCGAACCCGGGGATGGCCCCGCACAGGTCCCTCCCGCTACTCCACACACCTTGGGGGCTGGTGCTTTTCATATTCGGCACATATAGGATTAAATTTCTAATTAAATAAATCTTTTAGCTCTTATTATGGTTGTGAACTGCAAATTTTGTCATACTTGTCGACAGTTTATCTTCAAATAGTTTGAGAGTTTGAAAGCCTGTTTTTTTGGAAGTTGTTTATATTATCTTCTTTTATTGAATTTATATCTATTTTAGCTTTTCACGAGTACATTCCTCAGTGCCGGAACAAATGTTTAGTTATGACATCTCATTTTGTTATATAATGTAGCATGTAGTAGTGGTTATGTAAAGGCTGTGATTTTTTATTATTCACTGTGTAACAGAGGTGGTAGAGGTGGCTATGGTGGTGGAGGTCGACGCAGGGATAATTACCGAGATGCTGGGAATTCTGGTCCAGACAGGCATCAACATGGTGGAAATCGATCACGTCCTTACTGAGAATGTCATCTGAGCTGTTTATGTACTAAGAATTATGATCTGAGGGATTTAATAATATTCCTTTTCCTGGGGTTGTTCTTGAACTGGAGACTAAGAGGTAGGTTGTTCACTTGCACTGAGCAATACCCCTTTTTCTCCTTTCCTTGTTCATCTGTTGGTACCTGGAGGGGTTTCTGCTTTAGGCATCGGATTGATTTTATTGTGTGAATGTTTTTATAGAGGCAAGTGGATAATCTCCAAATTGCTTGCTGCTAAGGTAGGTTGATATTTTCAGGTGAGTGGCGCCTCTTTCAAAATCACGCTTTATACTTGTTTTAGGATGCGCAACGTGGTGCATTATAGAACTACCTTTTTAATGTGGCATGGGAATTTGGGTTTGGTGCATGCATCCCCCTAGCTAACATGGCAAATAAGTTCAAAAAGATTGATCATTGAAGAGCATTTCAGGCCTGGTTTGTCTTACCCGTTGGGAGATAGCAATTCCACAACAATCTGTTTTGTAGTTCCACAACAATCTGTTTTGTAGCCTACCCCACTTTCTGTAATATATGCTATAGCTAATATATGATATTCTATCCCTAGATTTATCACCTAAATCCTTTTATGCTAGAAAGAACATGCTCATGTATATTTAGAAATTACTTGCATTATTGCCTGTCATCTGCCTTGATTTTTTCATGTATTATATTTCATATATTAGCAGTCAATGTGAGCACAATATCACCTCAAACAAACCATGAACATGTTGATTTCAAGATCTCAAAGGGCTATAATCTATGAAAATTTTCTTGCAAGTTGGTTATAGTAAATGTTTATAATTGCATTAGGAATGCTGGTTAGATGCACTTTGTATCTTGTTTGTATCACGAGTGGTCATCGAATAATTTCTGGGTCCGCCAGTGTTTTGGAGAGCAAATTTGTTCGACTGACCCCTTGCCATCAAAGGGTGGCGTCCTGCACCTTGAAACTGTTCATCGGTAGTGTCTCGGCTTCCAAACTCTTCCAAGAAACAACCTGAGCTCGGTGTGTGGGGCCGCTGGTGGCTTGTTATTGCGACAATTGCCATTATCAGTCCGAGACAAAATTGACGGCCTCGTATAGTGTTCCTCCCACGCGACCTCTGGCAATTGGAAATCTATCTTTGCTGTTCGTGGCATTAGTCTTCTGCCATTTGTTTTATTGCATTGCAAGTCGATTGATTGGCATAGAGTTCAGTTTCCCAATTTGTTTTGTTATTCATGTAAAAACTAATGTGGTTCCAAAACCTGTTTTGTATAGATTTTGGGTGGGTTAATTTATTTGTTGCTTTTGTTATGCGACGTGGATTCTCGAATCGTGTAATCGAATGGCTTGTGAATTTCAAAATGACAATAATAAATCATGACAATGCAAATATATTTGGTCAACTGGCTTTAAACCGCCGGATGTAGCAGCACTCAAGGAAATTGAAGGTTTTCGTTGGACAACGCGGTTTTTTTTTGCAGCACTCACCGTGGTTTCAGTTTCTTCTGTTAGGCCCTCTTGTCTTTATTGTTTACTTTTAGAAAATGGGAGAGATTATTTCAAATGACATGTTAGGTTTCATTTTTTTCTAAAAAAGAACAATATAGTGTTGAAATTTTGGTGTCACTTTACATATAAAATCTCATGCTTCAAAATTATATTAAAAATGGTGTTAAAGTTGAAGTTGAAAAAGAAACAAACTCTTCAATGCATGAATCATCTTGCTTTGGATGTAAAATCATTCACACAAGTTCAAAGTTTTAGCGATATGATGATTTAATTTGATAAAGTATTCATAATTTTTAACGAAAGTTTTAATAGTTCGAGCATGGTAAAAACTTTGAATATTTTTAAATCAAAATTAGCAATAGTTCACATGGAGTTTGTATGGACTAACCCGCAGCCTCACCGTACATGGAAGCAACAAGAACACTAGGACTGTTAAATTTTATATACGCCACAAAATATAGATATTATGCAAAATCTTGGAAATTTACACCTCCAGTAGGTCTATTTGTGGGGATAAACGTTCCAAAAAGCCAGAACAAAAAAACAAATAACTGGAAGCATCATCGATGATCACCTCTTGTTCAGTCTTCTTGAGATTGTTGATTAAAATCTGGACCTCCAAACCCATCCGGCGGAAATGTACTCTCTAAATTTCACTGGCAGTTGCAAATTTATTCTCTAAATTGACTTCACCCACAACTTGGACAACAACTTGGTGATGATCAAGATTATTAAGAGAATCAGAATATGAATGAGCAGTGATGCTGCAAAGGCTTTAAGATTAATTCTCATTCTTACTTTCATCCCGTATTACACCCTAGCTTTATACATAAATAACTGTGTAAACTAGAAAACAGTTCTATTATCAATTATAGGAAACAATTGTTTCTATGATTGTGAGAACAAATCATATCAATATCTTCACTACACAGATCATTTTTATAAGAAAATAATGAAGGTCCACACTCCCACTCAAGTTGGTGAGTAAGTGTTGCACATTCCCAGCTTGGACAAGAACCTTTTTAAAAATACGATTTAATACAACTTTTGTCATGATATCTCCAATTTGATTTTCGGTCTTGATATGTGGTATTTCAATAATTTTGTCGTTGATTTTTTCCTTAATGAATACTTCAAATCCCAAGAAATATTTGAGGGTGTCGAGGTCTTACATTTGAAACTCCGTGGACAAATATCATTGGAGAGCCATCCTCTCAAATTCATCATTTACGGTGATTATCATATCATCAATATATACGACAAGAACTGTTAGCTTACCTCCTTTCCTTTTAATGAACAAAGTGTGATCAACATTACTTTGCTTATAGCCAAACTTTTATATAGCATGAGTAAGTCTTCCGAACCATGCTCTAGGCGATTGTTAAGAGTGTATAATGACTTTTGTAATCGATATACTTTGGTTCTTGTGCCTAGAATCTGATATCCTAGTGGAAGACTTATATAAGGCTCTATTCAATGCTCCATGTAAGATGCATTCTTCACATCCATTTGGTGGAATGACCATCCAAGGTTTGTTGCTAGAGACAGTAAAACTCGAACATTGTTGATCTTTGCTATCAGTGCAAATGTATCTATATAGTCAATGTCTTATTTATGTTTGTATCCCTTTGCCATCAATCTCGTCTTGTACCTATCAATTGAGTCGTCATCCAAATACTTAATAGTGAAGATTCATTTGCATCCTACAAGTTTCTTTCTAGTGGGTAAATTGACTATTCTCCAAGTATTATTTGTGTTTAGTGAACGCAATTCCTTATCCATAGCTTCCTGCCACCTGAGATCGGTTTTAGCTTCCTACACACTGTAAGGAATAAATACATTGGATAATTGATATACAAATGACTTATTTGATTCCAACAATCGTTTAGTGTACACATAACTATTTAAAGGATATCGAATTTTGCATTTTGGATAGGGCTCATATATAGGTTTAAGAATATTTTGATTGGTTCATGGTGAAAGTTTTCTAATCTCAGGGAGAGTTGGAGCTGGAGTTGATTGACTCAACACTATTAAAGGTGACACGTTGCTAGACCTGTCATCACTAGGAGAAACACTAAACTCGATCGGTACTTGCATGCCAGTATGGTCATTGACCAAATGATCATGTATAGTCTTAGATTGTATATTATCTGGCGCCTCTATCAATTCATCGGGAATTGGTTCTTCTCGATCACGGGTGGAGATTTTAAAGCCATATCATCATTGATTTTCTCATGATGAACCTCATCTAGTAGAACTATATTTTTATAAGCTGGATTATGAATTTCGGTATGACCACTGCTCTCCTCCTAAAATCCATGTGCTAAAAAATACATAGCTGATTCATGAAACTACACATCCATGGTGGTAAACATATGGCGTGTCATGGGATAATAGCAACAGTACCCTTTGGGTGAGGACTATAGCCAATAAACACACATCGGGCGACACGAGGCTCCAACTTACCGCGTTGGTGTTTATGGAGATGGACGTACACCACGAGGACACAAATTAATAGTGGAGGGGGCACTAATCAAGGTGGATAACAACTAGTATGAAGTTTAAAAATTGATGACACGGGAAGACACTCGGTTAATCAAATAAGTGAGGTAAAAAAGCTTCACCCCAATTGACGGGAAGGCATGAGTTTAAATAATATTTTTATTTATTTTTAATATTTGTATATTAAAATAATTTAAAGCTATTTTTTTTAAATTGACAAAATAATGGTGAAACCGCTGCTCCAAACAACAGAGATTTGAAGGAATTCAAATAAGTGCGTTAACTCCTGGACCGGGTCTCCATCCAACCTAAAGAAATCTTTTAAACCAAAGGAAAACCCAAGCCCAGACTCACCCTCATAAGTCATAGCCTTCCTCCCGCCCTCAGCAATTTCCCTCCCAAAATGGCAGGAGACACAGAAACTCCGCATCAGATAACCCTCTTCCGCTCTCAAATCACAACCAGAAGGTACCAATTTTCTACCCTCACACATTTTTTAATGAAAATAATCACTCGTTAAATCTCTTATCTCTTTCTTTCTTTGCAGATTCAACGACGAATCGCTGCGAATTCTCGAATCACTTCTGGTCTTCAAAGACGTGAAATCGCAGGCTGAAACTCGATCGGACTTGAAACAGTTCTTGCGATTCGAGTCTCTCTCTGTTTTCCAAGAAATCAAATATAAAACAGTTTATCAGAAGCTTTCCATTCTCCAATTCTTCGTTCGCGCTTTCGCTCTCATAGGCGACACGGAGGCAGCCTCAAAATCTTATCCTTCATTCAATTAAATCTGAACTAGCAATCTGTGCCTTCATATTGTGTCTTCTATATGTGCAGAGTTGTTTGGCGTTGAAATACGAGGCATTGCTTTTTCGTGACGTTAAGTCTACCAGTGACCAATCGCTACATGTTTCGTATCTGGAATGGCTAGATTTTGCTCAACACTTGCTGGATCAGGGCTTCTATTCTATTGCCACACAGGTTAAGTTTTTCTTTGTTCAATATTATTTTTTTTATATAATTATTATATTTTTTTTATTATTATTAGTCCGAGCCTTCACTTTTATTGTTTTTTTGCTCTTGTAGGCATGTGAAAAAGCCCTAGCATGCTTTCAAAAGAAGGATGTTGCAGATGCCAAAACAGGCGACTTCATCGAAAATGCGCGGGTAATTGAATATATAAAGAGGTTTAAGGACCGTGCCATGAAGTCTGCAGCATCTGGCTCTGGTATGTTTTTAATCCTTTAATTTGTACGTACAATATCTGATCAGCTAATGCAACTTCGATGATATATCGTGTGCTGTGTTGTACGACTTATATTTTAAACTTCGGCTATACTTTGTTGATAAAGACAACAGAGTTGGGATGTGAATTTGTGCACGAAATGATGTAAACAAGAGAGCAAAGCATGAAGTGTAATGTTGGACATTTTAATCGTTGTTATATGGAAGAAAGCATCTCAGCCGGTTAAGAAATAATATAAATTATATTTTAAGATTTCATCTAACAACTTAAATTTGTAAGTGAGGTGATTTCATGATATGATATTAGAGCCTTGTTGACCAAGTGATTACGAGTTTAAATCTCACCACTTTTGTTTTATTTGATAAAAATTAAGCATAAGATAGTGTGAATTTATGCAAGTTTTAAGTTCAACAAGCTTTCTCCTGAAGAGGTATGTTAGAAAATAATATAAATCATATCTTGTGGCTTTAATGAGATGATTCTTTGATAGGAACTTCTTGTTTGTTAAAAATGATGTTTGAAACTCATGAGCTGGATGTAATAGATTGATAAAATTTATTTGGCGTCAATGATGAGACTACTAGTTCTCACTTCAAAAGCTAATCATGTGAAAAGAGACCTTCATTTATGTTTTGCCAGTTTTGTATGCGCATATTGGTGAAACTTCATGATAAAATGTGCTGCGCCACAAAGTAGAAGCATGACTCAGGAAGATAGGCTGCAACCATCTGAAGGAGTTCTTCCTAGATGTCTTTGTTGGCTTTAACTTGGCTTTTTATAGGAGTATTCAGAACACCACTTTATATTGCTTTTCTAGGCAGTGACAAGTTTAAATATTGTTACATCCTTGTTTGTGGACTTTCATCATTCAGTGAACGAAGGGTACTTAACATAAGCTACGAGATTGCTTTAAGATAGATAATAAGTAGGGAATGGCATGCAGCATTTCTTTTTGTGTTTTTAAGGTCAAAAGGTAAAGAGATAAAGTGATCAGACTCAAACAAAGCAGTTTCGCCATTTCTGGTGTAGTATATTCTGCTAATTTGGCGCCTCATATTCTTAGTTTAGCAGACTCTACGCCTGTGGGCCATTTAGATGGATTGAAAATTTCAAGACTATATGATCTACATTAGCAATTGCTACTCAAGGCTGCACGTACTGTTTCTAGGTTATATATGGCTGTTCTTTTACTTTTCAGGCATCTATAATCTCACTTTCTACAAGGGATTAGCCATATCTTTATTTACTTGATGTTTGCTTTAATCCATAAATCATTCTAATGCTCGTTTTAGTCGTGAGGAAATATTGAAGAACTATATATCTTCCGTTATGTAAATAGAAGTTAAATGTATACGATAGCCTCAGCATCTTTGGCATATAGACTAATTAATGTTGGACCTCAGAACTAGTTAATTTGGATTTAGTGCAACTATTTTGTTGGATGTTTATGTGTGGTTCTCGTTTCTCCAAGTGACTATGGATTGATAAATGAGATTCATGCTGAAGTCTTTCAAACATTCCTGTTCATTTGATGGTTGCAAATTCTGTTTGCTCATTCCAGTCCAGGCAAAGGCGGCAGAGTATTTGAAAAGGAGAATTGTCGAGAAGAGCAGAATATGTTCTTCATTTCGTACAGAAACAAAGAGTGCTGCTAGCACTCTGTTTAGAAATGGAATCAAGAAGCGGCATGCGCGTGAATTGCGTAAACACCAAAGTTTGCAGCAGAGCATTGAATTTTAAATTTGTTGCCATTTTTTTGTGCCCTCACCGAATTCATTCACATGACTGGAAAGTCGTATGAAGTCTCCCCTTGTTAATTACAATCTCTTCCCCCTCAATTGTAACTATACTGAAGACAAAGAGAACGCTTTGCCATTCCATTCAATCAAAAGAACATCAAGGTATGCTCTGATTATCTGATCATTTTGGATCTTTTCATATGAAATAACATGATGGGTTAGGATTATTTATTTATATATGCTGGATCTGAATAAATGACAGGCTGGTAAGATAGTAGTCTGTATGACATGCTCTGCTGGCTTGGCTTGGATTAGCCATATCAAGATTGTACGTGTCAACCAATGAAAACAATTAGCACGGCTAGAGCATTTATGTTCCTGTCAATACATTCTTATTGTATTTTACGGTAGACAATAATGAAAAAAATGAGCTTTCACCAATCATTGAATAATTTTCTTGGGCATGACCTGCAAGAAAAAAATGAATTATCTCTCTAATTATGCGTTCTTCAATCTATTTGTAGTGTATGTCGTCAGGAATGGCTACTCTTCTGGCGCCTCCTGAGAGCTCTTTGTCAGCGAGTATCACTTGCAAAAAGAGACTCATTTATGAACACATGGTATGTAAATTACTCATCACGTTAGAGTAGATAATAGAATTCTAGATTGAAGATGGCCTCTTTAATTTTTGAAGTGTTAAACCATAAATGACTTCATTTTGAGGGCTAAACGTAGCTCTGCAGCAACAAATTAACATGGCCCATGTTCGAGTGCTTGCTCACGTGCTTACCTCTTGTTCAGGCCTATTTTATAATTCTTAATTTGCACCGAATTTATAAGGCAGACCTTGCCGTTTGAATATATATAATTGGTCGCCTTGGCCTTGGAAATCCAACATGGACCCCTGTTCAAGCTGCTGAATTCCAAGTCTATGCTGCCATGAGCCCCTCGCTAGCGATGCTGGTTATGCCAAACAATGCCTCTAATCTTCACCACTTTAGATTTCAAAAATAAAGGATGCGCAAATTTCAAGAATCGAATCTTCCCTATCACCAGGCACATTAATTGCTTGCATTGGAGCTCGCATGTTTTTATTTTGCTTCAAGGGGGGGAAGATGTCTGTTTTTCCTCCTATTTTATTAATGTGTTTAAAAATACCAAAGTAAAACAAAGAATACAAGGTTCTCACTTTCTAAAGTATGATTCCTTTTTCTTCTTCCTAGAGCTTAGGGGTTTGAAACTTTCAAGTGAGACGCGTTTTTTGATGTAGTTCGATAAAATAAATGTCAACAGGCCCCCCCTCTGGTCGAGAAACGGCTCTAAAATAACATCTATATATATAAATATATGTATGTATATATAAATATAAAGGGGAAAAAAGAGAGAAGGTAATAGATACGCCATGACAACTAGCTAGGGAACGAGAGTTTGTTTTTCTCGGAAGAGAAGATTAGAAGCCTGGAATTGGAATCATGTGGTGAGCATTAAATGCAAGAGAAAAAGAATAGGTCTTAGGGTTTCACAACCCTTGGGTTTTCCGTCTCTGTCTCTCTGGAATTGGGTTTTTTTTTTAACGCCATAGAAATTCGACCTTAGCCTTATGTCGGGCCGCATTTAATGGTTCGCATTAATTACCTGGTGGGTTTATCTATCGTCGTGGTGTTATTTTATGGAGATCAGAGGAGGGGTAAATTAGGAGCTCAACAGATGTCTATGGATGGTTTAGAATAATGCAACTACATATAGACATTACGCAATGACAATATTCATGTGGGATGCAATGTTTGCAAAGCATTCAACATATGTCAAACAACAAAGAAGTACAGATTAGCAGAAAATTCTATAATTAAAACAGCAACGAATGACAAATTTGAACTTCTGACGCGCACGTCACCACCACGTTCCTGTTTTAGGTCAAATTTATTAGAAGCTCCTATGATGTCAAGGGCCTCTCCCACCACAACAGTAGGGTTCGGGTTGTCATCAATTGCAGAGCACAACAACCACTTTTGTTGAATTATTTTGGTGTTATTGGTGGCATGGAAATAAATTGAAATAAAAAAAAAAATCCACTGAGTTGGAACGCTGTACGGTTTTTTGATTGATCACAGACACTAAACATTGGAGTTGGTAGCGATGCATTTTTATGCTACTCTCGTCGTCCTTCTTTAATTTATTAATTTGAAAAGGAAAATAGCTGAGAAGAAAGGAAAAAAAGGAAGCCTTTGGATTTAGAAGTAAACGGCGGACCTCTAACGTAAATCAAGAGAGGAGGAGAATTTCACAAACAAACATTCACGTCGAGCCCATTTCTCTTGATCCTGGTTAGCTAGGCAGGTTTCACATCGTTCCCATCACAGCGGCAAACCCTAAACCAGCAGCCTAGCAATTAATGACTCACACTTTCTGAGATTTAGACTTTTATAATTATAAGACAGAGGTTTAGACGTTTGAATCCTAATAGTGAAGTAACATAATCATCATATTATATATTGATTTTAAAAAAAAAACTCACATGATCAGTGTACATACATCCAATTAGAGCACAAAAATATACGAATAGTCAAACAAGAACGTGGATATATAAGATTATCATCACACCAATGCGTTGCCAACCCATCACGCGCCTGGCGGTGGTCAACCTCCTCCATTTGATCTTGATACAATCTCTACACAACAAATTGACCTTCATGGTGTATTCAGCACTAGTGACTTGTTAAACCCGAAAGCCCAAAACTGTAAAATACCACGTGCATGATAGATTATGGTTTCCTCTCCAAACTCAGGAATCCTAGCTAGCCTCTCTCCGTGCATTTGATAATTCTTATTATTTGTTTAATTATAATGATAATCTCATTATTTTGACCTGAACATGCGCGTCCAATCTACAATAGGGGGGGTGCCACTCCCTCAACTTAGTATAAATACACATTTTTTGAAGCTCATTTTGTTCTACATTGAGCTCCCGTTTGTATTTCCTTTTATCTTTCTTTCTTTCTACCTATCTGAGTCAAGAGGGATTTTTCTTCGAGTTATTTTAAGACAGAAATATGGCGGGTTCTTCACCATGTGCATCCTGCAAACTACTACGGCGCCGGTGCGCCAAAGACTGCATCTTTGCCCCTTACTTTCCTTCTGATGATCCCCACAAGTTTGCCATTGTTCACAAGATTTTTGGTGCAAGTAATGTCAGCAAGATGTTGCAGGTTTTTTCCTTTCTCGACCCCTTACTAATTTATATATATGATCTACTGATCATTCTATCTTGATCAGTGTATTACTACGGAAAAGAATGCTGCTATTTTCAGTTTTTAACAAAAAAGACGATTCTTCAAGTGATGAGAATATTATGATCTTGCAGGAGATTCCAGTTCATCAAAGAGCAGATGCCGTGGGCAGTTTAGTTTATGAAGCAAATGCAAGAATGCGGGACCCGGTCTATGGATCTGTCGGTGCAATATCTTACTTACAAAATCAAGTTTCACAGCTACAAATGGAACTTGCAGTAGCTCAAGCAGAGATACTATGCATCCAGATGCAGCAAGAGCCTAACTTGCCAATCCAGCTAGATCAAGATGAGAAGTCACTTCTTCTAGCCAGCTGCAATAACTTCACCAGCATTCCTCAGTATTTTAACTTTGCCTCTCCCAGCAATGTAATCCAAGACCCTCTCAAGAGAGAGTCTCTTTGGACCTAGCTAGATACTTAATCATGCTTGTTTTTAATGAGGTAACCTACTGCTTCAAGGTTCTCTCTAGCTAATTTTCGTGTTGAATTTTGGCCTAGCTTTCTGGTGTATTTCTCATAGAAACTGTCAAGAATCATCTCTTAAACTTTTAGTTAATATGGTATCAGAGTTTTGTTGTTATGAGTTTGAATCTTATTATCCTAAATCAAGCACAAGGTAATGTGATTCTATATAAATTTAAAGAATTTTCACTTGAAGAATATATTAGAGAATAATATAAATTATATTATAAAATCTCATTTAATAATTTGAATTTTTAGATAGTTTTTTAACTTAAGCAAATGCATGATCGCGTATAAACAGTTTGCGTGTGTGTACATGTGAAAGAAAGCGAGACAAAAAAAAGAAACTTCATGTGGGATATTGAGTTTAGGGGTCAACAATTAGCCGGCCAGTACTTCTGCATGTGAGATTAGGAGCACAGTGGGGTTTACATGGATTCTCTTCTCTTCATTAAAACGCTGTTTATTGTGGGGTATGCTGTCCCCTGGCTAGTTTTCTTTCTGAATATATGATTTCAAATTTGAACCTGTAAATTAACCTTCATTTCTGTCATGCTCATGAAAATATTAATATTAAAAATAATTAATATTAATAATCATCTCATTTGAATATTTAAATTATTAAATAAAATTTTAGAATATAATTTATATTATTTTTTAACACACCCCTTCAACTAAAAAAAATTTGGACTTGAAACTTGCATAGATCCATGCTATTTTATTCTTAATTTTTATTAAATAAAATGGAATGGTGAGATTCAAACTCGTAACCGCTAGGTTAATAAGACTCTAATACAATATTAAAAAATTATCCCACTTAAAAATTTAAATTATTAAATAAAATCCAGAATATAATTTATAATATTCTCTGACAAATAAACCACTGCCCTGCCTGCCTGTGCAATTTTTCAAAGTTCAAACAAGAACCGAGCAGGACCTTCAATGACAGAGAAAACACGTTTGGCATCTTAATAACATGCATACAATTATGGTCGCTGTGTTTCAATTGTAATTAATTAATTTGAGAGCTCACTAGCCAGAACCTGGAAAACCATATATATATATATGATGCGACTGGAGTCTATGGATACATGTATGAGTTTATGTATGCAGTCTCTACTCTCTAGGGGCTATTAAATTCACCACTTGAAAATTAAATTTAGATATGCACATAATTATGTATTATTCAACCACGATGAGTTCATATCCTTTATTCAATAAGTACAATATTAACATGTTTCTATTTTTTTTATAAAACAAATTCTCTTATACTCTAATATAAACTGATAGATTAAATAGTTTGTTATATGTATCATCCTTAATTTTTACTATACCAAAATCCACATCCGATCGAAACTCAAATTTTGCAATTACAAGATGAACAGTTTGTCATGTGATTCAAACACACATGCAGGTAGTACTTAATAATTCTTAACTCTCATAATATTTAGTTTTTCTCTCATGAAAGAAAGGTGAAATGTTATGACGAGTATTTTGTCAATGAATATGTCTCGTACTGAATAACAGGGTAATGGTAAAAAGACCTGTAATAATAGAGTTTATGTTAAGAGATCAACTTCTACTGAGCTGGGAGTTAATTATCATGTCACTAAGAATACTTTAATTGATGTTGATATTGAAAAGCTGAATGATATATTAAGAATTAGTGGACATAAAAAAGTCAGTGAAGATGATGAGATCGACGACCTTCGACTTAATGTCAAAGCTGATTATGGGCATGGCGGTGATGAGATTAAAGAAGAGAAAAAGAAGACAATTCTGATTAAAAAGAGTTCATATTGATTTTATATGTAAAACATTGACGTGTAATGAAATTAATATTAATGAAAAACTTCATATGTTGTTGCTTTTTAATGAAATATTATTAACACAATTAAAACATTTATTGTTGTGATTTTATTGTTTTGTTATTAAGTAAAATTGACATTACTGTATTTTGATTTTATTCTATTTGCAAGATGGATAGATAGTGAATACAAAAATATCATGAAAAAATAAATTATTTTATATTATCGATGACGTGTGAAATAACAACATAATTACCACCTAATGGATTTAGTCTGTCGGTATTAATTATAGGATTAGTTTGCTGAGAAGAGATAGAGTCAGGGGTTGGCATGCGATGAAAGCCCTCCAAATGGAAAAGCTCCCAGATGGGCTGAGGGCTTGTCATCTATGAAGAACCTAACTGGAAGATTCATCGATCATAAATTCCGTTGAATAAGAACCTAAAAGTTGAAATTGTTCTTACATTTCATAGTATATTTTATATATTCTTTAATATATTCATAGTATTATTCATCCAAAAACACTATATTTATCACTTAAAAATAAATATAAAATACACCTAATCAACAAGACAGATTAAGAACATATATCTTTTCTTTTACATATCATAAATAGATATTTTATATTTTTACCTGCTTGTTATTTAATAAAATAAAATAGTACAGTATCTATTATACTTATATAACTCAGGTTCAAATCTATCAGTTCATCGCTTCATCAGCGTACGGTGCTAGACTAGCGATGTTCTTTCGTTGACTGCCAGGCCTGACAGCAGCCATGGCCTACTTCAGTCTCAGCATCATCAAGTGAGAGAAGGATAATCTCCCCGGTGCGTGCTTGAAGTTGCACCAAAGAGTCCCAACAACTCTGTATGTGGCTCTTGGTACCCGTTTGGGACGGCGTATGACAAACACTGTTTTCAAAAAATTTATTTTTTTATTTTAAATGAATATATTTTGATATTTTTAGATTATTTTGATATGCTGATGTTAAAAAAAAAATTAAAAAAAAATTTCATTTTAATGTATTTCGACACGAAAAACACTTTGAAAAGCTACCGCAATAGCTCTCCCAAACAGACATCTAATTAATTTCAAGCGAACCATGAGATTTGAGGTCGAGTCTGATGGTCGGGCCATGAACTTCTGCTGCATGCCAAGAAAGCGACCAGAAGAAATTAGCATTGATCAGAAACCATTGTGAAAGTGAGATGATAGAGAACGTTTGGAACGATGGTGTGAGGGGAATTATTATGACTGGGCGTTAAGGGAGGAATAGTTTGAATGAGTCAGTGATGTTGCCTTAATTTTAGACTTCACCATATTTACCTGTTGAAAGTGAAACGTCTTCTTCAAATGGGAGAACGTGGTGGGGGAGGGAATGAATTGACATTGTTTTTTAATATTATTTAAAAAAAAATTGATTTTTTTTAACTTGTTTTAAATTATTTTTTTTATATTTTTAGATCATTTTAATTGATATACCGATATCAAGAATATTTTTTTTAAAAATAAAAAATATATCATTTCAATATAAAAAACAGTCATTTACAAGAAGATAAATAGAAAGTCATCCATCAAGTTACTAAATTACAACAACTAATTGAATCAGATTATTTCAGATCCTGGCTATAATTAATAATAATTGGTTAGCTAGCTAAGAACCGATAAGATTGTCCCATGAATCGGAAAACTAAGATGAGATTACATTTGATATAAGTTTTGCAAAAAATCAGAAGTTAAATGTAAATAAAAATACTTATTTGTTTTAACCCAAAAGTTAAAATTTCTGAAGCTCAAGCTTTACTTCATGAAAAAGAAAAAGAAATATCGAATACAGGAACAGTAAATCTTGAAGCTCATACATGTATCTAGTACATGGATATTTCATGTTTTTCAACGAAATTATGTCGACCAAAACTTTTAGTATAAAGTGTTTTTATAATTTTCATGCACAAGTCACGTCACCGTACATGGACTCACCTTTGCAACGATTCTTGAGAAGGAAATAGTGAGATGCTGAGTTGATTAATCAGCTAATAGGTCGCTTGCTTCTTGGTGCGTGCAAAACATTTCAACATGGCACCGGTCCCGGTTCACAGGCAGCGAAAAGGTACTCATGGCCCCACTCTCCTCCAGGCTGGAGCCTATGGGCCAATCACGACAAAGAAGGAAGGGAAGCAACCAATAGAAAGGGGATAAGATTCCACGTAGGATCAAGGTTTTATAAAGAAAGAAATGGCCAGGAATTCCCACCATGCCGACTCTCCTCAGATATCTTATAATAGTATTCAAACCTGCTCTGCAGACTTAGTACCGAGTAAAAAGAGGAAGACACACAAACGAAAGAGAGATACGATGAAGTACAATTCTTTCTTAAGAAGCCCCAAGAAGGAAGAACAAGAGGTCCCAGACACTGTTGTTACTCAATTCTCCAACGTCAAAGAAGAAGCTTATGGCAATGGAGAGATTGATGTCATGGGTGAACTGGAAGGGATTTTCGGAATTGAACATGATGAAATGCTGTCAAATGACAACATGTTTGGCCGACTTAGCTGGGATTTTATGGACCTGGAGGAGTATCCAGCAGTTGAAGATGAAGAAGGATCAGAAATGTTCAAGTTTGATGACAGCAGAAGCAGTTTTTTTGAGTTTGAAGAAAGCCATTACAGTACTGGTAAGGTTATAAAGGAAGAGAGTATTGGGTTTGGGGATGGAGATGAGAAAGGAGTGTGTTTGAATTTGAATTTGAACTTGAACTACCAAGAGGTCATGGAGGCATGGTCAGATCGCGGGCCACTTTTGGCTGCTGATCACTCTCTTCCCATGGCAAGCAATGACAATTATGTTAGTACACTCGACAAACTTATTATTTTCTCTTACCTTTTCTTTCCGCTCTTCCTTTTGAATTGTATCTTGAAAACGGAAAATCTCTCGTCACCTGCGCATGTTCAATCGTTATGATTCCAAGCTTAGAAAAAACTGTTGTTTGTGGATGGCTGCTAATTCAAGGAAAGAGAAAGAGTAGACAAATGCATTTTTGGAGGGAGCTTTTATTTTCTTTTGTGAGCATTAATTTAAGTTTCTTCTCTTAGCTGCCTAAGCCACAATATATATAAACTTGTTAGAATTTTTTTAAATTTGATTTGTGTTTAATTTAGTTGTGAGATTAATGTTTACAAATTAGCTTAAATACTGATCAGATGGGAGAGGTGCCAGTGATGGAAGAAGATAGGACAAGAAGGGAGGCAAGTGTCCTGAGATACAAAGAGAAGCGCCAGACCAGATTGTTCTCTAAGAAGATAAGATATCAAGTTCGCAAACTCAACGCAGAAAAAAGGCCTAGACTCAAGGTTCGTACCCTTCTTTTTTTCTAGAAAAATAATAAAATAAAATCGAAAAGGGTTTCTTCAAGAATGTTCAGAGAGATCCATTCTTTTTTTGTACATATTTTCATTTTAGTTTGAATCATAAGCATATGCTATTTTTGCTTGCAGGGTCGATTTGTGAAGAGAGTACTTTCCTGAAAAGATAAGCTCATGCTTTCTGCTCGATCTCGTCTCAAACTAAAAAATCTACAACTCCCATGGTTCAAAAATATCTCTGAAGTGATTTTTTTTTTCTTCAAAGACTTTCCGGGCACTTGTATCGTAAATCCCATCGTGCATGATTGACCTACTGTTCATCCCATGGTATGGTCTCCATCTGGCTTCTAGTGATGGACTTTTATCATATGCAGCAATCAAACTGTAAATCGATAGTGAATCGACAGGCTGGGCAGCATAAATTATAGTGGTCCTTCTCTGTGTTCGTTTTCATTTGTAGTATTTCTGATTCTGGTGCTTAGGGTTTTCCAACTATTATGGGGCCTGTTTATGTCAAGTGTTGTTTTCCGGAGTGCCAGAAGATGCTTCAGCTCAAGAAATCTTCCACTGGAATGGAATGTAACGTAGTTTACCCAGGCCACCACTCTAGCCCTGCCCCACCTAAAACAGACAGGAATGACTTCTACAAGTCTACAAGGGCCATTACACGCACCTTTCAGAATTTCATTTGAAAATTCGCATATTGTATGATGATAATATCGACCAAAATTAAATGTGTATTTCATTTTCATGATTGAATTCACTCCCTCGTGACACAAGGGCGCCGATACAGTAAAGGCATTGATCAGCCCGGAATACTTGCTTTTTAAATCCAAAACATAAACACATACTTGTGAACAGTTCGTAAATACTGAGAAAACTAGCTGTTGGTTTCTCTAAAGTCCTGGTAATTTTCCAGGAAAATTTCTTATTGATTCTGCAATCATCTTTTAGTGTTTTCCCTTCAATCGTCTCCTTCAAAAGAAGGTGGTCCTGCGATGCCGAGAGAAATGGCTGTCGCAGTAACACAAGCCACTGTCATTGGTTGGCTTGATATTATAGCTGGGCCATAAATGAAAATGATGGATGATAGCAGCGTCCCCAATAGTGAGAAGAGCTCTCATCAACAGAACATGGGATCCTTTTCACGACCAGGGAGGGGTAGGAAAACACCGGGGCTCTCCACTTCAACCATAGATAAGCTCCAATGATTGTTTGTTTCTATATGCAAATGTATACGCCACTCTCTCTCTCTCTCTCTCTCTCTCTCTCTCTCTCTTTCTGTTTTTTTTTTTTTTTTTTTTTTGAGTTAATGGTGTTTTGATATTCTACTCTCTCTTCAAGCATAGAATTATATATGTAAAAAGTGAAAAAAAAATAATTAAAAACCCAGACTATTGGAGATTTATCATCACATTTTAAAAGCGAGAATATCTTTTTTTATATCAAATACTTAATATTAAACTAGAAAAAGAAAAAGAAAAATAGCATCTAATAAAAAAATGTTATCATCAATAAAATTACGAATGTGATATTTATTCTCTTATGATTAATTGTGATTTAATGTCATATTATATTCCTAAATTATTGGGATTTAGAACAAAAAAAGACCTAAATTACCCATTTAATCTACTATATTCTAAATTATTACTTGTTAAATAAATTAAGGCCTAACATCACGTTTGAACGTTAATACTAGGTCAAGCTTTGACCCTTACGTTAAATTAACTTTTAAATGGAAAATTATTTATTGTGCAAATGTTATAATATTCCTAGGTGAAGGACGGGACCGGAGGAGAAAGGCATTTTATGAGAAAATAATATAATTAAAATATTTTTGTTTTTACGTTGTAAAAGTTTTTTTTTAAAATATTTTAATTAATTTTCTTTAATGGGTTTAGATATTTTTTAAAAATATTTTTTTAATACAATTTTAATAAAAATAATAATTTAAAACTATGTAACCGCATTTATTGTTTGTTTGGGATTGTGTTTGAGATTGTGGTTAATATTGCTTTTGAAAATATTTTTCGTTTAGAAATACATCAAAATAATATTTTTTTTATTAATGTTTGGGAGTGTGGTTAAGGTTTTTTTTTAAAGTGTATTTTGTTCAGAAATGCATCAAAATAATATTTTTTATTTTTTAAAAAATATTCTTGATATAACACATGAAAATGATAATAAAAAAATAATTTAAAATAAAAAATATTTCTTTTTAATTTTTTCCAAGCTTCTAAAATGCCGTGTCAAACATATCTTAGTTATTAGTCTTCATTGTGATTGGATTATTTTTATCTACTCCCTCTCTACTCTAGTTGCACAGAGAATCTTTACAAAGGCAGTCCTCACAATCAATTTCTCCTCAATATTATCTTGGAAAGAGTTTTTTTTTTAAAATAAAATTTAGTATATAGCCCCTTTCTTGCCTGGCTTCAAGGCTTCATATAATTTGTTTCTTTCTTGGCTGAGATGGATCATCTAGGAAACCTTGAGCCAATCACCATTTGCCATGTCATGGCGTTGCCATATCCAGGTCGTGGCCATATAAATCCCATGATGAACCTTTGCAGGTCACTAGCTTCGAAAAAACCTGATATTCTTATAACATTTGTTGTCACTGAAGAATGGTTGGGCTTGATAGGCTCGGAGCCAAAACCTGGCAGCATAAGGTTTGGCACCATTCCTAACGTGCTCACTTCTGAGAGAGCTCGAGCTGGCAAATTTCCTGCCTTCTTCCAAGAAGTTTTGACCAAGATGGAAGCGCCGGTTGAGAAGCTCCTTGGTCAGCTTAAGCCACCAGTGAGTACCATCGTAGCCGACACATATTTGATGTGGGCTTTTGAGATGGCAAATCGCAACAATATTCCGGCGGCCTCGCTGTGGACAATGTCGGTGCCGGTATATTCTGTGTTTCAGCATTTTGATCTCCTTGTCCAAAACGGACATTTCCCAATCGAGTTGAAAGGTACGTCCCGGGGGGCTAAGTGTGGGTTTGGAAGTGTCAATTTGTTTTTGTTTTTTTAATAATTTTTAATTAAAATCATTTTTACATTTTCAATATTAATATAATTACAAAATATTAAAAAATAATAATTTAATATTTTCCTATTCATTAAAAATCAAATTTAATCACAAAAACAAACCATTTCTAATTCTGCAAGTTGCAACAGTACTTTTAAAAAAACAATCTTGAGCCGTGCCGTATATTACATGTCATCGCTTATATTTTGCTTCGACTTTGGACCTTCAAGAACAAATATTTCAAAATCAAACCAGGCAAAATCCCTTATTTTACTTACATGTTTCTGTCATTCATTTATTTTTACTCCTCTAAGAAAAATTATTTAGCTAGTAACTTGGGTTATTCAATTATGTTTAATTTGGCTAAATTGATAACCTCTCTTACATTGCGCCCGACCACGTTAGCCGTTTTGATTCTGATTTTAATCAATGTCATATATATAATAGAAAAAAACTTGAAGTGTATTGAAATTTTAATAAATTTGTATTGAGATAAATACAAGAGATATGAATTTAAATATAAATAGTAAACATTAAATAAATTTAAGGTTTTTTTTTTCCTTAGAGATGCTCGTTTTCTCTACTAAAGAGTTGTTTAATGAAAATTGTCTTTCTGAACGAAAAAAGTCATTATTTATAGGGGAATGTGATGACGAACTTAATATTTTATAAAGTCTTGTAATTGTTAGGCTTTTGAAAGAATGTGTAATGTTGGGGAAACATCTTGTATATTGTAATCAGAGTATCATGAGAAAATTCAAGGAACAAAAAATGAGTAGTGGAAATACCTTTTCACTTTCTACAACTTTAAAATTTTGTTTGATAAAGGTCTGACCTTTTTCAATCATAGGATGAGGTTGAAGAATGTTATAAAAGGACTAAAATAGTCTCTTTATTGGTGAAACCAATTTGGTAATTTTAAAGTGTTTATGGAGTTTTTGAAATAAAAAGGATAAGAATAACTACCTTTGAAGTTTTAGAGAAAAGTATTACACCATGGCTGTCGGTAATCCCCATTAAGTGCAAGAGCAATAATGGTAATGTAGTTTGACTTGGAAACAGATTGAAAAATGAATTCTTTTATGGATAGCTTGTTTCCAATCAGAAGGGTGAATGATTTTCATGGATAATAAATGTAGAATATGCAAGTTCATGATGATTTCTCTAAAGTTTTTAGTGTTTAAATATGGTTGATCTTGTTATTTCAAGGATTTTCATATAATAAGACCGGGTTTTGTAAAGTACCATGGTTTAAAATTCCATCCAGAAAGATTAAAACTGTCATTGAAGAATTAGGATGAGAAAAATCTATCTTTAACGGACAACATTTTGATAATTTTATTCTATAATATATTCATTTTTTCTTGAAATGGAGACGGTTGTTTACTTCGAGAGGTCTTGGTCCTCACCAATTAGTCTATCTATCAGTAAAAGTAGTAATTATCACCCACATTATATATGACCACCTAATCTTGTAATTCTTCCCTTGGCATTTGACAGAAAGAGGAGAAGAACTAGTGGAATACATTCCAGGAATTTCTTCAACGCGTATCGTGGACCTTCCAACGTGTGTGTATGGGCATGGACGAGATATCTTGCATCGAGGATTCGAAGCCATTGCAAGTGTGTCCAAGGCACAGTTTCTTCTATTATGCTCAGTCTACGAGCTTGAATCTCAAGTGATTGATGCTTTAAAAGCAAGCATTTCAATACCTATCTATCACATCGGTCCGACCATACCTTACTTCAAACTAGAGCAAGAAGAGATTATTACAGGTCCAGGCGAGACTGACTATTTCCGATGGCTCGATATGCAACCGAGAGAATCTGTCTTGTATGTTTCTCAGGGCAGTACTCATTCAGCCCCAAGTGCCCAGTTGGATGAGATTGCTGCTGGCTTGCGCGATAGTGGTGTTAGGTTCCTGTGGGTGGCAAGGGCAGAGGCTTGTCTGTTCAAAGAATCTTGTGGTGGCGCGGGCTTGGTTCTGCCATGGTGTGACCAATTAAGAGTGTTGAGTCATCCTTCTCTCGGGGGGTTCTGGTCACATTGTGGATGGGGCTCTACCTCAGAAGCTGCTTTTGCTGGTATTCCATTGCTTACCTTCCCCTTATACTGGGATCAAGCCCCGAATAGTAAGATAATTGTCGATGACTGGAAGATTGGTTGGAGAGTGACGAGTGGATTGGACGTGGGCGGGTTGATAAAAAGAGATGAAATTGCAGGGCTGGTAAAAAGGTTTATGGATTCGGAAAGCGATGAGGTGAAAGAAATGAGGAGAAGAGCAAGGGAAATTAGTGAGATTTGTCGACGAGCCATTCGGAAAGGTGGATCATCTGATACTAATATCGATGCCTTTATTGATGACATCTTGCAACACCACAAGAATCAAGCTGATAACTGAAAGATGTTTCTGCTATTGTCAATGTTCTTGTCCGGATTCCCCAGCTAACCAGTACCAATTCTTCTATTTAAGATTATTTCAATAAGTTGGAGTGATGTTTTTTGTTTTAGAAACCGTCCTAGAAATATTCTAGGATGTTGATTAAGGCCTATGATCACCTATCAATAAAAATCGTTCTGGTTAAAGAACAATTTGTTCTCGAATGACCTTTTGATCTCTACAGAATTATGAATGAGATGGGCCTATAATTCTACAGTTTTCGAGTTCCTTATGCTAGGGCTATGATCTCAAATATCGGGGACAAAATTCGGCATTCGGCTAGCCTTAGAGTGCCAAGTAGAAATACAAGTGTAAGATCTGGCTAACCAATCGGAGAGTAAATGGTTCGGACCATTTTACTTTAAATTAATTTCTAAACATAATTATGATCATAATTAAATTAAATTGATTTATAAAAAATATAATTATACTTTTTGACTTAACTTTTATTCAAATTTATCAAATAATAAATTATTTTAGTTTTGAATCTGTATTTTTTTATTTTTTGGAACAAAAAAGTTACGATCGGGTTTTCAAAAACATTCAAAATTTCTATCTTGATTTTTCTGCCAATACCCTCTTCTTTTTTTTTTTTGTTATTTTTGAGTAGATTTAAGGAGTAATCCAAAATTGGATTACGACAATACCATGACTTAAATACTAATGGAAAACAACTTAATTACTGATTTAGAAGGACACCGGTAAACACAACTATTACCTTATTAGCTTATTTTCAGCAACTAATCCTAACTGGACTTCTTTTCCAAGCCTAACACTAATTATAACTGACCCACGCTAGTTATTGATTGGGCCGACCCATTATTCTGTAAATTAACTAACATATAACCCAATACTTAACAAACTGGGCTAGGCCATCCAGCCCAATGTTTTCATGTTTCTGAGTCATTGCTCATATTCTCTTTCATATCAAAATTACAACAAAAATAAAAGGCGTGCCCGATCCACTGTAGCGCCTCTCACATGTTACTGTGGATTGGAGCAGTGTAAGTGTCATTTTACCCTTAATGAGCCGACTGATTATGTGTCTTCTTCGGGGCGTCTTTTGTCTCTTCCAAAAACTTAAAACACGGCCATTTCTTTTCTTCTTTTCTTTCTGGCCACAGAGTGAACGACGGGCTGGGTGGTGAGGGCTGATCGGGCAGTCGAGGATGGCGGTTCGACGGCTGGTCTCGGGTCGTTATGGGTCTTCAATGAGGTATGTTTTTCACCCTTTGTTTACGTCAATTTCTACTTTCTCTCGGTTTCTTTGCATTGGGTTCTTCTGTTCTTTTTTTTTTTCATTTTTCATCCATCTTCTCCTTCGATTGATGCTCTTTCTGGTGTGGGTGTTGGTAATTGATTGCATTTTGAGTTGATTGTATTTTTTTCCCCTTCGATTGATGTTCGGTTTTTTTGGTTTCTCATTGATTTTGCTGGGAATTCGGTTTCTTGGGGTCGGGGTGCTTGGGTTTGGTCGTTTGTGTGTGTTGGGAAGTGGGTTTTGGGTTTAATTGGGTTCGGGTTGGGTTGGGTTGATCGACGGTTTGAAATCTCGGGTGCTCTCTGTTTAATTGGGTTCGGGTGGATCTTCGGTTTAATTTGGTTTGGTTTGATTCTCTGCATGCGACCGAATTGAATGAATTTAGCATTGATGAATTAAATGAATTCAGCATTGAATTGGTTTGTGTATGCTCTCGGTTCGTTACTTTTTTTTTTCCAGTTTGTTTCATGTGTTGAATTTTACGATCACTGTTGCCATCTGGTTCTGTTTCTTCAACTGGTCTTTTGCTAAATGTCACCTCGCATTAATGAAATTCTCTGTTCATTTTGCAGGATGACATGCTTTAATTTTGACTTCTTCTGTGTTGATATTTTGTTCCCTGGCCTGCACCGACTCTCTTGCATTCCTAGGTCATTTATTTAAGATTTTCTTTCCTGTTTTTTACGTTTTGTCTCCTGCATGTTTCTGTTGCTTTTCGTTTGCTCCGGTAGCTTCGTCTTTCTTCTATTTTTCTTTTCAGCTGTCCTTTGCATTTCATACGTTATTCATCCTAAATATTTTGTTCTTCTTTGTTCAGATTGTGGTCTCCTAATCGTCACAAATTGCTGCAAAGAGTTCCCTTCACAAAGCCTTCCCTAAACCCTTTGTCACCCTACTTTTGAGGTTAGTAAGCTTTTGACAAAAAAATTTAAAAACCTTGCAATTAGTTGTGCTCATAATGAAAATTTTTAATAGTTTGTTTGCTGCTTTTTATTATGGTTGTGGGAATTTTTATTGCGAACATGTTATTATGGTTTGATTCCTTGATATTAAAGGTTGTATTCGGCTAGGTCAATAATAAAGGTTGCCTGAAGTTATTTCAGGGCATCCAGTAATATCTCCATGGCAATTCCAGTTCATGGTTCAATTATGATGTTCTATAGGTGTGGTAGGTAATTTTTCTCTGCTATAAATACTGGCTGGATTTTGTTTGGAATATTTGTTTCTTTTATGGATTTTGTAGAGCCATAAAAACTTATAGTTGCCTTTGACTTTTGATGCTTATACCTTGAACTTGGTTTCCTTCCCAACACAGTCAGCATGCATATTTCACTTTCCAAGATCCTCCACATCTTTCACATTCTTCAGTCTTTACTCAAATCTCCAAGTCTTTTGACAAAACTAGGGTCTTGACTGCAATAAGACAACATGAAAAAAGTAATTTCTGGAAACCAGCTGACTGTGTTCCTACATTTTGCATCAACTAACAACCCCTTCACATTTTCTGAAACTTTTTGCTGAACCGATGGGGACCCAACAAAAAACCTTACCAGTGACTTCAAAGTATGCATCATATTCTGAATATCCTCATCAACAATGACATACCCATCATTGACATTCACTAACCTCCCATCAATCATATCCACATGTTTTAAGTGGCAGATCAATTCTGTTATCTTTGGAAACACCTTATCATACCATTCAATAGGCAAAACCTCTTCTTGGATTTCTCCTGATGAGTGAAAACTCCATTTCTCTTGGATTCAAAGCACGTTGTACCAATGAGAAACTTCTGTACATGTCTATACACCATCATTAGCTAACAACCTCCTCTATCTAATAATAAACAAGTAATTGCAATTTAGCTTTTAAACAAAATAAGGTTATTTGAAAAGACAATCGGCAGCAAACTTTAGGTTAATGCTTCAACCAAGGATGCCAAGAATAAGGGTTAATTGTCTCCTGCATGTATAAATACACAAACACACACATAGATTAACAAAAACAAAAAAAAAAACAAATATATTATCCAAGAAGACACATGTTTATGCACCTCATATAAACAAAAATCCATGTTATCTCCAAGACAGCACAATGAACTACATATAAACCGAGACCCACATATATTGCTGCCTTCTCCAATCTTCATCACTGCTCGACTTCTGTCACTCCATTAAAAGTTCCAACAAATCTTTAAGCACATGAAAATTAATGACCTTCTAATATGCATATGTTCTATTTCCATTAAAAGTTCCACTTTCTCCTATGATGTTTATATATGTTAACTTTCTCTTCAATTTTAGAAAATTTATGCATATGTATGTTATAATATGTATTGTAATGATTTAAAGGCTTATTGAATGTTATCATGTGTTGATGGGAATGATTGAGTACTTTTTACACTCATTAACAAACCCTATAAAAAAATGACCTTCTAATGTGCATCATGTTTAGGGTTTAAAAGCTTATTAAGAGTATAACATTAGAATAAAGAGATGCCTTATTAATCAACGTACTCAAATGTACAAAGAACATTTTTTATCCAATCACATGACCTCCGCAATAAATTTCTTAACAAAATCATTGCTTTTTATGCCTTTTCAGTCCACTTTCTCCTATGATGTTTATATATGTCAACTATCTATTCAATTTTAAAAAATTAATGCATGTGTATGTTATAATATGTATTGTAATGATTGAAAATCTTATTCAATGTTATCATGTGTTGATGGGATTGATTGACTACTTTTTAAACTCAGTAACAAATCCTATGGAAAAAAAACCTTCTAATGTGCATCATTCTAAGGGTTTAAAAGGTAATTAAGAATATAACATTAGAATAAAGATATGCCTTATTAATCAACGTTCTCAAATTTATAAAAAACATATTTTATCCAATCACATAACCTCCGCAATCAATTTCTTAACAAAATCATTCCTTTTTATGCCTTTTCAGTCAACTTTCTCCTATGATGTTTATATATGTTAAATTTCTCTTCAATTTTAAAAAATTGTTGCATATGTATGTTATAATATGTATTGTAATGATTGAAAAGGTTATTGAATGTTATCATGTGTTGATGGGATTGATTGAGTACTTTTTAAACTCATTAACACATCCTATGAAAAAAGGTTGCACTTTAATAATTTATAACAAAATTATATAATCAATGAATCAAAATGTTATGTATCAATCACTTTCCATATAAGATATCACCCGATCCCCCATAATGCTTGCCAAACCATAATTGCTTACTTATCTAAGAATTTAATTTTTTCCTCTAACTTCAAACGTTTAAGATTTCTAAAACTGCTTATTAAGAATACAACATTACAGTAAGGAGATGCATTACGATAAGCATGTAAATACTTATGTAGAAACTACAATCAAACATTTACACGCTCATTAACATGAAGATTCATTTTCATATTTGATAAACTGGAGTCAATCATTTAACACTAAATTAGACATCAGTTACCTCAACTAGGCATATCAGATATATAAACTAATGGCAAAAAAATATGAAGATTCATATTCAAATTGATAAATTTTCATGCTTTATCAAGTGAAAATTAAACTTGATTACTTATCATGTTTCTCAATTCAGAATAGTTCCTCATTATTGCACAAGTTCTTCTATTGATAAAAAATATTAAAAACATCCTTATAACTTCATTATTTTAAAACTTTGCCAACTCCTAATTCAAACTACATCATTAGAGCAATAACGTAAATCATGCTTAAAGTATCAATGTGTATAAAAGGTAGGTTAAATTCATATGATCCTTCAAGAAGTTTTACCATTGTATTATCTTCATTGTAAATGAATGTTGATCTAACTTCTTTTAATACATTTTTTCATATGTTCTAGGCAAATTTTTATTCGCACAACTGCTTTAGCTATTTATTTGTTGCTTTTGACGATTTTTTATTCGGAACTCATCTTTTCCTCTCCTAAATTTGCTTGACTATTACTCAAGTTTGTATCAAGTTTATTTATAAAAATGTAAGTTTAGTTTTATCACACATATACTTACATTCTCATATTCAATACTTTTAATCATTGCTGAACAATTTCATGCCTTTACTTTCATACATCACCTGCATTCCTTATAAATAAACTTCCTTATACAATAACATTCTCTACTCCTTAATTTTGCAGTCATCTAAAACAGAAATCAATCATTCTCAATGAAGAAGATGAGCCACCAACTAAGAGGAACAAAGACAACCTTTCTCCGTCATCAGAGGTCGCTTTGCACACCAATTATTTCGAAATATTTATCATTTATTTATCAATCATTATCTTCACCTGAGTTTGATAATAATTGCTCTACATATTTTCTTTGTTCACAAGTCATGCATTTAGTTGATTTGATTTCAATGCCTAAACTTAACTTTATATATATAATGCAATTACTACACTTAACTTGATGCAAATTTGATTCCTTCTGCACAATGCTACTGATTTTTGAAGAATACAACTGGAGATGCTTGATTTTTGAAAAATTATGCAGGTTGTGTTATGGATAACTTGGTATCTCCCAATATAGAGGAGACTCTGTCGAAATTTCTAACAAAATTTCTTCCCATGCTTCATCTACTAATTACAAAAATTAAACAAATTAAAGAAAAAAATTTAGAATTATTACTGATAATGATTCTTTCTCTGCTATTCATTGTTTTCATCTAAATTTTTATGTTAGATCTGCTTGAATTGTTTTATCATTCGTCTTTTATTTTTTTCAGGAAGATTAGCATCAGAATGATATGACTCATTTCACAAAAGGGATCTCGCTTCGTTCTACACGTTAACATCCCTTTATTTTGAACTTATGTACAAATTGTATAATTATCACTCTTTTGTCATCTTTGATGATGCTACAGACATTCCAAAGATGTAACCTATGTTAACGAAATAAACTCTTTTATATTATAGTTCTAAACTTTTATATTATAAGTTCATCGTTTTTATTGTAATCATTTTAAATTGATGTTTCTTTTTCTTATAATTGCATACTAATGGTTTTTTCGCTTCTTCTATTAAAATTGTTGCCTAAATTGTTTTTATTATTGTTAAAATTGTTTATTAATTGTTTTATTAGATCTTATAATGGGTTTTGGGAATGAATATGTTCTTCAACATATTCTGGATTGAATTATGTAGTTGATTATATTGAAGATGGATATGATTGTGGATAAAATGTTAGTCAAATTATGTACAGGTTGTGTTATGAATAACTTGGGATCTCCCAATATAGAGGAGACTCTACCGAAATTTCGTTAGAAATTTCAGCGATAGGAAAAAAAAATGCTTCATGTACTCTTTTTAATAGGAGAAAAATTAAACAAATAGAAAAACAAAATTTAAGATTGCTACTGATAATGCTTCATTTTCTGCTATCCATTGTTTTCGCCTAAATGTTTATATTAAATCTACTTGAGTTGTTTTATCATTCGTTCCATTCGTTTTCTCCAAGTATATATATGTATATCTGTTTTATATTGCTATTTATTTGTTGTTTTGGTATTGAACAAATAAACATTGTTGCATTCAACTAATCTTGAATATTGTTGCTATTTTTTTCAGGAAGATTAACAACAAAATGACATGTGTCATTTCGAAGAAGGGATTTTACTTCGTTCTACAACTCAACATCCCTCTATTTTGCACTTATGTATAAATTGTATAATTAATACTCTTTTGTCATCTTTTGTGACAGTATGTGTATTCCAAATTATGTAATCTACGTTCACGAAACAAACTCTTTTATACTATGGTTCTAAACTTTTATATTATAAGTTTATTGTTGTTAATTTAATTATATACGCAGCACTGCCCGCGGCATCGCGCGGGCATATAGCTAGTTATCTAATAATCATCGTACAGAGAAAAAAATAAAATCCAAGGATGGGTACCCTCAGAACCGAACCAGCCACCACCCTTCACGTGGTGGCGATGCCATATCCCGGGAGAGGCCACGTAAATCCGATGATGAATCTTTGCAAACTCATGTCTTCCAGAAAACCAGACATCCTCTTCACCTTTGTTGTCACAGAGGAATGGTATGACTTCATCCACTCAGATACTAAGAAGCCAGACAACATCCACTTTGCCACTATCCCCAACTGCATACCGTCTGAAGTAGGCCGTGCCAAAGATTTCCCGGGATTCTTGAAAGCTGTTGCCACCAAAATGGAGGCTCCTTTTGAGCAGCTTCTTGATCGGCTTGAGCTGCCGGTGGATGTTATTATAGCTGATACTTACCTGGACTGGGTGGTTCGTGTTGGGAATCGGAGGAATATTCCTGTTGCTTCTCTTTGGACCATGTCAGCCTATGTTTTTTCACTGCTCCGTCATTTCGAGCTACTCGAGCAAAATGGCCATTTTCCAGTCGAGCTATCGGGTATGTAAGAAAGAAGCTTTCGGCTCCTTTTCTCTTTTGCTTTTCTTTTTATTAATTCTTATAATTTTTCAATAAAATCTTCTCAATCTTATTAAATCAAGAGTTTTATACATTTAAAATATACCATCTCAGTTATTTTTTTTTTAATATAAAACCCATTTATTTTTTTTTATATAAAAATCGATGATATTTTAGAGGACATTGCATGTTTTTATATATACAAAATCTCAATAAAAGCTCGCAATCAATATATCAAAAATGTTCTAAGGAATGGATGCAATTTTATTTTTTTTCTCAAACACTCAGCCCTTTGCCTTCATTTTCTTTCGGGAATGTGAAGATAGGATCACATGCTTAGTGCATTGTTGTCTTGATATTTGCCCAAAATTCATTGTTTTCACAATCACATTGCTGCTGAGGGCAGTTTATCGAGATAGAATCACATGCACGGTACATTGCTGTTTTTTTTTATATCATGTCCGAGTCAATTTATACGTATCTCAATTATTTTTCTTGACTCAACAGGCAATATCTGTATTTTGGGTTAAAATGAATAAATATAAATCATTACACTGCATAAGAGCAAAATTCAAGATAGTCATTTCATGATCGCATATAAATCATAAAGTACTAATGATAAGTCATAGCTTTGATTATTTTATTTTTTATAATTGAGTACAAATTAAAACTTAACTGATTTTTTTAGGTGAAAGTTGAATTGTTAGATAAATGAGTGAAGTCCAATACATGAGTAATATAGGTAGAAAGTTTGAATTTACCGGTGAAGTGCATTTTCATCCTTTATATTTTTTTTTTCTATAAAGTGACCTGTTCTTTATATTATTTATAAATTTATTTTGGTACTAAATTTTAATTTCATTATTTTCAGTTTTTGTTGTGGGAGAGGAGAGAGGTGGTAGTTGAAATTTAGTCTATAAAGATAAAGGTATCGCATTATCTTACATTGAATTATTTTCAGTTTTTTTCTCAAATTGAATTAGGAAAATGTGTTTTTTTTTTCTCAAATTGAATTAGGATAGATGACATGTCATACACCCCATTATCTTACATTAAAAGGCTTATGTGACTGAGCTTTGATTTGTTAGATTGCGTGTGGGTTCTTTTGTCACGGGTAAGATGTTAGGCCTCACCTCAATCTTTGCTTCTTTCTTTTTATTGTTTGTTTATATTTTTTACAATGATTTCCAAAATCATATTTTACCTATATATGTGTTTTCTTACTTATTTTTTATTTTTTTAAATAGTGATTAGTTTTTAATTATATTAGATTTGTTTAATTTTTTAAGAGATTCATACTATTCATTTATAGTTTTTTAATATTTTTATATATTACATTTAATTCTAAAAATGAAAAATATTTATTTATTATAATATCTTTAATATATGCTTCCTTGCATAATATGTTTTTTATTTTATCTAATAAATCTTTTATGTTTGTCGATTCCTATTTCAATTTGATTTAAATAAACAAATTTATTAAACACAATCATCTAAATTATCTATATTATAGTATTAAATATTGTGATTTACATTTATTTTTCAATATTTTCACTTTCTTGTTTAAGAAAAAAACTACAAACCCAAAATGGGGTTGATGGGTTGTTTTTTCTCTTGATTTTTATTTTTCCCTCAACTTTACTCTTTCCTTTTCATCTAATTGTTTTTTCTTATATTCAAGAAAAAAAGTTGCATACAAAAGGCTTAATGAGTTTGATTTTTCTTTCATGTTTTCAGCATCTTAATAATATATTGATATTTAATTTTATGATCGTCTACTTTTTTTTTATCATGTAGTTAGATAAAAAGAAGTTGTTTTAAAAAAAACAAATTATAATCACACTAGAGTCAATGACTCAATCATAGGTTTGACATGCTAACTTGGGTTATCTAAGTTATAGGCTTGAAAAATTCATTTTTTGGTCGAATATGTTATTTTTTGTTGTTGGTCCTATAATTGTTTTTAATAGTTTTTTATTTTATTATTTAATATTGAATTGGTTGAATATAATTGTTTTTAATAGTTTTTTATTTTATATATTTATTTATTTTATTTATTTATCATATATTAGAATATTAAAACAATTCAAAAGCACATATAAAACTAAAAAAAAAAATACTTTCAGTTGAAAAAAGTAACTTTAGACGGCAACATAAGTGCGAGTAAGTTTATATAATCTTTAATTTCAGAATCTGAAGGGATTGTCGAAGTGTATATTACCCGAACACACAATTTAATAAAAAAAATCACAAAAACGAAATAGCAAGGGGGAATATAAATATTGTTTAGCTCGAAGTTATAAACAATACACGGAATTGAGTGGTCTGCGTCTCTGGTTCTTGTCATTGAGCATGCCATCTTATTTTTCTGATCTGACTCAGTTTGGAAATAATATTGCTGCAGAAAGTAAGTTACTGCATTTGCATCTCGTCTTGTTTTTTTTTCAGAACGAGGTGAACGTGTGGACTACATTCCTGGAATTCCTCCAACTCGTTTAGTTGATTTTTCAACAGTATTTCATGGAACTGGTCGACAAATCTTGCCCCGAGCTCTAGAGGCTGTTTCACTGGTGTCGAAAGCTCAGTATCTTCTGTTCAATTCTTTCTACGGCCTTGAAGCTCAAGTAATTAGCGCTTTAAAACCCAAGTTTCCTTTTCCTGTGTACCCTATTGGCCCTAGCATACCCTATTTCGAAATCGAAGACCACTCTTCAGTTAGTGGCAATGTCTCTGGCTACATTGAATGGCTAAATTCCCAACCTAAAGGCTCCGTGCTATATGTTTCAATGGGAAGTTTCCTTTCAGTATCAAGTTCCCAATTGGATGAAATTGTTGCCGGGGTTCATGATAGCGGTGTTCGGTTCTTGTGGGTGTGCCGAGGGAAAACAACTCTTTTTAAATATGGTTGTGGTAATATGGGGGTAGTTGTGCCATGGTGCCACCAATTAAGGGTGTTGTGCCATCCTGCTGTTGGGGGGTTTTGGACACATTGTGGGTGGAACTCTACTCTTGAAGCTGTTTTTGCTGGAGTTCCAATGCTTGCTTCTCCTATATTTTGGGATCAAATTCCAGACAGCAAATTGATTGTGGAAGACTGGCAGATAGGATGGAGAGTGAAGAGGGACGAGAGAAGTGAAATTTTGGTGACACGAGAAGAAATTTCAAAGCTTGTGAAAAGTTTTATGGATGCAGTGAACATGGAGGTGAAAGCAATGCGGAAGAGAGCTAAGGAACTCCAAGAAACTTGTCGTGGAGCTATTGCGCAGGGTGGATCATCTGACACTAATCTTGATTCTTTCATAAGGGATATTTCACAAGGCCAGACCAACCTAGCTGGTTGATTATGAATTAAAGTAGTCTTCAATCTTCATCGTTGAATAATGTATTAAATTTCTAGCTAATTTAAGGGTTGCGACCATCGAATAGTAACAGTCATTGGGTTTTATATTTTTTTCTTCAACAAAAAAATTGAATGAAGAGAAACATGTGTGGATTCCACTCAAATCAAAACAGAGCATGTTTAGGCTGAGCTCATATCAAATATCCTTTTACTAATTCTATATTTTGATTCTAATTTTGAATTCTATTGCAACAGCAGCACAGTTTTAGCATTACCGTGTACATGTATTTCTAGCTAGTGAAGACCTCGGGGACCCAAGAAACTGACAGGATAAAATCTAAGGATAACATCAGCGAGAAGCACCTTTCCCGATGGTGGTCATCTTTTGAAAAAGTAGCAAGTAGACGGGGGTAGGTGGTGCTTAAAGATGAGGTACCGTTTCTTAAACCTAGCAACCAGCAAAAGAAGGATAGGAACAAGATTCTTCAACTCTATGACAAATAGCTATATTTTATATTGCTAATAACTTTTTAATTCTTAAAATCTCATCTTAGCAATTCTTGAAGTTCTTGTTGACCTTGCAACTCTTCTCCAGTGAGTTAACAAGTGCATTAGGAGCATAATAACTGCACAATCTGTCCATCACGAACTCTGTTGGCATGGAATCAACAGCAGTATGCCATGTGGTGGCGATGCCTTTTCCCGGAAGAGGCCACATCAACCCCATGATGAATTTCTGCAAGCTATTAGCTTCGAGAAAACATGATATTTTGATTACTTTTGTTGTGACAGAAGAGTGGCTTGGCTACATCGGCTCTGAGCCAAGGCCAGATTCTGTACGCTTGGTCACGATACCTAATGTCATCCCACCAGAGAGTCTAAAAGCAGTGGATTTTCCTGGATTTTATGAAGCTGTTATGACCAAGATGGAGGCTCCCTTTGAGCAGCTGCTTGATCAGATTGAGATTCCTGTGACTGCTATAATTGGGGATATTGAGGTACGGTGGGCAATCAGCTTGGGGAGCAGAAGGAATATTCCGGTTGCTGCTTTTTGGACGATGTCGGCAACATTTCTTTCAATGTTGTATCATTTTAATCTCTTCAACCAGAACCAGAAATCACCATCTAACTTGTTAGGTATGTAAACTGCAGCTTATCTTAAGTGTTTAGCTATCCATATTATCTTGCTCTGAACTTAATTTCAATGCTTATTAGCATTGTGCGTGATTGTATATATTAGTGTTTGGTATAGGCTTAGCAGACCCTGTCCGAGCTCGAAATCAATTAAGCACTCTGGCAAGATAAAAAAGAGAACAAGAAAATATTCTGAATAAGAAATATGTTTCCATGCTAGTGGATGTTTCAAAACAGGAAGTGAAAGTAACAACTGGGTATTTTTCTTGCATTTAATAGGACAAGTGGACTACATCCCTGGAATTTCTTCGTCAGATTTAGCAGAACTCCAAAAGGTCTTCCAAAAAACTGATCAGAGAGTATTTCAGCTAGCCCTGGAATGCATCTCAAAAGTGCCGCAAGCACAATATCTTCTCTTCACTTCTATCTACGAGCTTGAGCCCCAGGTCATGGACACCATGAAAGATACTTTTCAATTTCCTGTCTATCCGATTGGACCTGCCATACCTTACTTAGAGCTTGAAGGTGATTTTTCAGGAACTAATGATAGTCATATGGTCCCAGACTACTTACAATGGCTAGATTCTCAGCCTAAAGGCTCTGTCCTGTACATCTCATTGGGAAGTTTCCTTTCTGTTTCGAGCACCCAAATGGATGAAATTTTTGCTGGGCTTCAAGATAGTGGTGTTCGATTCTTGTGGGTGGCACGCGGAGAAGCTTCTCGGTTAAAGGACACGTGGAGTGATGATAGGGGGCTCGTGTTGCCTTGGTGTGATCAGTTGAAAGTGCTGTGCCATTCTTCCATAGATGGCTTTTGGACACATTGTGGATGGAACTCTACTCTAGAAGCAGTTTTTGCTGGTGTTCCAATGCTTACTTTCCCTCTATTTTTGGATCAAGATCCAAATAGTAAGCAAATTTTAGAAGATTGGTAGGGAGGTTAGGCGAGGTGGGACAGAAGAATTTTTTTTAACCAGACAGGAAACTGCAAAACTTGTGCAGAAGTTTATGGATTTGGAAAGCAATGAAGGGAAAGAAATGAGGAGAAGAGCAAGAGAACTTGGAAATATCTGTCAACAAGCTACTGCCGAAGGCGGATCATCTACAACCAACCTTGATGCATTTATTAGGGATATTTCACAGGGCGTCAGGCACTGAACAGTTTTTGAATGCTGTAATCGTTTTCCAGTGATCGAGTCTATTCATGTTGTCAGAGTTCAATGGAATTATGTTCTCTGAAACATGATTAAGGTAAGGAATCAAGTGGTAACTACTTGTTTGTAGCATTCAATTAACTGATAAGTTCAAATGAGAAAGAAAAAAAACAATTAAGGTAGTGTTTAATTTTAGATCAAGGAAATTAAATGACAGTTAACATTTAACTTCCTTGAATTTTTTTCAGTAGTTCTCTCAACTCTCTCTTTTTCTTTCTTTCAATTGCTGCCGCCTTGGTTCTGCTGCAATTTCAATTTTATTTTTTAGTGCGATAAATGAAATTTTATTTTCGTTTTCAAATGAGGTGAAGCATGTTGTTGTTTTTTCAAATAAGTTCTGTTGTTTCGGTTTGTGCATGTTTATTTTTATTCTTTAAATTTACTTTTACTCCTAACAAGTAATTACTGTATCCTATAAGTATATATTATTTCTTATATATTTAATTTTAAATTTGATACGAAAATAGGGGTGAGTATTTTCGGTTCGGTTCGGTTTTTATCTATAAAAATAACCAAATTTAATTTTTTTTTGAAAAATAAACTGAACCGAACCTAGTAAAAAACGACCATTTTGGTTCGGTTCGGTTTGATTTTTATGTTAAAAAAATGAAGAAAACCGAAACTGTTTTTGGGCTTTTCTAACAGGTTTTTTTATGGGTTTACAATTAATATTAATAAAGATTGATTTTCTTATAAGATCCCAAAGTATTTTTTATTGTTTTTGCCACTTACAAATAGTAATTTGTATTAAATTTTTAATGTTAATATAGTGTTTATTAATTTTTTTTACCTTTCTAATTCTATTTTTTTTATTTAGCATGAGTTGAAATAATTAAAATTATACATGTGAACAAGTTAAAATTTAAATTACAAAATTTTATAATCAGGTTTTTTTATCGAATTTTTTTTTTGTTTTATCAGTCTAATCGGTTGACCGGTTTTTTTCTCACCCCCGTACAAAGTTATTGGTCCTCCCTTTGCAGTTAATTTTATATAAATATCAGATATCATTAACAGATTATTCTTCGATCTTTCGTTTTTTTTTTTTTTACCATCAAAGCATGATTTCTTGAGTTTTAATTTTCACTTTCTCACTTAAACATGACGTAAAAATACACCGGAGCGGTTATAAGTTGTCACGTCCCATTTGTTATTTATTTTGAATTGTGGCTTTTGTTTTACATAAAAACAATAATTAAAAATTCAGAACATTTTATCCCTTCAAATTAATAATAATAATAATAATAATTAAAAATTCAGAACATGTTATCTCTTCAAATTAATAATAATAATAATAATAATAATAATTAATACGTAATCGAGCACACTCCCGAGCAAAACAAATACAGTCATCTCTTCCTGTTTCAGTTTCCTCCGATTCAAAGATTCCGAACGTGTCAATGAGATTTAGACAAAGCAACTCTTGACTTTTGGTGCCCACTAATCTAGTAATTCTCGGCGCAGTTTGAAAGAGTTTTTCTTACAATTAAATATCTTTTAAAATTCAGTTAAGTCTCTCTGGTCTCCACCAATCCCGGTGACAAAGTATTCACCTTGACTTTGATTAGGGATTTCTAATCTTCTTCTTCTTTTTCTCTTTTTTTGGAAAAACATCATGTATTGTCAGTCGGGATTAATTATGATTTAGTTTTTTATTGTAACAAAATTGATTAATTAATCCACAACATTATTAAATTATATATCTAAACTCTTTTTCTTAGAATTTATCTATAACTTAATCCTTTTCATCTATTTATTTTATCAAAATTAATTAGTTAATCAATCCTCAAATTAAAAACTTAGTCTTTATGTTTTGAAATTTATCTATAACTTAATCCATTCCATATTCCTTTCCAAATTATTTTATTTCTAAAAATAAAAAGGGAAAGTACATGAAAAACCTCATAAAAATCGATAACTTGGAAGGTTAATTTTCTATTAGATCCCTAACTTACATTTTTTTTTATCCCAAATTCTCGACTTATTAATGAATTTTCAGTTAAGTCTTTCGTTTGCAAATTATTAAATAATCATATACAATTCACACATTTTTTTTCTATAGTACTCCTCGTCATGTTTTTTTGTGTGGATGGAGTCGTTTGTTGACCACAGCCATTATAGAGTCTTCACGCTTGCCGTAACTTCCATACTAAGTAGACAAGGTGCGAACTTTACCCCAACTCACCATTCATTTACATTCTGAGTTTCAAAGTATGGCTATGAACCACGTAGTAGCTGTGCCATACCCAGGTCGTGGCCACATAAATCCCATGATGAACCTCTGCAAACAGCTAGTTTCCAAAAATGACACCATTCTCATTACCTTTATAGTAACTGAAGAATGGTTCGGCTTAATCGGCTCGGACCCAAATAAACCCGACAGAATCCGCTTTGCTACCATACCAAACGTTATCCCATCAGAGATGGTTCGATCTAAAGACTTACTTGGTTTCATGGAAGCAGTAGCCACCAAAATGGGAGCTCCCTTTGAACGGCTCCTTGATCAGCTTGAACCGCCAGCTCCCTCTCTTATAGTTACTGATACTTTCCTGCTTTGGGCTTTTGATGCTGGGAATCAAAGGAATATTCCGGTGGCGTCTTTTTGGCCCATGTCAGCAATGGCCTTTTCGGTCTTTTACAACTTTGATCGTTTCCTTGAGAATGGACACTACCCGGTTAACTTTCAAGGTAAGAGAGGATCTTTTCTCTTAATTCTCATGCTTTTCTTCTTTCTTTTAGCAGAGACCCTTTTTTTCCCTTTTCTTCACGATTGATAGGAGCTTTTTTTCTTTAGAGAGTAGCCATGAAAGAGTGAACTACATACCCGGAGTAAATGCAATGTCTCTGATGGACCTCCCTCCTCCAATGATGGAAACAAAGCAAGATATTTTGATAAAAACATTCAAAAAAATGTTCTCGTGGGTGCCTAAAGTACAGTACTTTTTATTGCCAACCACCTACGAGCTTGAATCCCAAGTAATTGACACTTTGAAACGAAATTTATCAAAGCAAATTTACCCCATTGGCCCTGCGATACCTTATTTTGATCTTGGAGACAGCTCTACCACATTTGCCAGTGATGAGGATGTCAACTACTTAAGATGGTTAGATTGCCAACCTTGCGGTTCTGTCTTGTACGTGTCTTTGGGAAGCTTTCTTTCAGTTTCAAGTGCCCAAATGGATGAAATTGCAGCTGGTTTATGTGAAAGTGGTGTTCGGTTCTTGTGGGTGGCACGTGGTGAAACTGAGAGGCTGAGTAAGGTGTGTGGTGGTAAGGGGTTAATGGCGCGCTGGTGTGATCAGTTGAGGGTGTTGTGCCATCCTTCTGTTGGGGGATTTTTGTCACATTGTGGGTGGAATTCCATTTGTGAAGGTGTTTTTGCTGGTCTTCCTTTCCTTACTTTCCCAATAGTTGCCGATCAATTCCCGAATTGTAAGTTGATAGTTGAGGACTGGGAAATTGGTTTGAGGGTGAAGGAGTTTATGGTGGAAAACCTGGCCTATTTGGTGACAAGAGAGAAGATTTCTGGACTTGTGACGAGGTTTATGGATTTGGAAAGTAATGAAGTTAAAGAAATGCGGAGGAGAGCCAAAGAGCTTCAAGGTATATGCCAGTATTCAACTTCAAAAGGTGGATCGTCTGAGACAAACATCAATTCCTTTATCAGGGATATTTTATTATCAGATAGCCACTAGCCAGGTGATTACTTGCAGGTCATTGTTAATTGATTGCTGAAAAAATTGTTTGGCGAGGTCATTCATTTCCATATATATCTACTTTAAACAGTTGGAAATTTGAATGCCATGCATTCTTAATTAACTAGACTATGCATTAGAATCAATTGCTGGAATGTGGGACTGATAAGTATTATCATGGATTTCCAGGTTTATGAACTGAAAAATATGTCTGTATAGTCCTATTTTCCTATAATTAGTTGGAGCTTGTGTGCTTCTTCGCATTGCTAGTTTGCGTGATATACGTGAAAAATTCATACCTCCTCTTCAATGATCTTACAATATCTTGTGTTCCTTGTTAAAACAATTCCACAGAACACTTTTTTTCCCCTCTATGGATAATTCAGGATAGCATGCTTATGCTCTTGTTAAAGAATTATCTCATCTAAAAATTTAACTTGTTAGGTGAGGCTCCAGAATATGATTTATATTACCCCCTCAAGTGAAAGTCTTTTGAGTTTGAAACTTGCATAGACTCACATCACATTGTGCTTGATTTTTATCAAATAGAATAGGGGTAGTGAAATTCAAACTCATGACAGTTGGGTAAATAAGGCTCTAATACCATGTTAAAAAATCATCTCGTTTAAAAGCTTAAATTGTTATATAAAACTCCAGATAATATTTTTTATTATTCTCTAATAGCTCTCCCATCTATTACAGCCGAATTACATAAATTCTTTGGACAACGCAAGTTATGTCAGCAATATCAACTCTCTCTATACAAAACCTCTTCTGCTTTAATTATTTAACTTTGAAACTCTAACCCAGCACGGTTGAAATTGTAAATGTTTATGACTGTTATATATGCATATTAGCAGAGAATATTCTATACCCAGCTGTATGATTTATATAGAATGTTTCTCGAGTTTTCTCCACAATGAGATAAAGTATTTTCCAAACTACCATGGCTAAAAAAAAGAATTTCAAACTAACATTATAATTAATACACACATGCGACCCCGACCAGGATAGGGTATCGCCACCACGAGAGAGATTCAGTGTCAATGAAGATAAACTATGAGGGCCTTTGCAAGTTACTTGTGTCCAGTAAAAACTACATCTTGTTACTTCTGTTGTCAATGAAGAGTGGCTAGGCTTGCAAGTAGAGTCTTGGCCTAGCGGTTGAAAGAACTTGTTTTTTTATTCTGCACCAGAGTTCAAATCCCACCACGCATGCCTGTCACCCCGCGGTGCCTTACATGTTGGGTTTGCAGAATGTTCAGTGAGTCCGAGGATTAATTGTGGTGCACGTAAGCTGGTTTGTGGATTTGTGGTGTTCAGTACTTGGGTGGCACGTGGTGATAAGGGGTTAGCAGTGCCCTGCTGTGACCAGTGAGAGAGTATTGCGCCACCCATCTGTAGGAGGATTATGGCCCAGAGCGGGTGGAATTCCAAGGAAGAAGGTGTTTTTACAGGTGTGCCTTTCCTTGCCTTCCCAATAGCTGCAGATTAACTCCCAAACAGCAAGTTAATAGTGGAAGGTTGGGTGGAGATTGGAGGAGTTACAAGAGAGGAAAACAGGGGTCTAGTGCAGAAGTTTATGGATTTGGATAGCAGTGAATCGTGGAGCAGAGTGAAAGAATTTTAGGAGATATGTGAAGAAGAAATATCAAAAGGTGGATCTCTGAAGCCCACATCAAAACCTTCGTCAATAGCCTCTGCTATGGAACTTTGGCATTTTCCTAGAACCATGAATAAGCACCTCAAGATCTGAAAAAATTAATTTTAAATAGTGAAATCTGAATTAAATAAATACTGTGGTCAAAATGCTTATAATGCTGTAGTAAATGTGTGTAGTCTGCGGCTTAGTTCTTGAGGGTTTTGTGCCATTATTCTATAGACGGATTCGTCATATTGGGGGGGATTCTGTTCTATAAAGTATTTGTGTTCCTTTTATAAAAAAAAAATATATTATGTTTTGATCTTCATCACAAGTTGACTTAATCAGGGTAATACATGAACAGATATTATATATAATATAAACTATATAAAAATATACGAGTCATCATGAGATGATTCTACACCCGAGGTCAATATTATAAAACTCTTGGGCACAATGGAATGAATTTTGAAAAAATATTTAAAATCTTATTCAAATAATCAATCACTATAATACATTGAATAATAGTTTTATGGTCATTCAGATGGAGATTTGAATATAAAATTCTAAATTTTTCTTCACTCTGTTTTTTCCCAAAAAGAAAAAGAAGAATATTACTCCATTTTGTAATAACCTCTAAGAGTTTTTTTTTTAAATAATTTTACTAAATAAATGGGAAGTTATTTTCATGGTGATGTTTATTTATTTATTTACTTACTCTCAAGATTTATATTGGTGATCTTTTGATATCAAGATGGTATGTTCGAATTAGTAAGAAAACATTTCCAATAATAATAGGTGTTGCATTTAATCAAAAGATCAACCCAGTTTTGAAAAACATTTCCTATTTTATGGATATTGTACAATTAATAAGGTAGTGTGTGGAGATGTTTTTCTGTGTTTTGATTAAATTATTTTATAGATAAATTTATTTTATGTTTCTGTTTTTATCCTTCTAATAAAACATATTCTTACTCATTCTGTTTTTTTTTTTTTTTGTTTATCATGGAAAAATAACCTAAAGATTTCTGATTTGCCTAAATGCGTGCTTTCATCGTGAGTTTTTGTAAAGATTTCCTTGCATCTCGCAGGTAATGTAGTTTTTGTTGGCTACTTGTGTGCTTTATAATGTGTGCATCTAATCTTCACAAAAAATCTTTTCAGGGGCTTTAATACAAAGTAGTTAAGCGTTTAGGGACTGGCTTGTATTACTTGACACCTAAAATCAATTCTCACCACCGACTTGACGTTTTTTACATGACTCTTCTCTTTGTAAAGGCCGGGGGGGGAGGACCCAAAATCTGGGAAACCCTAACCGGTTCAATTGTCGGTCAAAACTTGCAAAGGACAAATCTTTTATTTCTGCTAACCTCAGTTTATAGAAAGCTCAACACATGGAAGTCAGTGTGTATGGCTATAACCCTTACCACACACCAAAATCTATCTCTAAACATTAGCCATCAAAATCTCCCTTTTTCTCACATCACCAATTCACACCAGAAAACCCTGAAGAATTCTCCACCACCATGGCCACCGACGCCGCCGCCACCAAATATCAAAACCCCGCCGATTTCCGCCCCGATTTCCACCCGGAGAAAATCTCCTCCACAACCTCCTACGATGGCCTCCATTTTTGGCAATACATGATTTCCGGTTCAATAGCCGGTCTTGTAGAACACATGGCTATGTTCCCTGTTGACACAGTCAAAACTCATATGCAAGCAATTGGTTCTTGCCCGATTAAATCCGTAAGCGTAACTCATGTCCTCAATTCCCTTCTCAAATCCGAGGGCCCTGCTGCCCTTTACCGTGGCATTGCCGCGATGGCTCTCGGTGCTGGTCCCGCCCATGCTGTCCATTTTTCATTTTATGAAGTCTGTAAGAAACATCTGTCGCGAGATAACCCAGATAGTTCAATTGCGCATGCGGTTTCTGGTGTTTGTGCAACGGTTGCTAGCGATGCGGTTTTCACACCGATGGATATGGTAAAGCAGAGATTACAATTGGGGAGTGATAGTGTCTATAAGGGTGTTTGGGACTGTGTTAAGAGGGTGGTGAGAGAAGAGGGATTTGGTGCATTTTATGCTTCGTATAGGACTACTGTTTTGATGAATGCACCATTTACTGCGGTTTATTTTACGACTTATGAAGCTGCGAAGAAGGGTTTGATGGAGATATCGCCGGATAGTGTGAATGATGAGAGGTGGGTTGTTCATGCTACCGCGGGTGCTGCTGCTGGAGCATTGGGCGCTGCGGTTACCACACCACTTGATGTTGTTAAAACTCAATTGCAGTGTCAGGTATTGTTCTTCTTACTCTGTTTTTAATTTAAAGTGAACTACTTTAACGATTTGAAGAAAGTGTTAGGCTGAAAGAGAGAAAATGCCTACCTTTTAAAAGTTGTAGTGCAATCGGAATCAAGTTTTAGAAGAGGTTTTAATGATCTAAAGGGCCGATTTTGAGATGTCTGGTGGACCTCCAGATGGTAGAATCATGCTATCTCTGATCGTGGTGTATAGGCACAAGCAATAAAAATAGTTTTTTCAAGGAAAACTGAATCATCATTAGGAATTCCTTGCTAAATGCTTCATTTATTAAAGATTTACTAGGATGGGTTACTAATCACATGATGAATTAATAATCAACTCTTCCAGCTTCATATCTGATCATGCAATCTTTTTTTTTTGGTACTGGCCCACTCTGACCCAACTTATTCTAAAGTTCTTACCATAACAACAGTATTCATTTTCTGGTCGAACCCACTATAAACTTGTAGCAATCACACAACCTAAAGTTTTGGTGTTTTATAAGTATTATGGCCAAGGAAGGAAATTGCCATCTTTTCAATGTTAATACTTTAATGGGTTTGGTTTAATTTTTGGCATCTGATTATTTCATATCAGTCTCACACGAAATCAATTTTACAAGAGTTGGCTGAATGTTAAATTGGTATTCTCATGCAGTCGATATCATGCCTCAGCCTGTGTGTTTTGTTTGTCATTGAACTTCTCACAGCTTGTCCATCGCAAGGCTGTTGGTTCAACCGATGAGTCATGGCCAATCTAACTATCTAATCAATTTAGAAAGTATTGAATTAAACCATCTAAATGTTTAAGAAAAATAAGAACTGAAGATATGTAATCACCTACTCCTGAACTAATTTGGACACTTGGTTGATTTTACCATCTCTTTCTGTTGTGTGTTTTGTGATGTCTAGTCAGTGATCCTTGTTCATAAATGATGAGTTTGTGATGATCTCTTGAAGAATTTCATTGTTCTACTCCAATTTGTATAAATTATCCCCACCCCACACCCAAAAAAAAATGAAAATGAAAATGAAATGTTGGATAAAAGAGCATTGTTTATGAGAACCTACCAAGGCCACTACAACCAGATGCACCGTTTAACTTATTGGTGTCTTGTCCGATGGACTCAACCTTGCATGCTATGGGAGATGGGGTGGGACCTCAAGTTCACTTTCCCTCGATGTCACATAAAGACTGCAGGATATCTTAACTTGTGTATTATCTACTACAGGTGTTAAATTTCTCTCTATAATTTGATAGCATCTAACACTGATTGGATTTGCAGGGTGTTTGTGGGTGTGACAGATTTAAAAGTGGTTCAATTGGAGATGTGATTAAAGCAATAGTTAAAAAGGATGGCTACAGAGGCCTCATGAGAGGTTGGGTCCCAAGGATGCTTTTCCATTCACCAGCTGCAGCAATCTCTTGGTCTACCTACGAAGCTTCAAAATCTTTCTTCCAGAAACTCAACAGAAATAGTAACAGTGACAATGTCACTTGAATAACCAAGGAGTAACAGACATTCATTATTCTGCAGTTGCATCAACGTGTACAAGTAATTGGATGCCTCACACCAAGGATCACAAGCATGCACACGTGTACCATTTCTCAGGCCTATTAGCTATCTATTTAATTGGTATTGAGAGTCAAATGGAATGTTCGGATAGAATGTGATTTTGTATATGTAGCCGCTCCTTTAATAATCCTACTGCCCTTGCAAAAAATTTCCCTAGTAATTTTCGTTATCATGGCCGTGCAAGATTCTTTTATTGCAAAAAATTTTGATCTGTAATCTGGATATTCAAGAGTTAATTGTCATTGCTATAGCTGGCAGCTATTGATTTTCAAATAGCTTTCCGATTATGGTGATTCTATTGATGGTTTTGGAGCTATATCTTAAGACTTGGTTTTATTTTTGGGATTTGTTTATGGTTTCTAGTGAATATATCGAGATTTGCTACCAGATTATAGGTTTACATAATGCTGCTGTGATTCTGGTTATGCCAGGAACCGGTGGCAGTAAGAATATTCAAAGGAATAGTATTAAGCAGTGTTGTTAATTTTGTTTCGTTTTAGCCTAACTATTTCGTACCAGTTAAAAAATAGGATCAAACGGTGCAGTTTTTATCTAGCTTTAAATTTCGGTTCGTTTCTGAAATTCCGCTCAAATTTTGACCAGAACATTCCAGTTTCATTCCACCCATTCCGTTTCGGCCTAATAATATTTTTTTTAAATAATAAATAGTTTTACAATATCAATCATATATCTTAATTCGATTGTTAGATGGAGATGAATTTTACAAGGAGTCTCTTGATATATTTATAAATATCATGTTAAAATTTCAGAGCAATCGAAAAATGTAATGACCTTGCAAGATTAATGATGACATACAACTGTTAGATTGAGATGAATTTTACAAGTCTCTTGACATATTTATATATATTATGTTAAAATTTCAGAGCAATCAGAAAACATAATAACCTTGTGAGATTAATAATGATATTCTCGTAATATTATGTGTTCATAATTTTATTCAGAAAAATTATTTTATTATATCTTTTTTTATATTAAATTGCTCAATTTCAAATAATTTTATTTTTGTATTTGAATTGAATTTTTTTTAATTAATATATATGCACACGCGTGTGCACACACATAAACAGTACAATCCGAAACGGCACATAGAAACATTCTGAAACCAAAATATTCTATTTCAATTGAAAAAACAAAACATCAACCGAAAGAAATTGAAAATTTTGGTATTAAGACTTCCCTCCATCTGGGTTTATACTTCATATTAATGACATCATCGGAAATGGTTTATTTTTAACCAAAGCTATCGATTCGATCTGGATTTGCTTGATTCTAAAACATGGATGCATACTTGTGTGACCTAAATCAGGAATGGAATTGCCTCCCGGTGCTTGTAAACCACAGCAAGAGTGCCCGTTACCAGGTCACTCTGTTTCGGAGAGCTACAAATCGTACCTTCAAAAAATAACGCATGGAAACGACTGAAATACTAGCTTTTAATGTATTATCAAGCACTTAAATGAGTGATTTTCAAACGAGTACCAGGAGCCTGTGGACGACAACAGCAGAGCGTTTTCCATTTTCTATTATGTCGCCCTCATTGGCGAAAGTTGGGATAGGGTAGGCTAACTACTTAATGGGAGGAAAAACAGAGAGTTTGGGGGGCTCATCTTTTTATGGAATTTTGCTATCATGTTCGAGCCATTCTAAAATTGTAATAAAAAGTGGACAGTTTCGACTTGTTTGGCAGTCATTACAGCATCCTTGAACTTTACAACACAATCAAGAAACAACGAACAAAGAATTTTATACCTATGATTCGAGTTTATTTTCTTGTTCTGTATGAGCTTCAACTGTTTGATCCTCGTCCAACAGGGAAATATGTTGTGACTTCACAACCTGGCCAACAATCACTGTGATATCATCAAGTTTCCCACCTGCCAAACAAAGAACTTGGTCACTTGTGGCATTGAGGAAAAAGAACCATCTTTGTAAGTTTTACCAGTGAGCTTCATGCCAAGAATTTTCTTCCAGAAAGGAACATCAAAGCCCTATCAGGATCATTCACAAAGAAAAAAAACATCAGACACATTGGAAAGATGATTTAATATTTAGCAGCACAGTTATCATTCCAAATAATGTTACCTTTGATCTGGCTTCCAATGAATAGGGGGATTCAAATTCTGAATTCATCGAATGAATGCTCGCTAGGTTAGCTAATGCCTTTGCTAGCATAGAAATCAAATCTCAATTAGAAAATTGTGAAGCTGATTTCCAAATACAAATTCTTTTGATTTTTGAAGACATACCAGCCTCAGCAACATCACTATGTCCAACAACAGTCGAAACAATCTCATGATCAAAAACGTTGTCAAAAAGCCCATCTGAGCCCATCACTATGGTGTCTCCTTCCATTACTTCCACCCTGCTAACCTTTTAAGGATATGATACAACCAATTCAGATGATAAGAAGCTTATTAGACTATACAAGCCACTGTTCATTCAAAATAAAAAAACAGCAAAGTGCTAAGAGTGCATGAATTCTTTCCTGACCCGCTAGACATAATTTTTGTTTGCATAATCATTTAGCTCATCTTTACAGAGGAGGATGAAACAAAGGAGGGCGCATGGTTATCAACTGAACTTTAAGGTTGGGAAGCATTTAATTATCTCACACATGAATAGCTCGTTGGATCATGAGAATGTAAAAGACATTACATTTCTTACATGAAGGTCATTGTGCTATCAATATAAGATACTCAGCTGAGAGTACCCGGTAGATATTAAAAATAAAAAGAATCCCACATTCTAGTATTCAGAAGCGAGATATAAAAATCACCATACCACTGCATCAAGGTATGTTTGGCCAGCTATTTCTGAGCTCAGCTGGTAGGGACAATCGAAATAATGTTCTTGTGGAGATGTGGAAAAAAATACCTGGTCTGATAGTTGAATAAATAATAAAAATTACCTCAATTTTAGGGAAAATAAAAGGTACAAAAAGAACAGCAACAAGAACAAACAAGAAGTAGGCCACAGAACCTCCACGGATAACCCTCAGTCCACAATCCCCAACATTAGCAATCTTTAGTTTTCCATTCGCCTCCAACATGGCAACAATTCTACTCAACCAAGAGGGAAGTGGAGCTTAATGATGATGCCATGACGTCCCTAAACATATGGTCTAAGGATGATGCTCTTGGGAAATATGGAGTGGATCAACTTACACAGTAGCCGAACCAACAGCGGAAGTGGCAGCATGAGCTTTCCTTATGAGAATTTGGGGATCATAGCTAACCTGCCAAATAGCAAAGATCACTAGATGTATTAGTTGAAAGCAATAAGGTAAGCAACCAAAAACATTAAATTGGCAAGTAAAGACTACAGTGGCATACAGTCCTTGTAGAGATTGTTTGAAGAAAAACTAATAAACCAGAACATAACAATGAAATGTATATGGTCTTTCATAGGTATTACAATGGATCTACCTCCTCATCCCCCACGAGACATGAAGCATTGGCCATCAATTCCTGTGGGAATAATGAAGGATCGACATTCCGTTCAGCCCAACTGGAAAAAAAAGCATTTAAATATCATGAAAACAGTCATAATTCATAAACTTCATCAAGAAATATTTGTATCACGGTACTTTTCATCCAAACTTCACACATACTTATAAGCTTGCATGCCAAACGGAAAAAATCTCTTGGCTTAAAAATAAACTATGCAATCATCCATTTTATGATTGTCAAAGTGATACAGCTCAAAATCAGTCAGACGCATACGGTACAAGGAAGACCATGGTTTTCACACTTCCAAAAATGCATGATAAAAAGGAACAATATTTATACTTATGTAAGGTTTCATACCCAGAGACACCATCAGCAACAGCAATAACGCCCCCATTGTAGTCGCTGACAAAGAATGAATCTTCCCCACCTCTTTCGACCTTTTGAAAGACCAAGATTTCAAAGTTTTAAGAAAATAAATGGTCCTAGCATCCAATCAATTAAAAGCATAAAGATGGATAATATCGGCATACCTTTTTAGGATGTGGAATCATGTGAGTTCCAATGCAAAAAGACATCTCTGACCTAGAAATATTTTGAATTAAAAAAAAACTTGTTCAATTAAAAGTAAATATCAAGGCTTTCATTTATATGGTACTGCATCAGTCATCAGCGTGAACTCCTTTTTCTATAATAATCACTTTATAAGCTGTTCATTTGGGAGCAAAAACTCAAAAGTATAGGAAATCTCATTACCAATATCAAAGAAATGAACAAAACGACTAAAACCATTCAATAAAATGATAGTAATTATCAGCCTTTTTCTATTTAATTTACATGGACTGCAGATAGAAACCAGAACTTTTCCAGGCAAGAATTAGCAGTTCTCTTTACAGGACCTGACTAGCTTTCTTCAAGTCTTTAGCTGACTAAACACACACACACACACACACACACACACTGAAAGGAAATTCAGTTGGAAATCAAAGGAAAATAAGATGAGAGAAACAGCTTACCGAATTGTTTTGGTATGTGATGAAGCTGCATAACACAGTAACTTATTTTTCTTCGGAGCTGAATTTCTGTTTGATGACGATGATAATAGATTAGGAAAACAATATGGGAGAGACCGAGAAATCGAAGCCCTGAAAACGGTAATCATCGCCATTTCCCGCTTCAATTCTCTCTCTCTTACACGCAACTCTGCAATACCCTTTTTTGCAGAGCGACTTCAAATCAAATGTGTGGTTCCTAGTTAGAACTTAAGAGAGAGCTATGAAGTTATAACGTGATAATGAATCTAATATTGTTATCGGAGAAACGTAACAACAAGCACCAGTGGTCTAGTGGTAGAATAGTACCCTGCCACGGTACAGACCCGGGTTCGATTCCCGGCTGGTGCATGTTGTTTTTTTAAAACAAAATCTACGTTCAAAGTTAGATTTTATAATATATTGTTTTAAGTAAAAGTGTTTTGCACTTTAAACTTATACAAAAATTTATATTATTTTATGTTTAATTTTTTATCAAATAAAATAAAAGTATTGATTTTTGAACTCGTGATTATTGGATTAATAAAACTCTGATATCATGTAAAAAAAAATATTTTACTTAAAAATTTATATTTCACTTAAAAATTTAAGTTGTTAAACGAGAATTTATTATATAATTTATATTATTTAGTCATTTGAAATGCCTGCGTAATGGTTATAAGTAAATCCATCTTTCCTTGTTAGAATTTGTCGACTCTTCGTTCTCCATCAACAATGAAACCGGATATGAGATTTGGGATCGGGGGTCGGGTTTGTGAAAAGCAGTGGATTGGTCAGCTTAGTAAATTGCTTGTTTCTAATGAAGGCACCACCTAAAATTCTCACTGCCAAATTCCCCAGGCTTCGCAGCTCCCATTAGTAAATACCACGAAACCATCCCCGAAACGGAGGAGTAGGGGAAGAATTTTCCGGCACAGGGCAGAGTTTTCCGGCATTTAGGGAGGCAGGGAAGAGAGCGTTGAGCAGCAATATCTCTAAGCAGGCTAGATACAACCTCCAAACAGATCACAAGGCGATAAAGTGACAATGATCTGAAACTATACATTGAAACAAATTAATCTCAGAGCAAAACTGACGTCAGAAATCATGGTCCAAGAAATTTCTACCTGCCATTCACAAGAATGAAGGCCCTGTGCGCGTAGTGCTTCGGCTATGATGATGCGCTGATCGGGAACCACTTGAGGCACACCTCCGGCTAACATCTCAGGCGCCAATATTCTCTGTTTCTGCTTTCTTGTCCATTCTCTTGACAATGTCTGCAATAACTGATAAGGATAATGTTGAAAACCAACAGAGTTCTGCAGCATCTACAATTGGATACCAGAGTCCTTAATGTTGAAGGACTCTTGAAGATCACGGCACTGCAATCCCTACAGCTTATCCCTTGAAGATCATGTAAATCTAATTAGTGTTGTAATTAATCACGTAGCTATCTCTTCTTATTCTCTTGTAAACCTTACTTCTATATAAAGTGCAGCTGCACAATTCCTCTCTGATTGATTAATATCAGAAGGCAACAAAGTCTTTTATGGTATCAGAGCACACTCTAGCTAACGCTTCTACTGATCCAATGTCTATCATCAAAGACTCTTCTTCTTCCGTTGCATTTCACCTTCCTGTCCAAGTTATATCTATTAAACTTGATGGCACAAATTTTCTTGCTTGGAGTGCTCAGTTGCTCCCTTTATTTCGTAGCTATGGCCTCATGGGCATAGTTGACGGGTCAGAGCCTAGTCCTCCCCAATTCTCCAGTACTGAAAATCAAACCCAGGGTATTCGTGACTCTGGTTATGTGGTTTGGCAATATAAAGACCAAACTATTCTCGGCTGGATTATATCTTCATTGTCTCCTGCGGTGGTTTCCACCATTTATGGACTTGAAACCTCTCGGCTTGCTTGGCAAGCACTTGGTGCACGGTTTGCTGCACCTTGAATTTCACTTATCAAGAGAAAGCTGCAATCCTTACAGCAAGGCTCCATGCAATGTCAACAATTCTTAGATGCTGTAAAATCCCTTGCTGATGAATTATCTGCAGTGGGAAAACCAATTGATGACTCAGATTTGATCCTATTTATTCTCAATGGTCTCAATTCTTCTTTCCACTCATTTGTCACGACATATATGCTACTGGCCAAGGAAAAGTCTATGTCATTCTCTGACTTTCATGCAGAATTGTTGAACTTTGATCTCATGCAAAAATTCCACAGCCAAACCATCCAACAAGAGACAGGTTCGTATGCGTTTTACTCCCATAAAACTGGTTCAAAGTCAAATTTTCGAGGCAACAACAAGACTCGATTCTCCGCACCACTGAAAGGATCATCTTCTGGTCCCTCACAATTTCGACAGCCATTACCTCATCTGCCCTCATCCACATCAACGGCTACACCCTCTCGTTCTCACTCTCCTTGCCAAATCTGCAAACAGTATGGAAATCAAGCTCTTGATTGTTTCAATAGAATGAATTATTCTTTTCAGGGACGTCATCCCCCAACAGAATTGGCTGCCATGGTTGCTGAGGCCAACACTACTTACCTCAACCAAAATCAATGGTATGCTGACAGTGGTGCCAACATCCATGTAACCTCTGACTTGAGCAACCTCGAAAACTCTCAACCATATGACGGGGATGATTCTGTGGGTATAGGTAACGGGACAGGTCTGCAAATTTCTCACACTGACAACAATGTCATTCAAACTCCTTCTTCTACTCTCACTTTAAAAGATGTTGCTTGTTGTCCAGCTGCTTCGGCTCAGCTTATTTCCATCAATAAATTGTGCAAAGATAATAATGTGCTTTTTGAACTCACTGGTTCCTATTTTTCTGTGAAGGACATGCTGATGGGGAACACACTTTTGACGGGGCCATGTGAAAATGGATTGTATCCAATCAACCTTCGTCAAATTCCCTCATCCAGATTCAAATTACATGCTTTCACTATGATCGTTGGTGTCAAGGCTTCCACTTCCACTTGGCATTGTCGCTTGGGACATCCTTCGACAACTATCTTAAATCGTGTCATTTCTAAATTCTCTCTTCTAATTATTGATTCCAAAAACAAACCAAAAGGGGTTTGCGTATCTTGTCAACAAGAAAAATCTAAACAATTGCCATTTTCAGATTCATCAAGAGAATCATCAAAATCACTTAAATTAATCATTCTGATGTGTGGACTACTTTCACTCCATCATCCAATGGTTGTCGGTATTATGTAATTTTTATTGATGATCACACTAGGTTTTGTTGGTTTTTCCCTCTTTCTAATAAATCCGATGTTTTCTCTACGCTTGTCAATTTCAAGCTTTCAGTGGAAAAACAATTTAATTCCACCATTAAGCAATTTCAAAGTGATAACGGGGGGGAATATTGTTCTATCGCCTTTAAGCAATTTTTAACTACTAATGGGATTTTTCATCCTCTTTCCTGTCCACATACATCCCAACAAAATGGGCTCGCTGAAAGAAAACATTGTCATATTATGGAAATGGAACTCACTCTACTTGCTCAATCTGGTTTACCAAAATCCTTTTGGGTCGATGCCTTTCTCACCTCCATATTTATAATTAATCGTTTGCCCACCAAAATTCTTGACTACGCCTCACCCTACGAAAGACTCTTTCAACGTTCACCTGATTTTTCTTATTTTCGTACCTTTGGCTGTCAATGTTTTCCCTGTCTTCGTCCTTACACAGTTGATAAATTGTCGTATCGTAGCAAACCTTGCATCTTCATTGGGTACTGTTCTAATCACAAAGGGTTTCGGTGCCTTGATCCCTTATCTAGGCGAATCTATATATCCCGAAATGTAATTTTTGACGAAGGGATTTTTCCAGCTCATGATCAATCAATTTTCACTGACCCCGACATTTGTTTGGACTCCTCAGGTATGTCAGACACTCTTCCTTTACCTTTCTCTTCTCCTCCATTTGATTTTTTGCCCATACCTTCCAATGCTATTGTTCCAAATTCTCCTAATAATTGTCAGCATAACACAAGTTCTTCGACTACAACACCACCAGTTCCTTCTCCTACACACCCAGATCAACCCATTCCACCTCTGCCTCTCGTTCCTTCTATCGATACTCCTCCAACAGTGGCCATTGATCCCTCTCGTCCCAATTCATCGTCTGGAATCATCACAAGATCAAAAACAGGAAATTCAAAACCCCGTAACTTCACTGATTTTCAATTACATTATACACTCGTCACCCCCTTCAAGCTTTGCATGCAGGTGTGATAATCACATAACCAACCAATTATGGACAAGCAACACATATTCCCGAGTGGCATGATGCAATGGCTAGTGAATTTCAAGCTTTATTGAAGAATGAAACATGGACACTATGTCCTCGCCCTCCTCGTACAAATGTGGTGCCTTGCAAATGGGTATTTAAGCTGAAATGCAAACCCGATGGAAGAATTGATCGCCACAAAGCCAGATTAGTGGCTGTGGGTTATCTCCAGAGAAGTGGAATTGATTTTCAAGAGACGTTCAGCCCTGTAATCAACCCATCCACTGTCCGTATAGTCCTTGCAATTGCAGTCTCTTTCAATTGGGATATTAGCCAATTGGATATGTCTAATGCGTTTCTTCATGGGATTTTAGAATAGGAGGTATACATGGCCCAGCCGAAAGGATTTGAAGACCCTGTGCATCCCCAATTTGTCTGCAAACTCCACAAATCTATCTATGGCTTGAAGCAAGCCCCAAGGGCGTGGTTCAATCGTCTGTCATCTGCTCTGTTATCTCTTGGGTTTCTCAGTTCACAGGTTGATCCATCTTTGTTCACCTTCCACCAAGACTAAATTTATGCGTTTTTACTGGTGTATGTCGATAACATCCTAGTCACCTTCAATGATCAACAGTTTATTAAGTCAATTCTTGCTAGCTTGTAACATGAATTTGCTATGAAGGACCTTGGGCAGCTAGCGTATTTTCTGGGTATTCAGGCCACCCATGACTCTGCAGGTTTACATCTTCGCCAAACAAGATACATTATTGATTTGTTAAATCGTGTTAGACTTCTTGGCATTCGTCCATATCGAGCTCCCTGTGTCTCAGGTTAAGCTATCAAAATTTGATGGGGAACCTCTCCAAAACCCATCTGAATACAAACAAACAGTGGCTGCTCTCCAATATGTCACTCTCACCAGGCCTGATATTGCATACTCCGTCAACCAACTCTGTCAACATATGCAGGCACCAACCTCTACTCATTGGACTGCAGCTAAACGAGTCCTTCGATATTTAAAACATACACTTGATCATGGTCTCTTCTACCGGTCTAGGTCATTTATTGTAAATGCCTACTGCGATTCGGATTGGGCTGACGATCCTGATGACAGACGATCAACGTGTGGTTATGGTGTGTTTGTAGGTCCTAACCTCATTTCTTGGTTAGCAAAGAAACAACCCATTGTGTCCAAATCTAGTACAGAGGCAGAATACAAGTGCTTGGCTTTGGTGACAGCTGAAGTATATTGGTTGCGTATGCTCCTGTGTGAACTGAAAATTACTATTTATTCAGCTCCTGTTGTCTGGTGTGACAATGTCAGTGCACTTGCACTCGCATCTAACCTAATTTTCCATGCACGATCTAAACACATTGAAGTGGATTACCATTTTGTAATAGAAAAGGTGGCAAATAGAGATATATTCGTACAACATGTTCCTTCAACAATTCAGCCTGCAGACATATTCACAAAGGGACATACAGCTGATCGATTATGCTCCTAAGGGACAAACTATCTGTGATGACTATCCCTGCTAGTTTGAGGGGGAATGATAAGGATAATGTTGAAAACCAACAGAGTTCTGCAGCATCTACAATTGGGTACCAGAGTCCTTAATGTTGAAGGACTCTTGAAGATCACGGCACTGCAACCCCTACAGCTTATCCCTTGAAGATCATGTAAATCTAATTAGTGTTGTAATTAATCACGTAGTTATCTCTTCTTTTTCTCTTGTAAACCTTACTTCTATATAAAGTGCAGCTGCACAATTCCTCTCTGATTGATTAATATCAGAAGGCAACAAAGTCTTTTAATAACTTGATAAAATGACTCGAATAAACTCAGCAAGATAGGAAGCTCCAAGAGTGTAAATTACTGCTAAATGGCTCTGGTTCTGTAATTTAAGAGGCATGGATGAACTTGAACCTTTCCAGGTCCTAATTCGCAACTCTTCTTCAGCCCTTTGGCTAGGAGAGTCGTCACTGCTGTTTCCCATTGAACAGGAGAAGTCACCTGTAAGTTCGAACTTACAGGATCAAATTATGGTTTCCCTTACTTTATCATGGAAAAGCAAAGTGCTTGTAGCTTCCTTGGCGTGCCAAGATCTTCTTGATTATGGCAAGATCTTCATGCGGTTGTGCATCGGCATTGGATACAACTGGTATTCTTGGTCGTCTAATTTCAGGGGCTGCCAATGCAGCTTCCAATCTTGAGACAGCTGGTTCCATGAAACTTGTATGGAAAGCACCAGCAACTGCTAAACGCATCTGAGAAAAGTGGGAACTATGGCCATAATAAATAAATAAACATTTTAAGGAAATAAATTGCTGTCATTCGAGCTTTGAATTGCTTTGCTTTAGCCTCTACTACTTCCACTCCCTTGACACCTCCGGATACAGCGTAATTACCCTACCAAAATACATCAGTATCGAAGTTAGTACACATTAAATTAATAAATACACAAAGTAACTCACAATCTGAACTTTATTATCTTCATCAACATCTTGATTGGCTGCATCACACAACTTTTGAACTTCATCAGAGTCTAGTCTTATGACACTGACCATGGCACTTTTAGCAGCATCGGCAGCATATGCTAAAATATATCAGAGTCAGTTTTTGGATTTGCTCAGTTTTCAGTTTGGGTTGGTTCTGTTCACCGGTTGACTGATTTTTTATATTTTGTACAGTAAAATAATCATTTTGTCCTTTGAAAAAAACAAAAAACAGGCCCTGTCGGGAGGGATGCCACGGTCATTGTACATTTTCGGTACGGTTCGGTTTGGTCGAGGTAACTAGTTTATTAATTTTTTTATATTTCTTTGCACAGTAAAATAATCATTTTGTCCTTAAAAAAAGACAAAAACAAGCGGCTACCGGGAGGGGTGCAATGGGAATTTCATTTTTTTTAAAATGGCTAAATACGGATATGCTCACCCAATAAAACAAAATTGAAGAGTTGATTGTAAGGGTGTTACGGTAATTGACCATAATTTTTTATTATTTTTCTCTGATTATTGTGAACGCGTGTGGCACACGCGACCAACAGTATTTGACTTCTTGTCCTCTTCGGGCAACGTATGCAGTGTCATCAGATGGAAAAAAATATCCATTTGGCTTCTTCGTGGATGCGACGTCGTGTCCTCTTCCTCATGGTGTGACGTGTGGCCCCACCGGAGATGAGACAAAGGGTGGTTTAACTCTTTTTTTCCCTTCTCTCTCCTTCACCCTAAACTACATAGCAACCCCCCAATTTTATTGATTATGGATTTTTCATTTCAGTCCTTGCGCTTTTAATTATGTTGTATGGTCGTTATTTTTGTTGTATAAGTTTTGATTTGTTTCAATTGTGTCCTTCGATTGAAATTGATTATATATTACATTTTTATTCCAATCCTTATTCTTTTAATTTCCAGATTGCTTTTAAATCCCTTAATATTTTCGGTACAGAAGATTTTATTTTTTCAATTTTGTCTTTTAATTGAAATTGATAATATATTTGGTTTTCATTTCGGCCCATATACTTTTAATTTTTTATTTTAATTCCTTTTTTATATATTTTTTAAATAGTCCCTATTTTTGTCCATGTTTATATGTGTGTGTGTGTGTGTGTGTGTGTGTGTGTGTGTGCTCTTAGTTTTGGTTTTTAATTTTTATTATTTTTTCTTTTGTTTAGTTGGCGTTTTTTTGGAAAAAAAATTCTTAAATTTTAGTTTGTGTTTGTGATCATTTGAAAATTGACATTTCTGTTTTTTTTCGTTGTTCTTACTTTGGGTTGTTTTTTATTCCTAACGTGCAGATATTAGACCTGAAAGGAAATACAAATAATTCCATATAAAAAATAAATACATATATTAGTAAAGTTATTTAACCAATTACACACCATTGTACTTAAACATAACCAGAAGTATAGCTTTTTGAGTTGCAGATTTAACTTACTGCCTATAATATTGCTTGTATCTTCATCGCCCTACGAGCGATGTCATTGCAAAAATCCTTTTTAGGGTCTCTAACATACCACCTTGAGTGTATGCGTGGAGATGCGATAATTCCACTTTTCAAAATCTTAACATACACTATTATATGATTGACATTGTACCACAATCCTTTATCCAGGATTCTAACATACTCCCCATATATGTTAGCCTATGCATAGTGATCCCCATCTCCAAAATCCTAACACACACTGAATGTATACCAACCCATTATGATGATCCTCTTATCCGAGATCCTAACATACATTAAATGTATGTTAGTCATTTTGGAAATTTTTTTATTCGAGATCCTAATATACACCAAATATATGCTAGTCACTGTCAAATTGGTGATGCTAGTCATTATCAAATTGGTGATTCTGCCTCAACATGATAGATTTTCACAGCAAATGGAGTTCCTTATCACACATCTTAAACATTTTTAGTGAAAAATCATAAATCTTTGAACTTCCATTAAAAACAGTAAGCATAAATCACACATCAAAATTATAGAAATTAAATCAGATGTAGGCACAAATCACCTACCAATTTTGGATGCTCTGGTCATAGACCCATGTTGTTGTTATTGTTGCACCATATTCGTGGTATCTTTTAAAATTACAAGTAATTGTCATAAATTACCATCATTCAATGATACAATTCATAATAATCATACCACACAATCACACAATTCTTTTAATTCGGATGAAAACGGATGAAAATCATCGTCGCTCTTGGTATAACATTTTTCAACGTTGAGCGTCGTGTAGGTTATAGATGGGCTTTATAGGCCTGGCCCATTTATCTATAAAAGTCTTACACAACCCATGAAACTAACAAATTGTAGGCCAGATCAATCGAGCTGGCGACCCATCCGCAAAAGTTGAGCAAATTTTCTTATTGCCTTAGTTGGGCACCCCTCTAACCCCCTCTCGAAGTTTCAGCCAACAAAAACTTAATTTCTGAATTAAATTTATCATATTTGAGGTCAAAGCTTCTGTTATTTGCATTTCGATTTTCGTTCAATCTATAATAGGTAGAAACACACGCATTCATTGAGAAAATAAAGTTTGATGGAAATTTATATTGCAAATTAATTATCTCTCTACTTGCCATAAATTAAAATCGGTTTTGTCAAAAAACCTTCTCACTTAAAAGCTTAAGTTGTTAGGTGAGGTCTCAAAATATGATTTATATAATTTTTTAACATATCATCTCAAGTAAAAGTTTTTTGGACTTGAAACTTGAACACATGTCTATATTACCTTGTGCTTTATTTTTATCAAATAGAATTAAAATGATGATATTCGAACTCGTGATCACTGAGTCAACAAGGTTCTGATATCATGTAAACGAATCATTTCACCTAAATATTTAAATTGTTAGATAAGACTTCAAAATATAATTTATATTATTCTCTAGCAGATTCAAAAATAAAAGACTGCAAAAAAAATCGTAAGCACCCAAACAAATAAAAACTTAAACCCCTTCTTTCTCGTCGTATCCCTTGTCCCTGATGGGAACAGCTCTTATAATTGAGTTGTTACATATAATAGAATCTGAAAAGAAAATGTTGCAGAGACGGACAAGCGGGCGTGCACATTCAATGGTGAATCCCTGGGACATGTCACTGCTGAACAGACCAGAATATCATCCACTGCCAATGGATAAAAAGAAGAGCAAATGTGGGAATTTTTTGTTTTTTTTTTAGAGCAAAAACAGAATATCATTCAAATATTCTGCGATATGTGGTTGTCATTATTAAGAGGAACCACTAAGTACACGAAATGGGGAGCAACACGGCTAGGAAGGGTAGCACCTAGCAGAGATTGATGCTTGAATTGAAAAGATGGAGTGCAAAGAAAGTTGACATAAAAAGTATTCGATCGCAGCTAGCTGCTACCCCCATCAAACATGGTAAGAAAGGTTGAAAGTGTTTTTGAAAAAAAATTAATTTTTATTTTATTTTTTTATTTTAAATTAAAAAATTTAGTATTTTTAGATTATTTTGACGTGCTAATGTAAAAATATTTAAAAAAAATTATTTTAATATATTTTTAAATAAAAAATATTTTTAAAAATAACTTCAATCTCACTTTCAAACTGACACTCAGTTATGTTGCCCGACAGTGATTGCAGGAGGAAGCATGGGGCTTTGAAGATGGAGACATGGAGTGCAAAGAAAGTTGACATAAAAAGTATTTGGATCTTACTTGTAAAAATAGTGGCTTCATACGGGACTAAAATGGGAGTACCATAATATGTTATATGTCAGGTCACTGGAGAAGAGTTTCCATAGGGGTAGATTGTAAATTCAAAAAGAAAAACTTATTTGTCAGATTTAGTTTTTTATTTATGATTAAGCATTTCAGAGTAACTTTAATTATCAGAATTAAAATGATATTCTATAATAAAAACATCTTTATAGATTTTGTTAAGTTAATAGAGAAAATTAAAAAAAAAAGAACTATGTTCTTTCAATTATAAAAATCAAAAGTGTTTTTCTGTTTTTAAAAGGGGGCTCGATATGTTGCATTAAGAGTAAAACCTAGAATATATTAATATAGTTAACAGGACGAGTAAAAATGAAAGCACGAGAAAATGTCATTTTCGTAAATATAGAGTATATATATTAAAAAGATTTAAAAGATTTTTTATTCGGTATTAAAAAGATGGTTTATTATCTCGTTTTGAAAAAAAAAATGCTTGCTTTTCTGTAAATATAGAGTATATATATTAATAGGCTTTCAGTGCCATTTTGTAGAGGAAAAAATAATATTTATTAAGTGAACTTTGATATGAGTTGATAGCGAAGGGCCAGCTATAAAACTATTTATTAAAAAAAATGCTAATGTCAATTAAGTGTCATGTTTGGAAGTATGTTTGATGTTGTTTTTTAAAATATTTTTGTTTAAAAACATATTAAAATGATATTTTTTTTATTTTTTAAAAATTATTTTTGACATCAGTACATTTAAATGATTTAAAAATAATAAAAAAATTTCACTTAAAATAAAAAGAAAAAAAAAATTGAATTTTATGCGACCGGCGGTACAACCGCAGTGTGTTTGGCACTAAATGTTGCAATTTAAAAAAAAAAGAAAAAAAAAAAAAAAAAGGTTTTTCCGTGGTTCCACCGAGATCACGGGTTGACTTATAGGTCAAGCAGAAATTACCTAGCCAGTTGCGGGGCCGGGTTTTACATGCGTCAGGCCAAGGCCTCGGGTAAACCCAGGCCAGGCCTGTCTAATAGCTATGGCTATATCTATGATTTTCTGTTTTTTCTTTTTGAATGGTTTACGTGTGATAGCTATAAAGGAGTGTTGAATTTGATGGACCAAAGGTCCAAGACGTGTAAGCCACCCGGCACTCCAAAATTTGAAATTTATTTATTTACTTGCTTTAAATAAAAAAAATAGTGTTTCCAGGTAATTTTAATAAACAAATATTAAAATATTTTTAAAAAAATATAAATATATTATTTTAAAATATATCTGAATAACTTTCTAATTCTACCAAAAAAAAGAATAAAATGAAGCAGAGAAATTGGGGGACAGGGAAGCCTGGTCCAGCTGTGGCGTATTGCTAGAATTAGGACAAGTGGGAAGAGATTGTCGGGCTGTGGACCCCTTTACCAAGAAATATTATTCTTCTCTATTTCATAGAATATATATTATTTATTTAATTCTCATGCTGAGAAACGTGATTTGACCGGTGACAACTAAGCTTTGACCTTTATGGAAATCTCCCCCGACTTTTCTCTAGATTTCTCTTTTCTTGATTCTATCTCTCGGGATTGGCCTCCCATTTAATTAATATATACTATAATCACACCTTCGAAAACAGAATTCTTAATATATACTATAATCACACCATTACCAATGTTTCACTTTTATGATATCAGTGTGATTTTTGTTGTTTTTTAAAAGAATTTTTTTTAAAAATATATATTAAAATAATATTTTTTTAAAAAAAAAGAAAATTAACATCACACATTAAAATAATTTAAAAATATTTAATTTAACATAAAAAAAAATAATTTTTTAAAAAAATATTTTTCAAACGCAATGTCAAAAAAATATTTATTTTAAATTAAATGTTTTTTGTGTTCTTAAGTTATTTTCATGTGCTAATAATTTTTTTAGAAAAAAAATATAATTTTGATATATTTTTTAACAAAAAAATATGTTAGACATTGCATTTCAAAAATATTTTTTTTTTTAAAAGAAAATATTTTATTTTTACTTTAAATTAAAATTTTGTGGTTTCTTATATCATTTTCCCGTGATGATATCAAAATAATTTTTTTCATTATAATATATTTTGAAATAAAAAATAATTTTAAAAACGATATCTATAATCTATCATACTATAAAAACAGACTACACAAACACATTTAAAAATAATATGAATCAAATTCTCAGACAGTCCATTATTGGACCGCCAGTAAGGACTGAAGATTGGCTAAAAGATTTAGGCCTTTTTCTTAAGATAAGAAGTCGGACTCTCGAGGAATATTTATATCAGCTCAAGAGATCGTTATCAACGCATGCCTGGAGTGTCCCAATGGATGCAAATTTCAGCGACATGTAGTTGTGTTGGCGCCATAAAAGTGATCTCAATTCTTAAGGAAATGAATTGTTTTGTTGAAGGTGTGGTTTCGCTGCAAAGAAGAATGTTTCCCAGTTCATGGAAACACTGATTTTGTAAATTTGTTAAATGAATTGTGTAATCTCAAGCTAAAGCTATATAGATCCACAATTTAACATATACTACATGTTCAGCTTTTATTTTTATGACAGAATAAAAATTATTTTTTTAATTATTTTGGCTTGGAAAATAAATTTGTTCACTGTGCTAATTTGGAAGAGAGAGAATAAAACCAGTAACTGAATGAAGAAAGCAAAAACACGAATGGTGGCTGACAGGTGTGATAAGGTGAGCAATTATTTGTCCAGACATTTGTTTTTACGCTAAACAAGTTAGTGTTAGGCTTGCAGGACACTGCAAGGATGATCCATCAACCAGACTCCAATCCGAGATGGGAGTTTCAGGCAAGAGTATGCTGGCTTGCTGACAAATCATTTATTGCATTATCTTAGGCAACATAGGCTGCAAGACTTGTCCTGGTTTTGAATTTGAGAATATTTTATGAATTGTGTTCTTATGTTTTTTCAGTCTTCTTGTGTCACTTTGAATATAAAATATAATTAAAAAGGTTTTATTTTGATATATTAAAATGGATCTGATCTATCAAAATAGGAAAGAAAAAAAAAAAAAAAACAGGCCTATAACCATCTGTGATTTCTTAAACTCCCTAATGAAACACTTTAAAATAGGAATAAACTAGATATGTTCATCGTGCTTATGATCTCGTATCTTGTTAAATTATGATCTTGAGTTCTTTAACCAATAAGCTTAGATATCATATAATTTAATTTTAAAGCATTGAATCATTGAACAAACTATATATATATATATATATATATATATATATATATATATATATATATATATTGCCTAAATTGAAAAAAAAAGATATATTACCTATAGATTTAAAACATATAAGGGATAAAATATAAAAAAATCTCGAGGTTTAAACCAATAGAATACAACTGGAAAAAAAAGTTGAAAAAAGAGAATCAAACCAATTTTTTTTAGCAAAATAGAATTTAAAAAGAGGATAAAAAAACATTAATTTAGAAAAGGGGGGGAACAGCGCAAACCTCTTAAACATTGTTCAATCCCTGAAAATCAAATCTCATGAAATTTTTAACCCAAATCAAATCAAGAAGCATTAATTTTCAAATAATTTAATTTCAAATAATGAGATCGGTAGAAAAATATTAATAAAAAAACTTGTAAAAACAACAAAAATAATAAGTATAAAAATTAATAGAAAAAAACTAAAGACGATGAAATATAATTTAAAAAATAAATAATAATTTCATATAAAATAATTAGCAATTAAAAAATATAAAACAAATTTTAAAGATTAAAAAAAAATCACAAAGGGTAACATTGAAAAATATCTCTAAAAACCAAACAAACATGGACAAACATCATTCACAAAGTCAAATCTTGAAAAACTCACAACATATGAATCCCTAGATTCGTGTTTTATCAAGAACTTTATTAGAAACCAATTTTAAAACATAGAATTTTAAAACTTTTTTAAAAAAGGATATAAAATATCTGGAGTAAACACGGAAGCCAACTTGGGTCTACAAATCAAACACATGACATGGAATTGACATGATCCTACAGATAGAAAAATAAAAAAAATACTCGAAAAAATAGTATAAAAAAGACGAAATTCAATTCAAATTAGTATTTTGGATTCATCACTTGGTAATGAGACCGGGATGATTTCATCAAAAGCATACCCAAAAAAGCAGAAGAGCTAGATTTGTTTTTAAACAAAAAATGATAGATAAAATTGAAAAAAAAATCAATACAAAAATAATACAAAACAAAAACAAACAGCAATTAATGGAATCAGAGCTAAATTCGACATAAAAAAATTAATGTTCAGGGAAAAATTAAATGAAATTAAATATCATAGGAAGGAATTGTAAAAAACAAATCCATGAAAAAATAATTAAAAAATAACAATTAAAACTTAAATGAGAATTATGATCAAGTTTGACATCAAAAGTTAAATGAGATTAAATTCGTAATGGTGGAGTTGAAAATACAACCAATCAAGAAAATAATTCAAAATAAAATATATAGAAATTTAAAGAATAAAAATCAAATTTAAAAAAATCAAATAATTAGAAAAGAAATAAAAAAATAAAATCCAGTTAGAAATAATCAATATAAATAAAAAAAAAAAAAACTGTAAACAAGAGGAGAGACTAAATTAAAAAGAAATGATTGACTAATATAATTTTTTTGCATGATCAGCAAAAAGAAAAGTAAGTTTAGATACACGTGCTACCTAAAAAACAAAACAATATCAAAGTAAATCGAATGACAGATAAAATCATAATTACAACCACCAAAATCACCAGCATGCCGCACCCAAAAAAGAAGAAGCGATTGACATGATAATGCTTATGAGACACCCCTCAATAGTTTAATGTATTTAAATGTTATTAAGAAGGTTTGTTTGAAATTGTGTTTTGTTTGGAAATGTATAAAAACAATATTTTTATATTTTTGTAAAGTATTCTTGATATATAAAAATATCAAAAATATTTAATTTAAAGTAAAAATTTAAAAAATATATATATATATTTTAAAAAATTCAATATAAAACATATAATAAGTTATTTATATTGTGCATAAAAAATATAATTACTAGAATAATCTTACACAATTCTTAATTATAATAAATAATGTTTTGTGCGGGGAGACACTACAATATCGGCAGGGGAACAGTGTTTTGGATAATTAAGGTAAGAAGGGAGATTCTACGTGGGATTATATTATTTAAGGTAAGGTACGAAAGGAGGGGGGGCCTTGTCCGAAGAATAAACCTGTGACGCCCACGTGGCACTATGATGACCATATCCCGAGTTCTTGAGTTTGTTGACATGACACCCGCACTTCATGTCGTCTACAGAGGAGTGCCGTGCTCGCTCGTCGGGGTAGCAGAATTTGCTTTAGCCCATTCTCCTCCTCGACTAGGACGTGGTAGCATCGTACAGCCTCTTCTAGATTAGGTTTATCTCTTAGATAGATTTGCTGTCCAATTTTAAAGCCAAATTTGAACAAATTATAATCCTACAATGAAAATAAAATAAAAGGAAATCACTGATTGCAAACCTGTCAAAAATCAAATCCCTTCACTCCATAAATGTCACCAAATTTAAAAGATTTGGACTTTTTTTGTTAAAAAAAAGCAATAAATCGTGAGAAAATTGTTTTGCTGCTTTTAAAATTTAAGATTTTTTTAATTCCATCTTTTATTTTTGTATTCAGTTTTGTTAAAAAAATCTATTGTTTTTTTATGTTTCCTCCTTTTTTTGCTTTATTAGTTTTTTAAATTCATCGCTAATTATTTTTTTGCCTTAATTTTTTTTATCAGATTTTAGTACTTTTTTTACTATTATTTTTATTTTTTCCTTCAATTTATTATTTATTTAGTTTTTAAATCTAATATAGATCTTTATTCTTGTGATTATTATTTTTCTTATTACTTTTTAATTTATCTTAGTTTTCAAATAATTTTATATTTTGTTTTTCATTTAGTTTTTATAATAAATTTTATTTGTAATGAAAAACTTTACTTTGTTATTTCTTCATGTCTGCCTTTGTACGATGTAATCTCAAAGGTATTGAATTTTGTTATTTAATTTTTTTTTTTGTTGATTCTTATAATCTCATCTCTAGTAATTATTTACTTGACTCAAGTTTTTTTCATTAACTTCCATTATAATTTATTTTGTTTGTTTTTATACTCTAACATTATGTTATTAGCCCCTGAGCTCTTATGATATTCTTTTTTTTTGTGTGTGTGTTTATCCAAAGAATAGGTTAGTTAATAAACTCGGGTTATCTTTTTGTTTTTGGTGTTTTATTGTTCAACTTCCACCATTCTTATAGGTTTTTGTTTTGAAAGTATAATTATTTTTATCTCGGTCTCATATCATGGATGATAATTTACTCCAGTTAATTTGGATTGATTTGGTATTTTTTTTATTAACCTTTTTATTAAATGATTTTTTTAGTTTTATTATTCGACATTAGATTATTAACTCTTGCGCCTTGCTATTTTTTGTTTCTCTCTATGTATAAGTATATCAGGTTAACTTAAGTTAGTTTGAGTTTTTTTTTATTTAAATTTGATTTCTTTTTAATAGGTTCTTCTTTTCACAATTTTTTATTTTATTTTGATGGTATATTATAAATGGTTGGTTGATCAAATTAACTTCAGTTGAACCAAGATTTTTTTTTATCATTGACATCATATATTAATTAAAAAGAAACAATTTTTTAATCATTTGAAAGCACATATTAACTCAGTTAATTCAGATTAACTTAATTTATTATAACTTCAATATTGTTCCCACTTTAGGAAAACTTAATCCTGCTCACGGCGCAATTGACCCTATCCTGTATTATCCAATTTTCATCTTTTCACGTAACAAAAGCCCAAGAAACATCCAAATTGTTGAAAATTGAAATCTTAACTGCCATGTTCTCGGAGAATTCAAAATGCAATCCAAGTCTCATAATTTGAAAAATAAAATTCCCAGACATAAAAATAAAGCAATATAGAGTTACACACTGAAACCTCTCCCTAGGGTTAGTACTGGGTGGAAGAGGAAGTGCTGACACTTTATTAGCTTATTTTCCTAGTTCCGTAGCTCTCTTCTAATTTGTTTTTAATTTTATGTATTTTTCAAAGACGTGTAAATTTTCCTGGCATGTCAGATTACATGTCATAACAGGAATTTGGATGTGATAGTGTCTAAAGGGACGAATCAAGAGTTTTGTCGCATAAAAACATATAAATTAAAAAAAAAATCAAGTATATAGAGGTCCGCAAGCTATTAATCTTAGTAGCAAGCCCTAGTATTTGTTCTATAATGTATATATTAACTTTCATGGTTTTAATTTTTTGGCTCACTGACAACTTTGGTTTCGATTAATGTTGGCCACCAAGGATGTTGCTTGAACACGTACAAGGTTTTCGAGATTTGACGGTTTCTAAACCTAGTCATCAGCGATTAATTAGACAGCGACCCAATCCCATCTCGCAAACAATTCTATTAAATACATCAAACTAGCATTAGAAAAAATTGTGTTCAAAACAAAAAGACCTGATGAAAAAAAAAAACTTATCAATATATATATATATATATATATTTGGCTCATAAAAAAATATATATTTTATGAATTTAGATGAATGAGTAAATTTTTTATTGTTTTAGTTTCTTGCAAGAAATGAACACAATAATTTGAACTCGAGATATGTTATAATTATTTGATTAATGATAATTGCCTTGGTAGTTTTTGGATAATTTTCAGCCTTAGATTTCGAATTTACTCTATTTGACTTGGAATTGAAATATTAGTTGATTTGGTGATACCACTCACAAGACCTAGAATTAACGACGATGTTTCAAGACCTAGAATTAACGACGATGTTTGAGTTCTAAGACGACAATTATTGGTACGTGTTTCTTTGGACCAATGGATTTTTTCAGGTTATTTGTTTATGAAAAAAATTATTTTATTTTTATTTTTATTTTAAATTAAAATTATTGGTGTTTTTAAATAATTTAATATAATAATATTAAAAATAATTTTAAAAAATTATTATTTTAATATATTTTTAAATAAAAAATATTTTAAAAAATAACTTAACCAGACAATCCCAAACAGAACCAGCATTACTGACTATTAGCAAAAACAGCCACCACGGTTTGTCTCTCGCTTCTGTCCGTTTCTCTCTCTCTCTCTCTCCACAATTATTCTGGCAAGTGATATAAAGAAATATTAACAATCATAACTAGAAAAGGAAAAGTAATAAGGATCTGTTAAGTAACGTTAGATAACGTTTGGCACAAATCTTAAGAAAATGTCCAACGGCCAAAATGCTGCCACTGGGAAAGCGGACAGGTGTTAAACCCGGCTTGGGTTGACTTGGCTACAAGGCTAGTCCCGAATCACATGTGTGTGACAGCTGGAACAAATTTTAAAAATATATTTAAAGTTTTAATACCACACATAACAAAGTTAAAAAAACAATTAATATAAATATAAGCTATTCATATTATAAGCAATAAAATTTAAAAGATTATTTTAATAAGAATTTTTTTTATCTATTCTATATTCTATTTTACTTCATCAAGCCAATTGTAGGCAATTTAACTTATTTGTCCGGGTGCCAAGTCACCCGAGTCATGGGTTGATCAAGCTGTTATGATTATTTTGGTGATTTTTTTTTTATTTTAATATTTTTGATATTTTTATATTATTTTCATGTGTTAATATTAAAAAAAAAATACAATATTTTAATATATTTTTAAATAAAAAATATTTTCTAAAGTAATTTCAACCACCGAACTGCACTATCACTTAATCCCTAAACTATCACTTAATCCCCTTTCATTAAGTTATAATATAAAAATTAAATAATATTTAAGAAACTGAAAATAACAGTACAAGGTTTAATTACAATAACCAAGAAAAACTTGGCTTCGTGGAATTGTCCACGTATACTCTGTAAATAATATTCATGATTTTATGTCAAAACATATAGGCATAGTCTTTTTTTTTTTTTATATCCTTATGGAACAGGAGAACCACATGACCCGGAAAGCGATATAGACATAGTCATATATGGCTTTGCGTGATATCTATAATATAGTATCTTGTCAACGTGGATAGAAAGTAAAATCTATCCAAAAACATTTTTGCTTAGTATCTCACTTTCGCACGCCACCCATCACCGCTCACCACCTGTCCTGCACTGTCTGTATTGTTAAAATATAGTTTATATACATACATGAGGCAGAAAGAAAGTTTTATTTCTCATTTAAAAGATAAAAGGTTTCATTGTATTTTATATCATGATAATACTAAATTAATAGATTTGGATGTTAGATGGAAGATTTGAAAGGAAACTTGACACTATATAATATAAATAATAATTATTATTTTTCAAAATTAATTAATGACATCTACGACTAAGCTATTTAATTTAATCTGAAAAAATTATATTTTAAATTTTATAAACACATTGACTTACAAATATATTTTTTTTATAAATATCATTTTGACACTGACGTAAATTTATTAGAAAAATGTTTTTAGCTCTTCTCAAATTTTCTATACAAACTCTTTGCTTATAACTATCACCAACAAAACAAAAGCTATTTTATATAAAAACAAAAATTTACTTTGTCCTAAATATATATTACTTTAACCCTGCACTAAATATAATAAAAATAATTAATACTTTAAAATAATCATTTTCACGTCCGACTTTAAAATCTCCACCACTGTAACCATTTAACGACTTTATTACGCCCACTTTCTATGACATGGATTAAAAAATATTGAAGGTGAAAAAATAAAATTAAGATTTTTGAAAACTTTTTAGGATATTTTTATTCAATTCAATAAAAATATACAAAAATATAAGCTTAAAAAATTATGATTCAATTATTTGTTTATGTTGAATTTTAAATTAAACGGTGTAAGAATTGATTTAACGTAATATTATTCAATGAATATGTTTTTAAGAAAGTTATGTTCACCACAGAATCTCGAGAGCAAGGTTATAAACTCTATTGTGTTGAATTAATTATTTTATTATATAATAATAAATAATAAAATTAATCAATAACTTGATATAAAATAATAAGATAAAAAACATAACCTCGAGATTAAAAAAAAAATAGGCAAAGAAAAATCAAAGGGCCAACTAGAAAAAAATAAATATAAAAAGCCTATTGAGATACGCTAAACCTATATATATATAAAAAAAACTAGATGTGTAGGTCGCAGATAATCCTGTATCCATGAGCCTCAATTTTTTTTTTTATTTGTTTCATTATTATTTATATGAAAATTCAATTCTACCCCATTTCTTTTAAATATATTGATAAAGCATTATTATTATTTGGCATGATCCTATCAATAAAACCCAAGAACTATACCATAAACACCATAAATCTACCATGAACAACCTCTAAACCTTCAAATTCGATTCCTTCGATGCTTGCATATTGTCTTCTAATCTCTTCTGTCAACTCCCTCATTTTTCTTCTTCTTTACTCGTTGATCCGGAGGAGTGGTCAAGCAATGAAGATTTGGAAATAAAAAAACCCTACAATATTTGAAGTGACTGTCTACTTTTGTAGTTAAGTGTGTGTCAAGTATTTGTCTAAGATGTCTACTAATCTTCGGTATCAGAATTTTATTGACCCAGTAATTATAAGTTTGAATATCAAAATTCTCATTTTATTTGATAAAAAACCAAACACAAGATAATATGAGTCCATGCGAATTTCAATTATAAAGTACTTTCAATTGAGAGAGTGATAAAAAATAATATTTTAGAACAGTTGAATTTTTTAAATAAAATAATTTCTTAACATTGTGTTCTCTGGCATTGCATGCTCCTGATCCAAATCTAATTACCCTTCTCTGAACAGTAGTTTTGCAATTAAAAGAAGCTTTTTTTTTTTGTTGTTGTTGCTAGAGACTGAGTGATCATCAACCAGTAATTATATATTCAAGTTCAGAGTGCAATGGAAGATGATGGAGTATCATTTTGCGGACTCTAATTGAGATTATTAAGCCATGATGCTCACTTTGACGAAGACGTACGGTGTTTCAAAAGTATAGACTCACAAGTGATGTTGGGATAGTGAGGGCAACTCATGGAACCCTGCCCCCACCCAATATATAATTATTTTACGGTCCCTTTCAATTGCCTAATTTGTCAATTACAAAAATAAAATAATACAAATCACAAACAAAAGCATCCATGCCACCTAGTAATGAATGCTAATTCTTTCACCCATAAATCATTCCTCATCGAGTATATGACTGTTTTTGAGTGCGAGTGTGTCGATGTTTGAAAGTGTTTTTAATTTAAAAATACATTAAAATAATATTGTTTTATTTTTTAAAAATTATTTTTGATATCAACACATGAAAATAATCTTAGAATACCAAAAATATTTAATTTAATATAATAATTAAAAAAAAAACACTTTTGAAACATAAAAAATCAAACAAGTATATATATGTGCAGTGGAAGTAAGAGCTTGAAACTACTAGTTTTGTAAATCGATCTTCCTCAGTTGTACAATTGAGCAGTAAGAACTTGAAACTTCAAAGTTAGGTATTTTTCTTTTGGTATAAAAAAGTGCTAATCTTTTTAATGGGCAGACACTCGCGTTTCTTTGAAATCGAAAATCCTATTTAACACTTAACAATGTATTTTAAAAATATATATTTTTTAATCTAGACACTTATTAATAATCTTCAATATATATAAATCATTAATGATAGATCATGAATTGATAATTAACTAGATCTAATCTCCAACATATATAAATCTAGACACTTAACCTGATTAATAAATGAACGTATTCTCTCTCCACTCGCACATATATTATCATAAATTATAAATTAAATTCGACACCATGCATGCTTAACATCACATAATTGTTCAGGGAGTGCCTGAAACCAAGCATTATCATGGTTCTGATAAGAGTGAACAGCTGGTGGTTCGGACAATTCAATACCTCATTAATGATAGCAATGGTACTCACCATGGCAAGCTAGTTCATAGGTCAAGAAGCGGAAGAGTGCTTGCGAGACAATATCGAGGTTCTCTCCTTCTAGCACTACTCAACACAAATTTTGAAAGAATTCATGGTTGCCATCCGGCAAAGCTGCGAAAAAATAATATTTTTTTTAATGAAATACGTAGTCGGCAGAAGAATAGAGGAAGAAAATATATAAAAGTTCACGAGCTTGTACCTCAATATAAAATGGAAGGAAATATTAATACAAATAAAATGGGAAAAAACCGACCCTCCACGCATATTATACTTGGTCCAATGCCCCTTCCCTTCCCCAGCTCCCTTTATAAATAGACTCCTACCCTCCCATTCACTCTCACAATTTGAGTCCTGATCAAGAGTATATTGAAGAGTTGAATTAGCTCCTATAGCTATGGCTCTTTCATGTATTGCTTGCCTTAGGTTTTCTTGACGCAGGCTTCAGTGGATGCTGTAGACACAAGTATGGGAGAATCTGTTAAGCTCAGGAGGGATAGCGCCATGAGCACGACAAAATCTATGTTTGAGTTAATCTCAACAAAGTCAATCCAGTCATCAGTGGCGCTATCCATCCTGAGTTTCATGGGTTCTTCTTACTATTCTGGTGCAGTTTCAGCTTTAAAGATGGTTGTTGGCTTCTGGGTATGTGTGTACTTTTCTTCTATAAATGCGTTCTTAATTAGGTTACTACTGTCCTGGATTTTCTTTTAAAGACAGAAAGCCTGGATTCTCAACTACGTTTAGGGTTAAATATATCCTCGACCATGATTTTCTTGTTCTTGTTTTTATTTCCAGCAGCATAATCATGTCAAGATCGATGGTGTGTTTTTTCCCTTCTTTTCCTTCCAAGTTCTTTTACGATTTTTATGTATACAAATTAGCTAATTAAAGATACTTTAATGGGGTATTAATCTTTCCTCTTTTATTGACTGGGTCTACTTTCTCCCTTGTTTTTGGGTGTATTTTTTTTTGTTCATTTGCTTATTATTCTCTAGGTTTTGGTAGCAGCAGATTGATGATCTGTGGCCTTTTTTTAACAATCCCTGTGTCATGCAAAAATTTACAGTGGTATGTTATCATAGCAAAGAATAAATGATCCATGGCAGTCCATGTTCTCTTTTTGTTTCATGATTGATCATCCCTTTTAGAGTGATATGCATAATTCTTTGAGCTTGAACTTGTTTTCAGCTTGCAATTCAAATCTCTTTGGCCCCATGATATGTGGAGCACATGCCAGCCAGTTCCCTTCAAGTTTCTCATCTCTAAGAATTGTTTTAATTAGTTTTTTAACAGATTAATTAACTGGGAAGGTTTTATACTGCCTAGTAATATCATGTTCAATTGAGTAGGTTAAGCTTGGTGAGTGTATTTCGAGAGATTACCCTTCCATAAAATGGTTTTGGTTATTTTAAGTTTTAATGGCTAGCTAGTCTGAAAGTACACTGAAACCCTAAAGTAGTCTCTGGAAGATGCCTGCTATATATTAATGCTAGGGTGGCATGTTTTGACTCAGATTTTTGCAGGCTTTTTAATAATGTTAGTTACTGTGGATGTTTGACTCCCTGGAAACTTTGTTCGGATCACGGTCCTCGTCGCTTTCTTTTTCCATAATTTTTTCTTCCACCGCCGCCGCCACCATCACCTCTCTATTGGAAGCAGTTATTTTTAAGCTAATTTATTCTATCACGCAATAATAAAAATATTGCCAATTTTAGGCTTTCGTAAAGATAATGATGGTGAAGTTGACATATTGATTCGAGTTCATTTCTATAATGCAGCTATCTATTCTCTGTCCGATTGCAATGTTGATCATTTGGTTGGCCATTATAGCCAGAATGTAAGGTCGGGATGTGTATTTTTTTAGTTTGATCGCATCTATTGAGAAGTTTTATATAACTTTAGGGTACATTTTGTGTCTTATTGTTCGGGGACAAAGGTTACATCTTCCTCCAGCCGATCCCCTTTTATTGCATATATAAAATGTTCATCGTCATCATAGGATAGTGGACAACGTGGTTGAACAGAAACCCCCACCTTTCCACAGTACGGACAGCTTGACGGCTATGCCCTCCTGACCAGAGAGGCCTCAAAATCTTGACTGTATCTTTGACCCGAAATAACTCTTGATACTTGTTTCGTTTTCATTCCATGAGAGTAATTTTGACCTAATTTGTGTACGAGATTTGGTTGTTTCAGTGTTTTAGATCGAGTTTCTCACCAATCTGCATGCCTCCGGTTGGGTGGGTATCGCGGTGTTGATGCAATCTGTTTAGCGCATGCTCCCAAAAGACTCGTAGAAATGATGTCACTCCTGCTGAGATTCTTCGGGATCCATCATTTTATTTTGTGACTTGGGGGTGGAAGAGAGTGGGATGGAGCAGGTTATGGATATTTATCGAATTATTTACATTCGGGAGATATTCAAAGCCTGCGATTGCATGTATTAACTTACGCTTATACATACATACATGTAACTTTTATATTGATATGAAACAACATTTTTATTAATCAAGTTTATTTTTATGAATTTTGTTTATGCATAACTAAAATCTCTCCATTCACTTCCTTAAACATACGTTACGAGTTTTAAATTGCCCTAAACAGTTCTAATTTAGAATGATGATTCGCAATAATGATGTGATAATAGCTCATTCTGCCCCGATTAACTATTATCTGCTCTCGAAATTACCCGTTTTCATGCATTTCGCTGAGGCTGACTCGAAGAGAACTTAACCAGTGTTTTCTCTGAGCAATTTATAGCAATTCTAGATTCAAAATCTCGAGAATAGTTTAGGCACCGAATTTCGGAGTAGAAATGGTTCTACGGGATTTTATTAAGAACTAGATAATTGCCCGCGCGTTGCCGCGGGTATTTTTTTGTATATAATTTAACATAATAAAATCTACAACGATAAATTTATATGATATAAGTAAATAAAAATTATAGATTAAAAGATAAAATGTTTAAAATTTTGAGTTGAGTTTGTCACGTAAGCATAGATTACATTTTTTATAATATAGGTTTTGCGTCATAAACCATCACAAAAAAGCGCACACTAATTAGTTTTTGTGGGGGTGTTTTCTTTTCTTTTCTTTTTTTTAATTAGCCGCATTGTGCACAGTGTAATCACGAATCAACCCCTCGAAAACGACAAAATAATTATTACATTATCCTGGAAAAAAAAAACATTAACAAAAGAATAAGTAAGAGAAAGAATTAAATTATCATAATTATTATTATTATTATTATTATTATTATGAAAGAAACAAAAATAAGTGAAAGAAAAAAAAAATATCCTAGAAACTTTCACAAAAGATAAAAAAAAATAAAAACTATTATTGCTATTACTGTAAAAAAAAAAATTATCAAATTATCCGGAGGAAAAAAAATATTAAAGAAAGAGCAAGCAAGAAAAACAATGTAATTATTATGATTATTATTATTGTGTTAATAATGAAAGAAAAATAAATAAATAAAAGGAAAAAAAAAGAAGAAGCAAAAAACAGAAGAAAAATAATAATTAGAAAAAAAAAAGCAAATAAAAAAAAAGAAGAAACGAAAAAAAGAGAGGAGTAAAAAAAAAAAAAAGAAAGAGCAAAAAATCTACTATTGCAATCCACAGTGCACTGTGTCTGTGTGCACAGTGGAAAAGCCACGCTGTTTATTGTGTTTGTAATATTATTATTATGTTAATAATGAAAGAAACAAAAATAAGTGAAAGAAAAAAAAAATCCTAGAAACTTTCACAAAAGAAAAAAAAAATATTATTGCTATTACTGTAAAAAATTTTCTTATCAAATTATCCGGAGGAAAAAAAACATTAAAGAAAGAGCAAGCAAGAAAAACAATGTAATTATTATTATTATTATTATTATTGTGTTAATAATGAAAGAAAAATAAATAAATAAAAGACCAAAAAAGAAGAAGCAAAAAACAGAAGAAAAAAAGAAGAAAAAGAATAATTAGAAAAAAAAAGAAAAAAAAAAGAAGAAACGAAAAAAAGAGAGGAGTGTAAAAAAAAAAAGAAAAAAAAAACGTAAGCAAAAAAAAAAAAAAAAAAAAAATCTACTATTTCAATCCACAGTGCACTGTGTCTGTGTGCACAGTGGAAAAACCACACCCTTTAGTGTGCTTGTAATGTAATGGTTCTCGAAATTTAGACTCCTGGGGCTTGAATGTTCAGGATTTAGCACAGCATCATTAACAGACCGCCATAAACACGCCTTCAAAATCAATGCTATTTAATTTAGCTATTAAGCCCATGAAAAGTGTATTGGACTTCTTATATTGCAAGGGCTTAGCTGACACTATACCCCGTCAAACAGTGAATGTTTACACCCACCGGATCCATGCGAATCACACCGATTTCATATTAGGCCCAGCAACTCACTGATCCATCGAATTTCTTTTATTTTATTGTGATTTTAAATTCACCGAATAATAACTCTTCACTATTTCATGGACATTTAAATTCTGTCGAGGAGCAAAAATGGACTGGCATGAGAGAGCCTTGACAAATGGTCGGCCTAAACCAAGAGTGTTAAGTTTAGCTACAACATCCCTTGATCTCGAGAAGGAGTGATGGAGTATTTCTTTCTCTCGCTGTCTCCCCGTGCTTTTCTTCTTCTTCCTATTTGCATTAGGGTTTTCTTTTCTCCAGCTGCTAATGGTGATATGATCAGATTGGTCCCGGTGTATGATGTCTTGATAAGGAGAGATGGAAGACACGCAGGACACTATTCCACCGATCTACTTCATGCCACAGAGGAAGTTGACGAGTCTGGTTTTCGCAATGAAACGGGATATATTACTTTTAATTTCGTCCCAACTATAACCAACTTTCACACTTCTATTATGGAAAAATAGAAATTTTAATTTAAGGTGATAGTTTAAAAATTCTTTTTTCTTTGTCTTATTTTTTACCCACAAAAAATTATCCTTAAAACTACTCATACATACTTTAGTTAAAGCCTTGGACATGGCAAGGATTAAATTCCTTTTCAATTCATTCAATTGAACCTTTACTCATTTATTATTTATATGTTATATCATTAATCATCCATAATTTCAAAAATCATAACACCTTAACTTATAAATCCTAATATATCACTACAGTTAGCCCTTTCAATGCTTCATCCTACACAAAACCAGATAAAATAATTAGTTTGGAAGAGTTTATTACCTTTCAATCTGAAGAAAATGTAAGGTTAAAACTTAGAAAACCATTATTTTTCACCCATGTTCCTTCCTCTTTTTCTCCTCTCAAAACCGTGGCCTCAATTAGAAAAATAACCCATGAAATCTTCAATTTTCTTTGCCTAAAACATCTTTTAACACCTACTGATCACTTAATCTACCTTTCTTTTATGTTTTGAGGGTGGATTTTCAACGATTGCTCAAATTTTCCCCCCTCACATGGCCAACCAAAAAGTAGCCTTAGAATACTTATTTCTCTTATTCATGATATTAATTTTCACTTATTATATTATTATCCAAAGTTTCCTGTACTTATATAATGAGCCCCACATGTTTCTTTTAATTTAATTTAATCTATTAAAGTACAACTAATCATAATAAATACACAGCAAAATTCAAACAAGAATTCAAAATCATTAAAAATTCTAAAACTTCATATTCATTGATTGGAATGTTGATCCCCAATCACATTGATTGTGCCAATGCATGGGAGGCTAACTAGGAAAATATATGGGCAAGTTCATGAAACCAAATAAGATACAGGCATTTGATTGATATAACTAACCCTTGTAAATGAAATGTTTCTTAATTGATTAGTGCCAATCAAAGTCCCTTAAGTGGTCAGAGACACCACACTCATTTATTTAAAGTGATATCATAATCAACCATTTGGTTGAAGAAGAAGAAGAAATAATGACTGAATCTCAGATACCTTGCTCCCTAGTTTTGAAGTTTGGCAAATAAATTCTTAATTAAACTTTAAAATTTAAATTTCAAATTTCTTTCAATTAAGCTCTAATTGTTTTTGGATTTTTAAAGTTTCAATTAAGTCTTTCTTTTTTTCTATTTATTGGAGATGAACCCGAATTAGTTCTTTAAATTTATTTTTTCTCCAATTAAGTCCTTGATTGAATCCATAAAACCCATTAAAAAATATTTATTGTTCTAATTATGGTCATGTTCGGACTTCAACCATGACTTTCTTTCCATAAAGTCTTTCTTCAACCTATCTTGTCAAAATATCATAATCTAACTATTATTTTGGTATTTTGAACCTCACGTTCCATCCATTTGGTTGTGCCAATTGTTTAGCTTTTTTTCAGGGTGTTTTAGTTTTTTAATTGTTTTGGAAAAAGTGAAAAGCCATTTTTAGCTAGACAATTGTTTTTTAATTCCAAGGATAAATCAATAATTACACAGTGCAACCAAAAAAATATATAAAGAGATTGGTTTATTTAATTTAATTAGAAAAATACTAATTCAACCATGTGAAAAGATCATTCTGCAGCACAATTTACTTTTTTTTTATATTATTATTGTTATCACCCTTGAACGAGGCAGGGTGTCAATCTAGTTTATGTGGTGGAACATCTTGTTAGGGGTGATTTTGGTTATGGGTTTTCTTTCATACATGCTTGGATTGGGCATGGCAACTGGATCCATGATAGGGTAACTGCTCTTTCGGAAACTTACAGTACTGGATTCAACCATGGAAAAAGAAAAGGAAGTCTGAAATCAAGGCGTATTTTCTTCACTTGAGCAAACCGCATACGTGTTGGGATCAAAATATATCAAGAGTGGTCAAAGATAGCAAAACGTCTGCCAAATCCCACTCTTTTCGTTTCTCGGCAATTGAAATCTGCAGCTTGAGTTCTCCACAACTTATGCATATGCCCTCGATCCCTAACAACTCTCTCTCTTTAATGTTCACAGTTTCTGTTCAGGGTATTTTCTGGTGGAAAAATGGTTAGGATAGCTGATGACCACCTACATAAATCCTTTTCCACGGAAGCATTGTACGTTCCTAACTCTGATAGATTTCTAGTCTTCAACAACGTTGTTTCCAATGAATCATAACATTTCTAAGGATTCACTATCATGTCTCGCAACTCTTCATGGGAACTCGTCAGATTATTTTAACTCGAATGACGGGTTAAATGTCCACTTCGGTGTGATATTGTTCGATGCAATTCTGGTCATTTTGATGACTCGCCTTGTCGCCTTTCTTCTCAGGCCTTTCAAACAGCCCAAGGTTGTCTCTGAGGTCATTGTAAGATTCTTCCTTCATTTTTGCGTATATTTATTACCATGTTTCGCTAATCATTGCATGTATATTTTAACTGAAATAATATGGATTTTCTGCCACTGAACTTTTGTTGCTCTGCTGTTTTTGATAATTTTCAAGGGAGGTATAATCCTTGGTCCGTCTGTGCTAAGCATCGAAAAGAAGTTTAATGGTACTTTTTTCTCGGAAAATGCCAAGTTTATCATTGGAAATATTGGAACTATGGGCTTCATGTACTTCCTTTTCATCATCGGGGTTAAGATGGACCTCTCTGTGATCAAATTTTCGAGAAGGAAACATAGAATGATAACATTGGCTGGAGTGATCGTTCCTCTTGTCGCAGGTACAATAGTGGCAAACATCATGAGCCCGTCAATGGATAAAGTACTTTCGAAACCTTCTTCGATCGGAAGAGTTATTTCAGCAATGGCTGTAACAGGATATGCTGTCATTTATCCTATCCTTCAGGAATTAAACCTTCTCAGCTCTGAGATGGGGCAAATGGCCCTGGCTACCGCGATAATAACAGACGGAATAGGGATAATCTTTTTGATCATAGCTGGGGCTCTAAAACAAACAGATGCTACTGTCGATACCATTTTAAGGTATATCATTTCAGTAACAGCTTTCATAGCTTTAGGTTTTATCACCCTTCGACAGGCAATGATATGGATTCTTGGAAAAACTCCCGAGGGGAAGCCTATCGAGCAAGTTTATATCGTGCTCATTTTGCTAGGGGCTTTGGTGGTGAGTTTTCTTTCAGACATGATCGGGTTGGATTTTGCTACGGGATCCATGTGGATGGGGCTAGTGATACCAGATGGTCCACCAATCGGATCAACAATCGTGGAGAGGAGCGAGACATTCATAATGAACTTCTTCGTCCCATTTTCATATGTGTACATCGGAATGTCCATGGATCTTTTTGCTATGACAAGTGTTTCTTGGTCTAGTTTGGCCCCACTTCTTACGGTGGCTGTGTCAGGAATTGTGTTTAAACTGCTTGCAACTCTTGTGACTTCACTCTTGGTGAAAATACCATTTAGAGATGCTCTCACTCTCACGCTCATTCTGAATCTGAGAGGTCAGCAGGAATTCATCTTACTAATGCATTGGCTGGAAAAATCGGTAAGCCAGTTTTTCTCCATCACATATACTATGTTCAGAACTAGAAATTCCCCTTTAACTGATTGGTGTATAAAAGAGTTATTCATCCATTATGTGCAATTTCATGTTAAATAGGTTATAGATATCCCATCTTTCACAATGCTGGTGCTATTAGTAACATCTGTGACATCAGTTTCCACGCCTCTCATCAGATTCCTCTACGATCCGACCAGGCCATACAAAGTGAACACGAATCGAACCATCCAATACACCCCTCCACACGAAGAACTTAAGGTAGTGGCTTGTGTCTACAACCAGGATAGCGTGGCCAGCCTCATCAATCTTTTTGAGTTCTCCTCTCCATCTCAGAGAAATTTATCAGTCTATGCTCTCTGCCTCATTGAGCTGAATGGCCGAGCAGCCCCATTGTTGATAGATCACGAGAAGGAGACTAGTACTTTCAATTACTCGGGTTACGATTCCACATATCATGCCTTAAGAACCTACATGGAAACCAAAAGGGACGTGATGGAGATCCATTCCTTCACGGCAGTGGTTCCAAAGCAAACAATGTATCAAGATATCTGCAAGTTGGCTATGATAAAGGAAGCCAATCTTGTCATTTTACCTTTCCATATGGAATGGATGGATAGCGCGAAAATGACTGAAATCGATCATCAACGAACGCCTTCTGTATTCTCAAATGTGCTGGACCACGCTCCATGCTCCGTTGGAATTCTTTTTCACAAGGTTCACTTGTTGAACCCCCTTTGCGATAAATTCTTCTACAGCTCTCCTCGCCATGTTCTTGTGCTATTTTTAGGTGGAGCAGACGCTCGAGAGGCACTTTTTTATGCAGATAGAATTCTAACGAATCCGAATGTGTCCCTTACGGTGATCAGGTTCCTTTCTTATCATCCTTGCAGAGAATATGAGCGAGAGAAGAAGATTGACAATGGGGTGATCACATCATTTCGGGAAAGGAATGGAAGAAATAAACGTGTGGTTTGTAGAGATGTTGTAATGATGAACGGAGAAGAAACATTGGCTACAATCCAGGCATTTGGTAATGATGTTCATTTTGACCTATGGATCCTAGGAAGGCAAAAAGGGATCAATCCATTTCTCCTCGAAGGGTTATCTTCAGATTGGTGTGAGCATCTCGAATTAGGAGTGATAGGTGATTATATCACTTCCATGGATTTCGATGGCACCACTTCTATTTTAGTGGTGCAGCAACAAACTTTGAGAGGGTAATGAATTCTATTGTGCTGATGAATAAGAGTGTTTATAATTTATCGGTGCTATATATGTTTTACAATATGCATGATATAGGACCAAATCCAGCAGTTTCATGACACAACAAGCCCAAGTCAGATTCTGGTGTCATCTAACAATTTAAGTTTTTAGATAAAATTATTCTTTGATATGGTATCAGAATTTTATTGATTTATCGATCACGAGTTCGAATCTCACCACCTTCAATTTATTTGATAAAAATCAAGTACAAGGTAGTATAAATCTGTGCAAGTTTAAGTCCAAATTTTTTTTACTTAAGAGAATATTAAAAAATAATATAAATTATATTTTAGAATCTTAACTAACAACTTAAATTTTTATAGTGCATTGACATATTTGTGTTACTTGTTCTCTTAGAACCTCTAGGCTAGCACAAGTAGTGGTCGCAACTTTGGAGAATTGAGAAGGTCCGGAGAGTCAAAACAATGAACTATCTAGCAAAACTGGTCAACAACTTCAATATATATACGTATGTGATTACCCATGCATTCGTGATTTAATATTTTCTTAAAAATATTATTTATTTACAAATTATACTCCAAAATTTAATAACAACTAAGTAACAATTTAAAATGAAAACAAAATACTAAATATGAATTTAAAAAATAAACAACAAGGTATTAAATTAAATACTTTATAGTCTTTAGCAATGTTTAACATAAATAATAGTAATATTTTTGTATTTGGTTTAAAGAGTTTAGGTTAGAAACTATTTTTATCGAGATAGAAAAATAAATAAAAAAATAAAATTAGAACCCTAAGACGCTCTTTTACAAATCTGAGAAGGAAGTGATTTGAAGGTAAGAAAAAAAAAGAGCATAGAACGTTGGGTACGAGAATTGCATTAAACGGCAGTTATTCTAGCTGCTTCCTTATAAAAATGTTCGATATAACACAAAACTTAAACAAGGTTGGAGTTTTAATAAAATAAAAGGATAAAAACATTCTTCTAAAATTTATTCTAGAATTTACTTTTTTATTGTAATTTAATAAATTATATTTTATATCATGAATTAAATAAAACTTACAAAATAATTATAAAATAAAATTACTATGGTATACAATAATATAACACAAATAACAATTATATACATCTAATGGGGATGAAAACAATGGTGCAGAAGAAGGGTTTGAAGAGCTTGAATCATGCATGCCTCAACTTTCTAGAAAGTGTCATGATAACTCATTCTCGGAAGATCTTTAAGATGAATTCCAGGAGGTTTGACACGCTTCGTTTCAATTTTTTTTTTGAAAAAAAATTAAATTTTTTGGTATTTTTAGATTATTTTGATGTATTGATGTCAAAAATGATTTTTAAAAACTAAAAAAAATATATTTTTAATGCAGTTTTGTATGAAAAACACTTTTAAAAGCAACCACAATCACACTCACAAATAGACACGCACGAATAAGATAATGAACTCAAAACTTGGTTGTAACTATTGTTCCTTGAGGAGTTTCCGCACATGACCGCTAAATATTTCTCTTTCCATTCCCAGTGGCATCTCTTGTTTGCTATTATCATTGATTATGACGTGTTACTTATGAAAGCCTAATGATTTTTTTTTTTAATGATAATTGATCTAGTTTTTTAATTCATATCTTACATCTAACAAAAGTGCAGTGTACTTGGGATTTTTTCAGAGAGACCCATGTTGGGCATACTGAAAATTGAATAAAAGTACAAGTGTTGAAGGTCAAAGTGCTTTGTTATATATGCTTGAGTTGATGTCTTTTGTAATAAATGATTTCTTGAAATATATTTGTATTTGGTTATTGGTTGGGTTGAATTTCATCTGGTATCTATATAGTCATCAAAAGCCCAACATCTAAATAGTTTCCTTAAATTCTCCCTCCATTATCTCCATGATAACTTCATCCTTAACACCTTATGTTTTCTTTTACTGAAGGAGAGCTTGCTCAAGTTGTTAATAATTATACATCTTCCCATATTATCTAGTGTGCCTTAGATGAAACATCTTCCTTTATATCTTCTGCAGACATTATTCAAATTCGCACATAAACCCTAATTACAACTAAAAGTAGTAAATAAACCACTAAATACTTCCATTTTATCAAGAAGCTAACGGAAAAGCTAGCAATCATGGTTTAGTCAATAACCTGAGATGATATTTATCACATATATTATTGCAGGTTTTAGCCATGCACATGACAATTTCATGGTCATTTTTCCGCTTACATAGAGAATACATGCTTGAAGAAATTTATTCTATTTTATTAACAATAAAAGTTTGTGTTTCTCGATACCAAATCACTTTAAAAACTTAACAAGCTTCCATCAATATTGCTCAACACTAATCATAACTATCTGTAAAGAATGATCGTGATGATTTTTAAGGAAAGGGGTAAGACAATTATGATGGTTTCAACTTTGCTCGTCAAAACAATTATCATACATATATTGTTTTCAAAGCTTATGGTAAGCTTGGACACTCATCTCATAAATGTTATCACATATTTGATATATTTTACTAATATGTTCTAAAATACACTCAAACTTGATAAATAGTGGCAATTGTACCTATTGGAAGGTTGAGTGACATACGGATGTAAGTGTAACCCATCACCTCATAAATATGGCTTTCAATCTGAACCAATAGAATAATGAATATAATGATTTAGATATTGTTTAAATGGAAAATAATCAATGTTTGCATATTTCTAAAACTAGTTTTTTTGACATAATATGACCAAGTGGTCATGAGTTCAAATCACGTTATTTATATTTTATATTCTATTTAATTTCTAATAACACCACCTTTTTTTCTTCTTTTTTTTTTAATTTAAAATCCAATTAAAAGCACAAAGTAATGTGGGTCTATGCATGTTTCAAGCCTGAATGACTTTCAGTTGAGGGTGTGTTAAACAATAATATAGATTATATATTGAAGATTCACCTAATAGCTTAAGTTATTAAGTTGAATTGGTTTTTTAAAAGGAAAAAAACAAATCATATTCCTAATTCATCAAGTACCTGGTTTATCAGTTAAGCCATATTTTATATGCAATTTACACCATATCTAGAGAGGATATGAAAAAGAGAAACAGAGAATAATTATTCACTCCAATGATGTTAAAATACTTGTCTTTACTTTTACTTTGATTAATACAGTAGGTATCTGACTCTCAAGATATATATGCATTGTGTTCCAACATATTATTATAAATCAAGGAAAATAGAGTTACTTGTTAATTTTATGGGTAACTTTTGTTTAACAGGTTGTTTGGAACCCTTATAATTTAATTTAATTTAATTTTAAATGTTAAATCAATTTCTTAGTTTAGAATATTTTTAAGGGCATTTGATATGGGAAAAAAAAGAATTTAAACCCAAATAAGCAAAAGAATAAGTAATATAAAATAACAAAAAGCCAGAGAATAATAGAATTTGAAAAAGTCTGTAAAGTTTTATTTAATTCATCAAAACTAGATAAATAGCTTAATATGAAAATGAGCTATATAAATAGCATAATCCTAAAACATCCACCGTTGGACTTGTCTCATCAATTACAATTATATAACATAAATAACCCAAATAAATAAAACAAAGACAATAAAATAGTATCGACTATTGCTATTAGTAAGTTTGAATTTATGTTGGATGTGGTGGTTATACTGGTGGTGGCATATGGTGGTTGATTTGAGGTTGCGGTAATTTTAGTGGTACCGATCTGCCCTTGGTGGTTGTGTTGATGATGAAAAATAGATTTTTTTGCTAAAAATATACATATTGAAGAGATATTTTTCTATGCCAAGTGATCAACCTAAAAAATTTTACAAGCCCTAATATATCGATTAACTGTAAGAATAATTAAAAAAAACCAAAGTTATAATACCAAAAATAATACATGACAAAAGAAGACTTAAAGCCAAAATAATCTACAACTATGTAAATCTTATTCAATTCATCAAAATTATCTCATAAGATGAAAAGGAACTATATATATAGCATAACCCCAAACACATTTATTGTTGGACTTGACCTATCAATTAAAATTATATAAAATAAATAACCCAAATAAATAAAACAAAGACAATGAAATAAACTAAGATGGACTCGGTCTCTTAACCAAAGAGTGACATGATGGGCAATCTTTTGTTTCCTACATTTATATTCTCGCGTAATCTGTAGTGTGGATATGGTGTTCCCACCAATATTGATTCAAATTTAATTGCTAAAAAATGACCAAAAACAAATCAAATAGGGCATCCTCTATTTTTCTATAGTAATTTTCTTTGAATTAAGAATTAAATAACATTTTAAAAATACCCTTAACAACATAAACCATATTAAAAAAAAATCTCATTGAATCCCTTATGTCTTATAATGCACTATAATGAATTGTGCAAGATAATGCATTTTTCATGCTATGTTGCCACATCTATGGACCTCTTGCATAAATGTTTTTTCCACTAATTCATTGAATATACCAAAGCGTATAACATGTAATTCATTTCTTTTTTATGAGAAACAACTCCATTCGGCACAAATAATCAATTGCTCATTTCTCATCTTGTGATCTTTTGAAAATATAGTGCAAAATATAAGGCATTACATTACTTCAAATATGGTGATGGATTATTGTAACTAAAACTCAATGCAAGTAAAATCTCACTTTATTTGACAACTCTCCATCCATATTCAATTCCTCTTAAGTTGTCACAGACCATAAAAAGTACTTACAAATTTACAATATGCAATTTTCCTTCATAATATTGGGCTCCATTTCTACGAAAGGAACAAAGCTTAAGGTGGGGTCCAATATTAAAGCCTAAAGCCCTAAGCCCACTTGGGTAAAAGAAATAGCATTGCTTTTCTTTTCCTTTTCTTTTCAAACTGAAATAATAGTGTAGATTTTTTTTTATTAATCTACTGGTCTGTTACCTAGTTTATAGTTTTGACACAGGTTATTTGATTCACATGCTATGTCATATTTTTAAATGTCTTCCATGTTATTTTTAGACCTATTAAAATAATTTATTCATTTTAGATTAACCTCTTATGATTTAATTAAAAATTCAAGTTAGATATAAAGTCGAGTTAATGAATTTAAATATCAAATTTTATTGTACTGCTAATTATTATATATATTATCACTATTTTTTTTTTTTTTAAATAGTTAAGGCCGCCAGAGCACAAGAAATTGACTAGTAAGAATCTTAACACGTAGCGTTCTTACAAACCTTGTTTTTTTTTCTTCTTCGTTCTCAAGAAAACGAACAAAATAATCATCCGTGTTCTCTAACCACACCATTCAACCAATTGATAAACCCAAGTAAACGACGGACACGCCCTCAACCTAGCCTGCGCCAACAATATATTGCCACGTGTTCACCCTAACCCTAACAAATAAACCAGGGTTACCCGCTTATAAAATCACAAGTCCAGATTTTTGGGGCAGTTTCCCCAAATCATACACGTCAAAACCCCTGCTCTCTCGAAGCCATTCGCCATCTATCTAGTCGCCGCCCCTATCATTCATCATGCCTCGCCGAAGCTCTGGGGGTTAGATTTTTACGCTGATCTGTTAATTCTTGTCTGGACTCTGTTCATTTTTATGTGTTTTGGTGCTTATTTTTATTTTCTGTTTTAGATTTGAGAAAACGTAGCCAAGAATATAAATTCAAATTCTCCGTTTTGTTTTTGCGACTAGAGAGGCAGTGCTGTGTTGATTATATTTGTTTAGTCATGGTTTTTCTTTTTTCTTTTTTTATAGCATTTTTTTGTTTGTTTTCTAATTTGTAAAAGTTGATGTCGATCATAAAGTCCGTTCCTTTCTATCTGTTTAAACCTTGCAAGATGCTTAATTGATTTGGATTTCCATATTTTTGTTGATACAAGTAAGTTGGTAGTTTGATTTTCAGTTTTGTTTTTAATTTAGTTAATATTGAGGATAAAACTTAGGCATTTAGATGCTGGTGTGTTTCAGCTTTTGGATTTTGGGGTTGATGTGATCGGTTCATTTGTTGAATACCGGTATCTATTCCGTTTCATTTTGTTGTTCTGGATAATATTCGCTGGTTTCCAATCATTTAGTTTATTTATATACTATGTGATGTATTTTTTTTTTTATCAATTGTACTACTTTTCATGAATACTGATCTTCCAACTTCTTATTTACACATGATCGTATGGTTTTTTGCAGGAAGATCTGCCCGCCCAGCTCCTCGTCCTGCCCCAGCTCGCAGCCCACCTCCCCAAACAGGTAATGATACTCTGCAGAGTCTTTCAGTATTATTTGAAGATTGCAAAACATTCTAGGTGCACACAGGAACAGATCCATGTATCACATTTAGTTTGGATTGAGGATTTCCCATGCTATTTACCTTCGCATCTTAAACTTGGTGTTGCTTTTTTAAAAGCATAACTTAGCTTCAATCTTTTTGTGTGTGTTCTGATGCAGTCAACCATGCTCCTCCACCAGCTCATGCTCAGAGCAGCGGTGGTGGATCACTTCTTGGAGGTATTGGCTCGACCATAGCTCAGGGTATGTGAAAAATGGATCATTGCTTTCTTGGGATTGAAATCCTCTCTTTCATGTTATTTTTTGGTCATGTTTTGTTTGAATTATCATAAGCCTGAATCTCTTATAACAGGCATGGCTTTTGGTACTGGAAGTGCTGTGGCACACAGAGCTGTAGATGCTGTGATGGGTCCCCGCACTATTCAACATGAAACTGCGGTCTCTGAGGCTGCAGCTGCCGCAGCACCCACAGCAAGCAGTATGGGTGGTGCTGATGCATGCAATATCCACACCAAGGCATTCCAAGATGTATGTAAACTTTTCTTTGGTTACTTATTTCCAAGGATTAGCAATGTAAATCAAGTGATCTTTGTTATTTTCTGGTAGTTGTAAAATTGCCTGGAGGATGTTAGACAATGATTCCAAAATTTTAAAAAATGTAGTTCTGAACTTCTACATCCTTAACCTCCCCCCTAATTTGTGTTGTGATTTTTAAATATAATGTAGTTATGATGTCTAGATGCCATAGAGGATCCAATGGTTCCTGGACTAAGATCCTCGATATATAGTGACATTTATCCACAAGATTAGGAAAAGCATTTGTTTGAACTGGTTCATTTTTAGAACTATTTATTGAAAATAGATTAAGACTCTTCCGAGTGAGCATAATGGGATACTACTCACTCCTTACAAAATGCATATGATTTTTATTTTTGGTCCTCTCTGTTTTGTTTTTTGGTGCTATGCACAAACTTAGGTCGTTAATTGCTCTTGCATTGACATTAGTTTCACCTGTCTTCTTTGCAGTGTGTGAACAACTTTGGAAATGACATCAGCAAGTGCCAATTCTACATGGACATGTTGACCGAGTGCAGGAGGAACTCTGGCTCTATGTTGGGTGCCTAAGTATTCTGTTTGCTTTGCCATGAAATGGGAGTATATACTTTGAACTTAATTTTTATCATGATCGATCCATGTGATGATCAAGCTGTTGTCCATTTACGATACATTTAATAATTTTTGTAGTTAAACTACTGGATTTGGTGGGTTAACTACTGGACCTTTCCCGGTTATTAATGGAACCAGGTTCCCAGATTACTATTCCTATCTCAACTGCATATTCATTTGACTGAATGCCAATGGCTGGTCTTGAATAACGAGGATGTGCACTTCGATTCAGATGTGTGAAGTGCTATATAAGATGGAATCATAATTTGCTCTTTTCCACCTTGTGTACCTAGATTTCTTAGCATTTTTTTTAAATAATATTTTTAGTTGGCCAAAAGCTTGTTTTAACAACAATCCAAACCTCGAAAATTTTTTTAGATCTAAATCATGGTCACATGTTGGGCTAAGGGGCATCATATCCATGCTAATGTCCAACACTTATGGGCTGGGCACCATACTATGGCTTGAGTAAGCTTGTCTAAGTGTCATGCGAAAAACTAAAGTTTGTTATGTTTTGTTTGGAGCTCAAGTATTATTATACTTTATACCAAAAGAGGTCATGGTTTTGTGGATTATAATAGTGTTACTCAGTTTTCGGATTGGTTTGGTTTGGTTTGTTTGATTCGCAGGTATACTGATATTTATTTATGTTTTCACAATAATATCCGAAGAAATGCTTGCAGCTCAGTGGACATAGTGCGCGCCTGCCAGGCAGGAACCCCTAACTTCCATTCCTTATTTATTTTAACGCCAAGTAATTTCTTTTTTTATATATTTTTTTTTTATTTTTTGTTTGCTTTTGTGTTAAAGTTATTGGTTTTTTTTTTTTTATTTGATTGAATTTTCCCCCATCATTATAAATCACTATCATCATCATCAATATAATCATCATTGTTAGTGTTTGTTTGAGAGTGTAGTTGCGGTTGTTTTTTAAAATACTTTTCTTTAAGAAATATATCAAAATTATATATATGTTTTATTTTTTAAAAATTATTTTTGACATCATCACATGAGAATGTTCTAAAAACATCAAATTATTTTAATTTAAAGTAAAAATAAAAATTTTAATTTTTTTTTTCAAAAACGCTTATGAAGCGCAATGTCAAACACCTTTTTAATATTATCATGACCATTATTAAAATTGTTGTTGTTGGTGTTGTTGTTGTTATTGTTATTGTTATTGAAAAAAAAAAAACTATGAACTTGATTTTAATGATAGAATTCAAAACTTTAAGAACTTAGATAAAAGGGTTAAGAAAAACAATAAGAAATCAAAAGAAAAAAGACCAAATCAAAATTATTATTATCATTGAAAAAAATAATTATAAACTTGATTTGAAGGATAAAATTGAAATACATAAAAACTATGGCAAAAGAGTAAAGGAAAAAAAATAAGAAATTAAAAGTAGAAGGACCAAATTGAAAGACCTTATATATACAAATTAAGAACTAATGGTTACATTGAAAAAAAAATAAAAATTCAATTAAAAAAAAATGACTAAAAAACAACAATAAAAAACAAAAGGTATGGATTTTTTTAGAAATAACAATAAGGATCATAATATATTTAACAAGGTAAGAGAGAGAAATAAAAGGAAAAAAATCATCAGAAATACACCAGTCATATTTGGAGTACACGTGCTGCCTATAATGAAAGAGAAGACAAAATAAAATTGACGCTTACTCTCCAGGCGTTAGCAGTTTTTCAATTAAAAAATCATTATTTTAAAGGAGTTACCCTCAACCAACTTACAATTAACTAATGTTTATGTTAAAATACTTCAATACCCTTGATAACAATGAGGTAAATATCTTGCATCAAATGATACATATGTAATTCTACTATGTATAAGAAAATAATAAATAAATAAATACCCTAACCCCGAGACTATCAATTTTTTTAAGGATATTTTGGTTATTTTACTATTTACAAAACATTGAATAAAATCAATAATAGCTAACACACCTCATGAAATTATTAAAATAATCCTAGTCTAGAAGCATATAATTTTTTATAGAAAAATAAAATAGTTATTATAATATATCAAGAAACAGAAAAAATACGAGAGAGGCACTGAGATTTTAGTTGTTTGTTCATTTAAAAACATGATTTTGTTTCTTAGTTTTATCTAACCACAAAACTGTACTTACAACGAAAACCAATCGAATGTCATTCCTCTCTTTTCCAAACAGAGCACTACGGCTTCCTGAATCTAGGTAGGATTCAGACATGACTTCCGTACGTATGAGTGTACACGTATACATCAGAGGTACGATGAAAATAATTGCACACTAAACAAGGACATATTTGTCATTTCGTAAATCAAATATCTCTAGCGCTAGAAAAAGCGACTTCTTTGTTTCACAGAAATTCCTTGGAAACGTCTTTCCACTCCATTTCTTTATTCCTTGCTTTTCTTTATTAATAAAAATCTGAACAAACAAAACCTTAGTAGATATTAATTAAGCTGAGAAAATATTCTTAGAGAGTTCTGAGTTCATGATGGGTTTCGTGGGTATGTTGAGATTTGCTTTGCAATGCCTTGGTATCGTTGCATGGTATGAAAATAACTGTATCTATACTTATAATCGCTTTGTTTCGTACAAGAGTACTGAAAATTCCCACCTGTAATGTGGTTTTGAAACTTGATTCTAAATTTTGATATCTATTTGTTTCTTTTGACTGATAGAAGTATCAGTTTCATATTTTCTGATTAATGATGACCAATGCTTGATTTTAAGCATTTTGTTGTCCCAATAATTGAATAAGAAAGTCTTGTTTTGGTTTCTGTTTGTGTTTTCAAGATTTTGATGATCGGTTGTTTCTGTTTTATGGGCGCAGGCCTGTATTTGGTCTGGGCTATCCTTTGTAAGTCTTTCTCTCTTTGCTTGACTTTGTGTGTTTTAGTTCATGTTAATGATTCGCAATTTCTAATGATGATTCAATTATGCTATCCAGAATGTAAAAACGTTGTTTCCTTACCCAAGAAGTTATGAATCACTACTAATCATCCGTACTTGTTTCTGTCTGTCAACAGATGTGCTTCCATTCAAGCGATCGAGACTAATTCAAATTCAGACACCCTGAAACTGATCACTTATTGGGTCTCCATTTCTGTGGTTTTGCTCTTTGAACGTGCTTTTGAGCTTGAATGGTAATTCATTATATTTTCTTCATTTTACATCATATAGCTCTGTTTTCCTACTCAGTTGAAACAAATTAAAACATAGTTTCTTGGGAATCAAAACAATTTATCTGATCTACGGGAACTTTTCCTTATGTTCTGTAATTACTCTGAGCACGCACAATTGCTGGAAGTTCATATGTTCAAGATGATTTTGGACTTTGGTGCAAATTGTTGAAATGGGGAATTTTGTTGTTTGCTATTTATTTAGGACAACAGGTAGTACCTTACTGTTCATTTCTCTCAACTCAATCTCTCTCTCTCTCTCTATACATATATGCCAGGCTAACCTTCTGGCCATACATTAAGCTAATTATTGTCGGCTGCTTGGTTCTGCCTGACTTTGATGGTTCCCTCTGTGTCTATCAACACCTTGTTCATCCATGTCTATCCATGGACCCAAGAATCATCACCTGCCAGTTCAAAAAGCTGAAGGAGTTGTTGTACAAGAAAGATGATTTTCTTGTTGAGGTGGAGAGCTATGTGAAGGAAAATGGAACTGATGCTTTGGAAAATCTCATTGCTTCCACGGTACATATACTTCTCCATGGAAACAATACCTATGATAATCTTTTGGTATATACATGAAATTAACTGGGTTAATAATTCTGACGTTCTTGTTATGTGCATTAATTCATATGCATGCTATGGTTGGATTGAATCAGGGTTATAATAAAATAAGGTTTAATAGATGCTATCTATATAGTTTTGGTATAAAAAACGTGTCCTCTCATCTTCACTGCCCTCCCAAACACCTGCCTCTTTCTTCCAGAAAACGAGTGCAGAGCCTATTGTCCCTGCGAACGAGATCAGGGCAGTTGCAGTAGAGGATAGGGTAAGGCCGCTAATCTCATTTGCATATTGTTCATGGATCCTTATATGACTTGTTCAAGTCAGATGAATGTAAAAACATTCCTGACCAATGGTAGTTGGAATTCATAATGGGAGCTTGATCATTACAGCGTCTGCATGCATCACTCATACTTTGATTTATGTATTTGTTAATTCTATGTTCTTGTAGAAGAGTGGTTGTTAAGTGTCATGTTGTCGAGGTACAGGTTTTTAGTTTTTGGCAATCAAATTAACTGATTTCAACCATATGAAATGAAAAAAAAAGAAAAAAAGAAGAACTTTATCAAGCTTTTGATTCATGCAGCTGAAGTTTGAGCCTTCAAATCATCAAGTTCCACTCAAAGACAGTATTGCTTCCAAAATAACAGGGAAAATAGAAGTTGAATCAACCAAGCAGGTAATTTTATTTAACATTTGGAATTATTGGAACTTTTAAAGAAAAAAGTATAGCCCTGTTTTTGAACTGCTAATTTTTTACTGCCAAAGAGAAATTTGATTATCTTTGATCTATACAGCTAAAGTTGGAACAACCTAAATTTCCGGTTCGATTAAAGGATAGCAACACAGTGGAAACAGCTGAGGAAAAAGAAGTTGCATCAACCATGCAGGTTATTTATATAACAGCTGAAATTTTCAGAGTTTTAATGAAAAGTCTACCTGAGATCTTGAAAATAGTATTATGAACTGTGAAATTTTACTGCCTAATGCGAAATCGGAATATCTTTTGATTCATGCAGTTAAAGTTTGAACAACCTAAACTTCCAGTTCTATCCATAGGCAATAATGCTGTGGAAATAACAGAGAAAAAGGAAGTCTCATCAACCAAGCAGGTAGCTAATATATTCAAAAGTTTGATATAGTAGTATGAGTTCTTAAATGTTGGTGCCTAATTACAAATCCGAACATCCATAAATATGTGGGAAAGAACAAAGAACTTGTCTGGAATATGTTACCCAAAATTATAAAGTATCGTTACTTCCACCCAAACAATCTAAAACTTCTAGAACTAGTGTTATTTTATAAAATTTTCAAAAATTCTGCTATGTGGATCACGAATTTCCTTCTGTTCCTCTATGATTGTGAAAATTTTCCTTTCTTTACTGGTTTCTTATCATTCAATGCCCTCGTTATCATGTGCATTTATCCATCCTTTAAGCATTTATCTTAACTGCATTTGCAGGTTAGACAAATAGAACCTATCATTGGTCAGTCAGAAAACAGAATATTTCTGCCTCTGGAGAACATAAATAAATCGGCACCGATAATAGGAAGCAGAGATCTTCACGAGATACTACCTCCGATGAAAGTCCAAAAGATATGGACTTGTGCTATATGCCAAGTAACAGCCCAAAGTGAGAAAGTTCTTAATTCACATCTGCAAGGGAAACGACACAAGTCTGCTTGTGAACAGTTAAAAGTCAAGAATCGGACACCAAAAGGTGAGGTTTCCTCAGCTTCAGTGGGAAAGAAATCAAATGTTACCACAGAAACCGCAAGGATTGGTGTTAGAGATCATACTGGCATATCATCTCCTCAGAATGGCCAAAAAGCTTGGACTTGTGTTATATGCCAGTCAACACTTAAAAGTCAGATAGACATTAACTCACATCTTCAAGGAAAACAACACCGGAAAGCTTGTGCGCTGCTGAACTCCAAGAACCAGGCATCAAATAGCAATGCTGCTTCTGCTTCAGCGCGAAAGAAAACTGAAATTCCTGTAAACAACCCAAAGAAGTGTGTAATCAGCAATAATATTTCACTTGAAAATAAAATACATGAAGCGAAGAAGCAAGGCAAACAAGAGAACCCGATGAAGAGCCTAGTTGTTGAGATAAAAAATTCCAAGTGGTGGTGTGCACTCTGCAATGTAAGTTGCACCAGTGAGGCAGACATGGCCTGTCATCTTAGAGGGAACAAGCACTTGGATAGTAGAATTTCCAGGTGGCAGTGCACCATTTGTGATGTAAGTTGCACCAGTGAGGCAGACATGGCCTGTCATCTTAGAGGGAACAGGCACTTGGATAATAGAATTTCCAAGTGGCAGTGCACCATTTGTGATGTAAGTTGCACCAGTGAGGCAGACATGGCCTGTCATCTTAGAGGGAACAGGCACTTGGATAATAGAATTTCCAAGTGGCAGTGCACCATTTGTGATGTAAGTTGCACCAGTGAGGCAGACATGGCCTGTCATCTTAGAGGGAACAGGCACTTGGATAATAGAATTTCCAGGTGGCAGTGCACCATTTGTGATGTAAGTTGCACCAGTGAGGGAGACTTGCACTTTCACCTTAATGGGAGTAAGCATTTGTCTAGGATACAGAATATGTTATTGTAGAACATCTATATATGGAGGTGAAGGTGGCTGTGAGCATCCGAGATACCTGTAGGTTACTCAATTACTTGAATATTGTCTGCCATCTTTACCCTTGAATTCAAAACCACTGTTTGCTTTTTGATTCAAAACCAGAAGCCTTAAAAGGAAACTATGTCTCTTGATCAAATAGGATACCACCTACTACTACTACTACTTTTGGTGAGAAGCAAAACAGAGCCTATCATGGGGTGTACAATATTTCCAAGCAAAAACCCCGTTTTTAAAACCACAATAATCAATCGCTAAAGCTTTCTTTTATTAATGTTCTTTCAACTTACAGCACGAATGTTTGCTTTTAACTCACACCACAATACAACAGTGAAAACGCAATATAATACAGCAATATCTCTTCAACTGTTTTTAAAATAGAGAGAACTGAAAATAAGATTCGGATGGATAGTGTTATTAAACCAAACCAGTTATCTGGGCGAGTTAACAGGGGATCAACTTGGAGTTTAATCGGGATCTGTATCATTTTTTATTCATCCAGATCAATCCTGATTAATCTAACTCCTAATCTATATCTTGAGCTAGATCATTGACTTCGTCAGCTGTGGGGTGGGAGCATCTCAAATGGGTTTGATGATTTTGACACCGGAGTCATAAGCCATAAAATGAACCAGGAAAACTTGTTGGATACTAGAGCTCTATCCATCCTTGAAAGGGTTTTTCTCAGCATGTCTAATAAAGTACTTTAGCCTAAAAGTTCGCGTACAGATCTCTTAAAGATTTTATGCTTCTTTTCTTCATTTCGAGGTCAAAATTTGTTGAAGATATTACAGCTTAAGTAGTTTCTGATGTAAAGGATATATGGATTGAATATTGCTCACGGGCAATTGTATTATTGAATCATAAGAACCATAGATGTACAGTAACTAATTTATACAATGAAGAGAGGAGAATAGCTAACGGTAATAATACCGTTTGGTATTAATTACATTGCTTGAGTAACACAGTAACCAATTACTGTGCACATTCTCTAAGGCAGAATGTGCACAGCTTTAATTAAATGCTGTAATAAAGCTGTAATATCTTCAACACTCCCCCTCAAGCTGGATCAAGGGGGTTGATGGATCCAAGCTTGCACAGAAGACTATTAAACTGGGAAGAAGGCATGACTTTGGTAAACACATCGGCAAGTTGATCACCGGTCCGCACATAATGCGTAGTGATGTTGTGTGATTGAACTTGCTGACGAATAAAATGACAATCAACTTCAATGTGTTTGGTTCTTTCGTGAAACACAGGGTTCTTGGCAATATACATGGCAACTTGATTGTCGCAAAAAAGGCTCATTGGAGTGACTGATACACAACCCATATCTGTGAGAAGGCTCCGAAGCCACACAAGTTCACAAGCTGCAGCCGCCATTGCACGATATTCGGCTTCGGCACTGGAGCGAGCTACAACATGTTGTTTCTTGCTCTTCCATGACACAAGATTACCTCCAACAAACATACAATATCCAGTAGTCGAGCGCCGGTCAAGTTGATTTCCAACCCAATCGGAGTCGGTATATCCCATTATGTTGGTATGGTTGTTTCTGGTCATGACAATTCCGCGGCCGATAGTGCCTTTCAGGTATCGCAGAATTCGCTTGACCATGCTGAAATGATGAACAGTTGGAGCATGCATGAACTGGCTGACCAGACTGACTGCATAGGTAATATCTGGACGAGTAATCGTCAGATAAATAAGTTTACCCACAAGCTGTTGATAGTACTTAGGCGATGTAAGGGCCGTACCTACAAAGGATAATTTTAGTTTGCTATCAACAGGAGTAGGAGAAGGTTTAGTTGAAAGCATACCTGCATCTTGAAGAACATCAAGAGTGTATTTACGTTGATTAAGAAAAAAATCCTTTCTTGGATGAAGCCATTTCAATCCCAAGAAAATATTTTAAGGCACCAAGATCTTTAATAGGAAATAATTGTTGAAGAGTTTTCTTCAATTTAGCAATGGAGTCAATATTATTTCCTGATATAATTAAATCATCAACATAAATTAAAACCATCAATTTATCATCATTTTGGAACCGGATATATAGAGAAGAATCAGCAGAACTTTTGCTAAAACCTAATGTAGCAAGGGCACCACTAAGCTTCGCATGCCAAGCACGGGGACTTTGCTTTAACCCATAAATAGATTTATGAAGTTTACATACCAAATTAGGAGTGGCACTCAAGGAATGGCCCGGAGGAAGCTTCATAAACACTTCTTCTTTCAGATCTCCGTGTAAAAAAGCATTTTTTACGTCCATTTGAGATAAAAACCATCCATTATTGACAGAAACGGATAAAAGAACTCTTACAGTGGTCATTTTTGCAACAAGAGCAAATGTCTCCTTGTAATCAACACCGAATTCTTGAGTATAACCTTGAGCCACCAGGCGAGCTTTGTGCCGATTAACAGATCCATCAGAGTTGAACTTGGTTTTGTATATCCATTGGCTACCGACGACATGTTTACCTTTTGGAAGAGGAACTAGACTCCAAGTATTATTATCAGCTAGGGCGGTCAATTCCTCCTCCATGGCTTTTCTCCACACCAGTTGAGATTGAGCTTCAGCGAAATTTGTAGGTTCATGATCATTGGATATGGCTGACAAAAAAGCAGAGTGCGAGGGTGAGAGTTTTGAGTAATCCAAATAATTTGAGACAGGGTACCTGACTGTATAAGCCACATAGTCTTGAAATTTGGAAGGGCACTGGCGTGGTCGTGAAGGATTGCGTCTTGGAGCTGGCGCCGCTTCTGATAAAGTTGGAGACATAGAGTCGGTTGGCATGATCGCGGATGAAGGCTCGTCAACCGGGATAATCTCATTTGGAGTATTTGGCCTAGTCACGTCGAGGCTGCAGATTTCTGCTCTAGGAAGAGGAACTAAATCCTCCAAGGACTCCCCCTGATTGGGAGTAGTGAAATAAGGGCTGGTTTCGATAAATCGAACATCCCTGCTGACGTAAAGCTTCTGACGCATGGAGTCATAACATTTGTACCCTTTTTTGGTGTGAGAATACCCTAGGAAAATACATTTGGAAGCTCGAGGGTCAAGTTTGTCACGTTGATTGGGATGAAGGTGAACAAAGCATTGGCACCCAAAGATCTTTAAGTGCGAAATATTAGGAGGTTTACCCTGCAAAATTTCAAGAGGACACTGAAAATTCAGTACTTGACTGGGTAAGCGGTTAATAATATAGGTAGCAGTAAGAATTCCATAGGACCAGAATTTTTTTGGAACATTCATTTGAAGCATTATAGCTCTAGTTTTTTCTAATAAATCTCGATTTTTGCGTTCAGCAACTCCATTTTGTTGAGGAGTATTAACACAACTAGTTTGATGAATTATGCCATTAGAAATCAAATAATTTTCCATATCATGGGATGTAAATTCAGATCCGTTGTCAGATCGGAATATTTTAATGTGTGTGGAAAATTGAGTAGAAACTAGTTTGTGAAAGTCTTTAAAACAATTAAAAACCTCATTTTTTGCTTTTAGCAAATAAATCCAGGTAACTCTTGAAAAATCGTCAATAAAAGTGACAAAATATTTGAAACCATCAATTGACATTGAAAAGAGTCCCCATACATCTGAATGAATCAGTTCAAAAACTTGAGACACTTTGGACATAGATAATTTAAAAGGAAGTCTGCTTGATTTGGAAAAATGACACGTATCACAATCATAATTTCTCTTGGACAGATTAGGTTTTATTTTTGAGATGACGTAGTCGGAAGCATGAGCCAGACGAAAGTGCCACAATTGATGATCATTGATCGGAGAATAAATAGCTTGTAGTCCTTTCGGAACTTCGGAATCACAGAAAAAATAGAGACCATTCAAATAAAATCCTTTACCAATCTTCTGTTTGGTGTAATGGTCCTGAAAAAACACCTTAAACGGAGTAAATATAACATCACAATTAAAGGAAGTGGTTAACCGGTGAACAAATAATAACTGGAATGGAAATGACGGAACATATAAAATATCAGAATTAATAATTTTTGACACAATTTTAATTTTTCCCTTACCTTTCACTGCTGCAATAGATCCATTAGCGATAGAAACAAAGGATGATATCGGAAAGGGGATAAAATCATGAATTTTATTTAATTTATTTGTTATGTGATCACTCACACCCGAATCCACTACCCATATATTATGTAATTTACTTAATTCAAAAGCAGTCATAAGAGCTATGTACATACCTTGGAATTTTTCTGCATAGTCATGGGTCAACCCAGTTGACTCACGGGTCAACCCAGCTGCTGCCTCTCGGGTCAACTCGGCTGAGTCATTTTCCCGGGTCAACCCGAAATGACTTAAGAATGCGCTGGCGTCGCCATTCTCGCCATTCTCAGCCGAGCACCCTTATCCTCCATTTCTGCCATAATTTCGTTTTTCTTGGAGAAAACTTGCAAACTCGGTTAGTAAATTCATAGGACTAGAGAAATTCGGTTCATGTGCAGCAACATGAGCCCTAGGTCTTAGAAATTTCTTTGGGTTTTCTTTGGGAAATTGCTGTCGAATACCCAAATTTTTGGGTTTCAATTCGGGGTGAAGGATCCAACAACGATCCATTTGGTGTCCCACAGAGTGACAATAATTGCATTTTAGGCTCGATCGATTACCTTTGAAGGGTTGTTTGTCTGCGAATTTGGAGGTGCCCTGTTCTGCATTTTTCTGGGCAACGGACGCACGGGCTTCAGCAATTTTGGATGGGTTTTCTCGGGTCATCACCTTCCTTCTGATTTCTTCTCTTTGGATGGTGGCACAGACACTCTTTAATGGGGGAAGCTCGTCGTTCATCAAGATATGGCTGCGAAGGTCTTCATAGTCCGATCCTAAGCTAGCCAGTAGCTGAAAGATTTGATCTTCTTCCTTGCGGCTGCGAAGAACAATTGGGTCTACTGAGTGTGGTCGGTAAACATCCAATTCGTTCCACAGACCCTTGAATTTGCTCAACAAGTTGACGAATGGCTGCCCACTTTGGTGAAGACCTGCAATTTCTTGTTGGATTTGAAAAATGCGGGCTGAGTTGTTCTGATTTCCATACATTTCCTTCACTGCATCCCACAATTCTAGTGAAGATTGATAGTAGCTAAACATCTCAGCAAGATGGCGTTCCATGGAATTCAAAATCCAGGACATCACCATTTGGTCCTTGGCCAACCAATTATCATATTCTGGGGAGCTGCAATCGGGAGCTTGGTCTTTCCCGTTGATGAATCCCAACCGAGACCTACCTCCAAGGGCAATGGTCACTGCTCTTGACCAAGGTAAGTAATTAAACTCATTGAGTAACACTGTGGTCACCCTTTGAGACGAATGAGCATCACTGTCAATGCTTGAAGACGGAACAATTTTTTGAGGATTATTCCCAGATTCTTGACAGTCCATGTCTGTCAATGGTAGAGAATCGATAGGAAAAAAAAAAGGGTGTTAAGGAGCTGGATTACAGCTCTGATACCATGAAGAATTTAAGTAGTTTCTGATGTAAAGGATAGATGGATTGAATATTGCTCATTCATCAACGGTAACTAATTTATACAATGAAGAGAGGAGAATAGCTAACGGTAATAATACCGTTTGGTATTAATTACACTGCTTGAGTAACACAGTAACCAATTACTGTGCACATTCTCTAAGGCAGAATGTGCACAGCTTTAATTAAATGCTGTAATAAAGCTGTAATATCTTCAACAAAATTCTCTTGACTTCAGAGAGTCGGGGAAGGTCAGAGAAACTAGTAGAGAGTAGACATCAACAAATAAAGGAGGTCAGAGAGTCCCATGACATGTCAACGAAAAATCTACCCATGCATGCACTTGGCCACCGTTCTTTCTCCTGGCACAATGGTGAGAATCGAATCTGATTAACCACCAACATATTGTTGAACTTGTTCGTTATTAGATCTAATTAAGACTGTGTTTAGAAATGCATTAATCTCAATGGAGCCTAACACATATATGAAAAACCAAGTTACTTATGATTAGTAATCGAACCACCATGAAAAACATCCTTTTTATTCATTATTTACCTCGTTAATTAGGATTAGAGAAATTAATGTTTCAGAACTTAAATATCTCAAAGCATAATTACCGGTAACTGCGATTTAATCATTAGCTGCATAATTGGGAAGCCATGAAATTAGCTACTACCTGAACTAAACCTCTCTTGAACCAACGTTTCCATCCTCGTTTCGCTTGAAAAAATGGCAGCTATATATATATAGATATCTAAACTCTGAAGGTTGTTCATCATTTTTATGCGAGGTCGATTAAAAGCATTAATTTTAAGCATTAGGGTCATGATTTTGTTGCTGGCAAAACCGAGCTAAAAGATCATGAGGAAAATGCACAGTGCATTTGGATGTCCTTGCAACCATAATGAGAATATATTCCATCATTTGGATCTGATTTTTATTCTTTTGCTAGTTAATAAATAGGGGATGTCAAAATGCATGAATCACCATCACATCTCGAGCATGAATGAATGGATACAAGAGGAAGAGAGGCCTAACATGAAAATAAGAGTCTTGTTCTTTGCCATGCTAGGCTTTCTCTTCTTCCGGTGCCCACCATGCCATTCACTCTATCTTGGTATCATTTTTGCAATTTCAGAGGAAGTGAAGTCCTGCATGAAGATAATTAGAGTCGTGTTTGGTAGCCAAGGATGACTTGCCCACTCCATGGAAAGAGTTCTCCAGCACACGGCAGCGTGGAGCATTACTTCGGCTCCGGGCAGTCTTATTGGCTATGCTGACAGACTCTTCTCTCTCATGCTAGACTCTCTCTTCTTACCTGACAGATGATCTTCTGCATCTCCAGATGAGTTTAAGCAGCAATCCCATAGGGTGGAGTGATTGATTATGCCAATACTTATGCAGTTATGCTTTGACGATTAGTGAAAAGATGGAAGAGTAATGTATATTGATTGAATGAATAATACAGACCTTAGGTCTTGTATTTGTACAGCAAAAGCATTCCTATGAGTTAGGAATGATAAACTACATTACAGGAAATTCAGCTACAATATAGGAACTATAACAGGAAAATAATATGTACTGATTATCTATTTCTACATAAAGATAATGTTAACGTTTATCTTGCCAACACTCCCCCTCAAGTTGAAGAGTGAATATCCTGAACTCCCAACTTGCGAATCATAGGGACAAAACTTTCCTTTCCCAAAGACTTGGTCAAGATATCTGCCAGCTGATGTATAGAACTCACATATCTCGTGATCACTGAACCGTCTTGAATCTTGTCTCTAATGAAGTGGCAATCCATCTCAATGTGCCTAGTCCGCTCATGGAAAACTGGGTTAGCTGCTATGTGCAAGGCAACCTTGTTGTTTTAGGTTATTTTAACGACACGTGTAATTCTTAAGTTCTACGACTAAAGTGGTCAGAGATTTGATTATTGTCGTTAAAATCGCGCGATTTAACTGGTAAAATTATATGATTTTACAAGTAAAAAGAACAAATTTGATAAAATTAAACTGTAACATCGTATGATTTTACAAATAAAAAGAACAAACTTGATAAAATTAGAGCACACTCATTAAAATAGTCAGAATCATAAAATTAGACCGATTAAAATCATGCATTGCACTGTGCACGTTAATTAATTCCCTTTCCCTAAAATCCTTGCCTTCCTGTTGATGTTAGCATCTCTGCAAGCTGATGCAGAAGTACTAGCCACCATGGGACCTAAGGCGACGAGCAAGAGAGGAGAGGACGACTGAGAAGACTCAGATTCGGGGGACGAGAGGACTGAGAGGAGAGGATTTGGTAAAGAAGCATGTATATATTTACTTTTAAAAAAACAAAGTGAACTTAAATGATCAATTCTTTTTTTTTTAAAAACTCCATGTATATATTACATTATTTCCGGCATTATATGATCAAATTTTTAATATAAAAAATGCTTAGATGTTATTAATATAATTTTAGATGTATGAAACTTAATTAATGAAGTTTTATGGCCATAATTGTGTTGTATTCTATTCAGAAATATTTTACTTATGATTTTATGATTTTTTTATCTACACGATTTTAGCTGTAATTATACGATTTTTATACAAAAATATTTTACTTACAATTTTACGATCCGATTTTACAATATCAATTCCATGTCGTGTCAAAATCATGGTTTTGACAACCTTGGATTTGATCACACATTTTGTTTTGAGAAATGTTATTCAAAATCTTACTTAAAACTAGTTGAGATAAGTAATTTAGGATGAATGTATTGAGCGTAATGCCTAATGCGGATGCTCCTCTTGTATTTATATAAGTAGGGTATTTGTACATGTGTTGTGGTGTACCCTATTACACAAGATAAATCTATACATAAATATTTCCTATATAAGAATACATTCCCTAATATTCCCCCTCAAGCTGAGGGTTGGTTATCCACATGAAGCTTGGAACGTAAGGAAATAAAAACAGAGGAAGCAAGTGGTTTTGTAAGAATATCTGCTAATTGATCTTTGGAAGGGATGAAGCGAATCTGAATTTCCTTCTTAGTCACTCGATCACGAACAAAGTGATAGTCAACCTCAACATGCTTTGTACGGGCATGAAAGATCGGATTAGCAGATAGATAAGTGGCACCCAAGTTATCACACCAGATAGTCGTAGCAGAACTAGGAGAGATGCATAAGTCTGCCATGAGATAACGAAGCCAAAGAACCTCAGCAATACCATCGGCTAAGGCTTTATATTCTGCTTTGGTGGAGGAGCGAGCAACCGTGCGTTGCTTGCCGGATTTCCATGAAATGGGTGTAGACCCAAGGAATACCATGTAACCACCCGTAGATTTTCGGTCTTCAATACTGCCGGCCCAATCGGCATCAGTAAAGCCATGAAGAGACAAAGTGGTGTCTCGAGTAAGATGAAGACCAAAGGAGGAGGTACCTTTGAGATAACGCAGAATACGCTTAACTGCGGCCCAGTGTCCTTCGGTAGGAGCATGCATAAACTGGCATACTTTGTTCACAGCATAGCAAATATCAGGTCTAGTAAATGTCAAATACTGAAGAGCACCAACTACTTGGCGGAAGCGAGTAGCGTCTGAGAATAATTCGGTAGACTGCAAATCAAGTTTGGCAACAGAAGCAGGTGTATCAACAGGTTTACATGATGTCATACCTGCATGATTCAGAATATCCAGAACATACTTGTGTTGACTAAGCACAAGACCCATGCTAGTGGGAGCAACTTCAATCCCCAAAAAATAGCGAGCATGCCCCAAATCACGAAGTTTGAACTCCGAGCTCAGCAGAGTAATAAGACGATGAATAAGTGCAGAATTATTACCAGTAATTAGAATGTCATCAACATAGACAAGTAAGTAGCATATATCATGAGGACCACTCAGAATAAATAGGGAAGTATCAACCTTTGAAGCCCGGAAACCAATAGATAGAAGAAAAACACTTAGGCGCATGTACCAAGCCCGTGGTGCTTGTTTCAAACCGTATAGAGATTTATGAAGACGGCAAACATGTGTAGGTAAGGTGGTGTCAATAAAACCGGGGGGTTGCTGCATGTACACAACCTCATGAAGTGAGCCATTAAGAAAGGCATTATGGACATCAAGTTGCCGAATTTGCCACCCTTTTGATACTGCAATTGTGAGAACTAACCGAACAATAGTTGGTTTAACAACAGGACTGAAAGTTTCAGAATAATCTATACCTTCCTGTTGTGTGAACCCCCGCGCCACCAAACAGGCTTTGTAGCGATCAACTTCCCCATTCGCTCGGCGTTTTATTTTGTAGACCCATCGGCAGCCAACAACATTCATAGAAGGATCAAATGGTACCAAGGACCAGGTGGTATTAGCATGTAAGGCAGAAATTTCATCCGTCATTGCAGAATGCCAACACTCAAATCGGTCAGCTTCCTTAAAGCTCATAGGCTCAAAATCAGAGGGAGACAGTACCCGGGAAGGAGAGACTGACGGAGAGGAGGCGGTCAAGGAGCTCAGATTTGCAGTCTTTGGCTGCCTAGGCCGCAACACCATAGAATGTTGCCGAAGTAGTGGTGGAGCAGACGACACAGTAGTGGAGGGCAGCTGTGGAAGAGAGTAAGTGGAAAGATCCACACATAGGTCCAAACCTGGTATAGACTGATCCGAATGTCCAGATGATGGAGATAATGTGGATGGCAAAGCTGGAGAGTCCGCAGCTGCAGATAAAGGAGATGATGGTTGAACTTGAGCCGCTGATCCTGTACCTGCATAATGATCAATAGACATAAATGGAGATGGTGAAGAAACGGACTGGTTAGTGGGAGGAACTGGTGGTGCTGGAACCGAATTTACGGAGGAAAGGGTGAGGGAAGGAAGTTTGGAGACAGCCACAGGTGTAGAGTTGGAGTTGGTTGACCTTATGGTTGACTCAATAAAAGGGAAAACATGTTCATTAAAACGGACATGACGGGAGATATATACGCGGTCAGACGACAAATCAAGACAACGATAACCTAGATGGGACGAACTGTAACCAAGGAACACACAAGGAGTGGAGCGATAATCAAGCTTATGAGCATTGTAAGGACGAAGAAACGGAAAGCAAAGACACCCAAAAACACGCAAGAAAGTATAATCAGGTACTTTACGAAGTAAACATTCAAAAGGAGACTTGTTGCGTAAAACCGCGGTGGGCATACGATTAATGAGATAGACCGATGTTTCAAACGCATAGTTCCAATATTTTAGAGGAGCTTTACATTGGCCTAACATGGTGAGACCAGTTTCAACAATATGACGATGGCGACGTTCAACTGTACCATTTTGTTCATGAGTATGTGGACATATGAGTCGATGATGAATACCAATTGTTTTGAAGAAAGAATTTAATTTTCGGTATTTACCACCCCAATCAGTTTGCACATTTTTAATTTTGCAAGAGAATTGACGTTCAACAAGTAATTGAAATTGTTGAAAAACATTGAACACATCGGATTTGAGTGCAATAGGATAGTACCAAATAAATTTTGTATGAGCATCCACAAAAATGACAAAATACAGAAAACCATCAGAAGAGAACATCGGAGCAGGACCCCACACATCACTAAAAATAAGTTCAAGAGGAGTTGATGTTTTATGACCCGTGGGTCCTAATGACAAACGCGAGGATTTTCCTAGCGGACAAGCTTGACATTGAAAATTAGAAATTCGAGGAGACCTTTTTATTTGACGCTAAGAGGCTTAAAATGCGGGAACTGGGATGACCGAGGCAACGATGCCAAATATCGGCAGAAGTGACCATGCTACTGGACAAAAAGGCTTGTGGCAAGAATGTGGCGGACGACTCGGAAAGAACATAGAGGCCATCTTTACTCTGACCGGAAAGAAGGACTTCCTTGGTGATGAGATCCTTAACATAAAACAAAGACGAGTGAAACTCAAAGAAGACATAATTTTCACGGCAAAATTGTTGAACGGATAACAATTTCTTTTTAATATTAGGGACATGTAATATGTTGGACAAAGTAAAAACTCTTTTTGGGGTATGCAAGAGATTATGTGCAATATTAGAGATAACAAGTCCTTTACCATCACCAATATGTAATTGATCATTACCAAGATAGGGATTTACGGAAGTCATACCATTAATGTCCGGAGTAACATGGTGATTCGCACCTGTGTCGGGAAACCAGTCAGCCGACTCTTTCATGGTTGGATCCTCGGCTGAACCATTGCGGAATGAGAGATTTGCCGAGGCTTGAGTTCCATGATGGGCAAGTTGCGAACACTGCTGGGCAGAATGGCCATATGCATAACAAAGCTGACATTTTACCTGTTGACGAGGCCATTGATTTTGTGTTCTCTCTCGGTTGGAATTGCCTTGCCACTGTCGGGGCTGCTGCCATTGTCCGCTTTTCCCATTTTGCTGATTATAATTGCCACGTGAATGAGTTTTCCATCCACCACGTCGTCCCCTAAAACCATTATTTTGTCCACCCGAGAATCCACGCTGAGCAACATATACCGAAGGGAGCTGCACTGGCGTGGGGAGAAGAGGTGCAGCAGGCACATCATTGCGATGGATGAATTCATGTGTAGATAGGTGGCTGTGGAGTTCAGAATAAGATAGTGGTTCGGCTTTGGTTGACAAAGTGGTAACCAAGTCACGGAAATCACCACGCAATCCCCGAAATACATATAAATTAAAATCAGTAAGGGAAATTGGTCTGCCAGCTGCAGCCAATTCATCAAACAATCCCTTTGCGCGCTGCAAATAAAGGGTGACAGTATCATCACCTTGGCGCAAATCCTGTAGAGAGCCATGTAGTTGCATAATTCTGGAATTAGATGGAGAAGCAAGAGCACGTTCAAGGGTGCTCCACACACTAGCAGAAGTGGGACAATCAACCACTAAATGGAGAACCTCAACCGAGAGAGAGGATAGCAAGGCACTTAGGATTAGTTGGTCTTGCTATTTCCAAGCCAACGTTAGAGAGCAAGAACTGTCCGAAGCATAGGGAGAAGGACATTGTGTAGAGCCATCAACAAAAGAAAAGACTCCTTGACCGATTAAATACGGCTTCATCTGCATACGCCAAAACAAATAATTATTGTTGGTAAGTTTGAGATTTATAACCTGCTGTGTATTGGAGAGAGGAACAAGTGCAGCAGATGCAGTAGAGGAAGAGAGGGCTGCGTCTGGTGTTGCAGCAGATTTTGGAGAAGAGGGACTGGTATTGATTCCAGTATTGATGCTGTCCGATTGAGCCATGTTAATGCATCCAAAAAATTGTTACGTTTGCAGTGGAGAAAACACGTGAAAACAGAGTCGAAAAACAGGGCAGCCAAGTGGAAACGACGCAAGCGGAAAAAATAATTGAACAGACGGCGCAAAGAGGAGAGGAACCGAGTGTGCTCTGATACCAAGTTGAGATAAGTAATTTAGGATGAATGTATTGAGCGTAATGCCTAATGCGGCTGCTCCTCTTGTATTTATATAAGTAGGGTATTTGTACATGTGTTGTGGTGTACCCTATTACACAAGATAAATCTATACATAAATATTTCCTATATAAAAATACATTCCCTAATAAAACTCCAAACAAATAAGACCCCAGGATGCATTTGGGAAGCATTTTTTTACTTTAGAAAATAGTTTTTTTATTATTATTTTAGATAGTTTTGATATGATAATATCAAAAATAATTTTAAAAAAATAGAAAAAATATTTTAATATATTTCTAAATTAAAATCAATTTAAAAAATAACTTTTATCACACTCTCAAATAAACTATAAGTGTGACCAGTAATAAGTGATGGGTTGTAGGCAATGATAGAGTCATATTTAAGTTACTCATAGTAAGCTGAGTTAACTCCATTTTACTTTTAAATAACAACATTAATTAGCAAAATAATAAAAACTTAATTATATTTTTATAATCACATCCATAAAATACTATTTATTATAATTTTTTTTCTTCGGTTTAACCCTTTAATAATCCAGTTTTTTTATTTGTTTTATTTTTTTAATTTTATTATTTAATTTTACATTGTCTTAGAAATTACGAGCCGATTTGCCCGCTTCGCTGGGCTTTTTTTATCTATGTAGAAAATTGATTGATTTTATAAATGTTGTATTTTGTTATTTTAATATTTAATTAGTATAATTGTAATTGATAAAATCTGTTAAAAATGGTTTTTTTCAACCAAAATGTGATTGAATATTGCTATTGCTAAAAAACTTTTGATAAAATTTGTTAGAAAATTTGCTAAGAAGGTGAAATGATTTATTAGAAATTTGTTGTCATGGATACTCTGGTTTAAAAAAACAACAACAAAAGAAACCCTGTTAAAAAAGAACAACCGACTTGGACACTAAAAAATAAAAAATACATCTGAAAAAAGGTCACCGTTTCTTAAAAGGAAAAATAGAGAGTCTAAAATATAAATTTAAATTCAAAGCCAAAGTTTTTTTTTCATAAGATTTATTCATCATATTATTATATTAAATATATTTAAGAATATCGATATTAATTTTTTTTGCAAGAAATCGTAAGTCATTGTTTTTTTTCTCTCTCTCTATATTTTTAGGCGATAATATTAAATAAATATTAAACACATATACGTAGTCCCACGTACTATATAGTGTGATCGAAATGGGAAGTGATTTTTATATTTTTTAATTATAGATAACCTAGGTAAATTTGTAAAAAAAAAAATATGAGTTGCCTTTTTTCCCCAGTAATATTAGATCTGACACATTATAAATAAAAATATTGCAATTTTTTTAAAAAAAGAAATATATTTTTTTTGTGTGCTATAATTACTTATTTGTCGTCTAAAAAGAACAGTGTAGTCGAAACGGAAAGTGCCTCGTATATTTTTTAATTGTAGACAATCTAGGCAAATTTGTTTACCTTTTGTTTTTTTGAGTTGTATTTTTTCCCGGGTAATATTAGATCTTAAATATTAAAAATCCAAATTTTTTATTTTTTTTAAGAAATAAACTTGAACAAAAGAGCACAAAATTCAAATTCAAAGCCAATTTTTTTTTTATTTTATAAGATTTATTCATCATATTATTATATTAAATGTATTTAAGAATGCTGATATTAATTTTTTTCCTGCAAAAAATCCGAGGTCATTTTTTTTTATCTCTTTATATATTTTTAGGCGATAATATGCAATAAATATTAAAACATATGATAATGACTTGTTTGCCGTTTAAAAGGAATAGTGTAATAGAGACAAAAGTGACTTGTATCGTTTTTTAATTGTAGATAACCTAGGTAAATTTGTCTATTTTTTGTTCGTGAGTTGTCTTTTATCCCCAGTAATATTAGATACAAAATGACTGTTGCTATTATTGCAAAAACAATTAAAATTATCAAATTATCCCGAAAGAAAAAACACTAAAAAACATTAACAAAAGAGTAAGCAAGAAAAAGAATATATTATTATTATTATTATTATTATTATTATTATTATTATTATTATTATTATTATTATTATTATTATTATTATTATTATTATTATTATTGTGTTAATGATGAATAAAGAACAGAAATAAATAAAAGAAAAAAAATCATAATAACTTTAACAAAAAAACAAAAAACATCATAATTACAGGGAAAAAAAATTCATCTAACTTGAAAATAATAACAATAAAACCCATAAAAAAATAAAAGAAAGAGCACATAAAAAAATATAATAGATGATAAAACCAAAAAATAAATTATTAGCTGAAAAAATTATTTAATATGAAATTTAAAAAAAATATATGTTCAACGTTGCGGGCTCAATAAACAGTTTTTATAGGATTTGGTGGATCCAAATAAAAATATAATATTTATTTATGTAAAATTTAATATAATAAAATAACTCAACACCCCCTAGTATAACAATAGCAAAATCAAAGTTTGAAAATCTAAAATTATCATTGCTCTTAATATTAAAATAATAAAAATTATCAAATTATCCTGAAAAAAACACTCAAAAACATTAACAAAAGAGTAAGTAAGAGAAACAATTAAATTATTATTATTATTATTATGAAAGAAACAAAAATAAATGAAAGACTTAAAAAATGCTAGAAACTTGAACAAAAGATAAAACAAAGACATAAAATAAAAATCAAAATAAAAATTATCATTGCTATTACTGCTAAAAAAATAAAAATTATCAAATTATCCGAAGAAAAAAAAAACATTATCAAAGAAGCAAGTAAGAAAAACAATTAAATTATTATTATTATTATTATTATTATTATTATTATTATTATTATTATTATTATTATTATTATTATTATTATTATTATTATTATTATTATTATTATTGTGTTAAACACACTTATATATACATGGACAAAAGTAGAGGTTATATTAGAAATTTTAAAAAATAAAAGTATAAGGGCTGAAATGAAAATCAAATATAAAGGGATTAAAATCAAAAATTAAAAGTTGAAGGGCTGAAATGAAAATCAGATTTATTAACATTTTCAATTAAAGGACGAATGTGCAAAAATTGAAACTTCTGTACCGAATATATTCAGCCTTTTCAACCCAATCCAGAAATTAAAAGCTGGTGGACCGAAGTGAAACATTAACATTTAATTAATTGCAATCGAAGGACCCAATCGAACAAAATTAAAACTTAGATAACTGAAATCATGCCCATATACACAATTAAAAGTCAAGGGACCGAAGTGAAAGTATACAAAACACGGGGGGCTCTTCTGCACTTTGACGTGCAGGAGAGAGAGAAACGGTGCACCCGGCTTTAACCGGCCACCGCCGCATCCATGGCCACCATGTGGAAAACGCGCCGCACCGGGAGGAAGACCAAGCGGAGGCGCACCGGATTAGATGCCGGTAGCCCATTTCCTGCCACCGTATCATACCACACGCGCCACTTGAAAGGGGCGTGAGGCGGAATACTGTCGGTCACGTGAACCGCACGCGCCTGACAGTATTCCGAAAAATAAATAAATAATAATGGTAAGTTACCGTTATAGCCCTGTCCCTAATTAATAAATTTTGTTTTATTAGGGGCTATAACAGTCTTTAGCCATTTAAAAAAAAAGGGTTGCGGCGGATCGGACCGAACCGGACCGGTCCGTACGCGCGCAATTACAACCGTAGCTCTCAGCCGAAAACGTTATTTTGTCTTATTACCGGGGCTAAAATCGTTACTACACTGTTCATAGGCGGAAAAAAAAAGGAGTGGAAGAACTCGCGCGACGCACGGAGGATAAAAGACCAGTCCACAATGCCACTGAGTCTAAGTGCACAGTGAACGGTCCCAGCTCTTTTAGCTCTTTTACTAATACTTCATATTTTTTCTATTAAATTATATACTGGTCTCATAGATTTAATTTCTTTTCTTGATTTCAATCTTCAACAGTCAATTTATTCAATTTCACCCTCCAACAACTCAATATTTATCTTTTTTCAATTTATCTTTCATATATTAAGCTATTTGAGAATTAAGCTTCGTGATGTTTTTCAATTTGTTTTATGTGGATTTATCCTGATCTCATGAAAATCTTTTTGTCGATTCTAACTTTTAACATTAGATATAATGGAAATAGAGTTGCGTAGTTTTTTTATTTTTTAAAATCTTATAAACAACTCGTTCCATTATTTTCACTAAATAATTTTATGAATATATTTAATTTGCATAAATAAATGAAAAACAAACGATCTATAAATAATTTGATTTTTTATTATTATTATACTCAAATGTTAATTCAATTAATACTTGCTATAATTTGAATTGTATTATGACTATACATGTGGAAATGATGTTTTTTTATGTAGAAATAGTATTATTATAAATTTCGCCATTTTTTTTTGCTATAGTAGTACCTTAGTAGTGGTAAAATTATAGCTTATATTGTTTTTTATTTTTATACTTGTGTTTTTATCATTATTGTTTCTCTTCATTATTTTTATACTTGTTTTTGGAGGAAAAAAATATTATTTTCTTACACTTTGAATATTTATAACACGATACTTGACTTATTTATACTATTTGTTATGTTCTTATCTTTATTCTATTGTAAACTTTTTTTATTTTTTATTTACATTTATTTTTTAAAAACTATTATATAAAAACTAGGAAATTAATATTTTACTATAACAATTACAACATTATTTCATTCTTCAGCTATGTTGAAAATTAATTTGAGATCTTACATTTTATGAATACATATGATATTTACTATATTTTATTATATATAAACATCAACTTACAGAATCAACTTACAGAAAAGACGTAAAAATTGACCAGTAGAAAGAAGAAAAGGAAACGATTAAATATTTTAAGCGGATAAGAATCTCAAATTAATTACACTATTCATCAATCTAGCCTGTGTGTAGAAGCATGGCAGATGCAGAAGAAGCTGAAGAGGACGTGGTGATCTGGGAAGAATTAGTTGTCAACATAACTTGAAGATTCGTTCATCCCTCCTGTAGAATCTGCAGAGCCATAGGACATTATTGACAGTGAAGATAATGGTGGGGCGGAATAGGATTGCACGGGCTTTTTTTTTGGGAGATCCGGCACTGGAGCCTCCAAATTAAGTACGCGAAGTGATTGATGAATTGTGGGTCGATGACGTTCATCCGGATGAGCACACGAAAGCCCAACAGTCATCAATCGTTCCACCTGCGTCTTATTAAATTCTCTGCCTAGTCTAGGGTCAACTGCTTCGATTAGCTTTCCTTCACCATAGAGCTCCCACACCCAGTCCACCATGGACACGTGATCTTCATTACTGGCCTGTAGGTTGATAGGTCTTCTTCCACAAGCGATCTCCAATGCAACAATTCCAAAACTGTAGACATCTGACTCTCTGCTAGCCTTCCCTGTCAACGATTCCAACTCTGGAGCCATGTAGCCCCTCGTCCCTGCCACAACTGTTGTTTGAGAACCTTTTCCATGGTCCACAAGCCTGGCCAAACCAAAATCCCCAAGCTTAGCATTGAATTCTGAGTCCAGCATAATGTTGCTAGACTTTATATCTCTATGCAGCACACATTGTTCCCATTCTTCATGCAAGTACAGCAGTCCCGATGCCAAGCCTTGCGCAATTTTGTACCTCACCTCCCATTGCAACAGGTTAGTTTCTTTGAAAAGATGGGAGTCTAAGCTGCCGTTAGGCATGAACTCGTAAACAAGTAAGAGCTCCTTTTTTTCATGACACCACCCAATGAGTTGGACTAAGTTTCTGTGCCTCAATCGGCTAATGATCTTTACCTCTGCTGCATATTCTTTAGTCCCTTGTTTAGAATCTCTTGATACTCTCTTGACTGCAACGAATGAACCATTCTCCATCAAAACACCTTTATAGACACCACCGAACCCGCCCTCACCTAGCTTCTTTTCATCATTGAAGTTGTTTGTAGCTTGAGCCAATTCTTGGTAAGAGAACTTCTTTGGTCCTGTTCCCCTTTCAAATTCATCATCAAGGACATGGCCTTCTTCTTCATCTTCTTCGTGCCTACACATAAACATGAAAACAAACCCAACCATAGCGGCCCCAACAACTATAGCACCACCCCCAACCCCCAATCCAACTGCCAGTCCCGTCCTGTTCTTTTTCCGATTCCTACGTGTACCATCAATTTCTAAGCTTGAACTAAAATCCCACGAGCGAAGGGTATGTATGGCATATAAATCTCCTGTTGAAGCCGAAAAGCCAAATGTAACTCTTTCTGGTAGGATATCCCTCAAATTAACTATATGACTAAGGAATTGCATTTCCTTAGTGTTATTTATATAGCCAGTGAAGGAGACACTCAGATTATGTGTACTGGAATTATAACTAATCCGAGCTTCAGTAGTTTCCCCTCCAGGAATATCACAATCCCAAGTAATATTATTTACAGATTTCATAGAGTTGATGTCAATACCTACATGCTCGCCTGGTGGATCTAAATCAGGATTACTGTAGATATCGAACTCCACCGCAACAAATTGATTAACCGTTGTGTTTAGTGTTTGATTGTCGCTTACAAGACCTAGACCTGCACCCTGAAAGCGAGGAGTTGGATGTTGTTCAGGCCCAAGAAAGAAAGCCAGTCCATCCCCGTACGTATATGCATTTTGCGAATCGATGGAAAAAGTGAAATGGGTAGTGAAGTCTGTAAGATTCCCCGAGGCCTTGTCCCAGAGCTGCATCGGTATGTGATACGTGGCTCGACCGGAACTTGAATTCAAATTGGCATCTCTTCGATTTGTGGTGAGCTGAATAGCTCCATCTACTGGAGATGCGTCAAAATCGTATGTAATGTTTGGATCGCCAGGAGAGAAGCGGGTGAAGTTGAAAGATAATCCACCCGCAGAAGGGATTATTAGTGTGAAGAGAGCTGAGAAAACAAAAGGAAGAAACGGAACAGGAAGCTTTCCCATGAAGGAAGTTGAAACTGCAGACAAATCTTGGGGGATAGGGAAATTGCAGGATTTAGTGTGTTAATAAGGACAGGTAGAAGCGTGTGTGTGACGTTAATTTGCATCGAAATTGTTAAAATATAGCTGTGAATATAGCTGTGAATAACAGCTATGAATTCGGTAAAAAAATCCTTTTTACTGAAGTCGAACCACGACAACCCACTGCAAATGTTGTCCACCCAGGTATAATCGGTAAAAATTCTGTTTTATCTGTTATTGCTAAAAATAGTATTTGGATTATTGATACAGGTGCATCCGATCATATGACTAGAGACTCTGGTAACTTAAAATTTCCTAAACCTTCCTCTCAGTCAGTTATTTATACAGCTAACGGTAGTCCGTCTCCTATTACCGGGGAAGGATCTGTAACCTTGACCGAATCTCTCACCCTCGATACAGTCCTCGTTGTTCCATCCCTCGCATATAATCTTCTCTCGGTTAGCCAAATTACCTCAACTCTTGCATGTACCGTAATTTTTTGGCCTCTGTTTTGTGTTTTTCAGGACATTCTAACCAGGAAGATTCTTGGCTATGGTGTTAGACGGGGACACCTTTATTAACTGGAGTTAACCGAAGGGGGGGGTCAAGACTCAGTCAGGCACATCAAGCAACTAGTAAAGATAAAGCTAAAGCACTAGCATGGTTATGGCACCGACGACTAGGACATCTATCATTTGGGTACCTTAAGAAATTAAAACCGCAGTTGTTTTTAGATTTCAGTATTTCAGATTTTAAGTGTGACACTTGTGAATTGGCCAAAAGCCATCGTATCCCGTATTTTCCAAGTGGGAATAAAAGTTCAGAACCTTTTGCAGTAATTCACTCTGATGTTTGGGGTCCAGCAAAAATTCCATCTTTTTCCGGTGCACGTTATTTTGTTACCTTCATTGATGAATGCACCCGGATGACTTGGATTTCTCTTCTTAAAAATAAAAGTGATGTAGGTGCTGCCTTTCAGGAATTTCATAAAATGGTGACAAATCAATATCAAAGGTCGATCCGTACATTGCAGTCTGATAATGGTAAGGAATTTGTGGATCAAATTCTAGGGACGTTTCTGGGTCACCATGGAATTCGACATCAGACTTCGTGCACCTATACTCCCCAGCAAAATGGTCTTGCAGAACGAAAGAATCGGCAACTTATGGAAGTTGTTCGGGCATCCCTGTTTGGTATGAATATGCCCAAGTTCTATTGGGGAGAAGCAGTCAAATCGGCAGCCTATTTAATTAATCGCACTCCATCCAGTGTGCTCAACTTTCAAACTCCTCAACAAAAGATGGAATCTCTACTTTCCATCCCTCATCTACCAAATCTTGAACCTAGAGTGTTTGGTTGTACAGTTTATGTCTATATACCGAAAGCTCTGCGGGGTAAACTTGACCCATGCGCCAAACGGTGTGTCTTCATCGGGTACTCAGAATTTCAAAAAGGATATAGGTGTTATGATCCGTTGCACCCGAAGCTACATGTGACCCTAGATACCTCGTTTCATGAGTTAGAAGCTTACTATTCAGGGGGAGCATCTGGGTCGTCCCTTCAGGGGGCGAGAGACAGTGAAGCGAACGACGAAGATCTATTTGAATTAGAAGAAAATGGAGGAGTATTCAATGATCAGATACGTCAACGCAGTATGGTCCCATATGATGGTACGAATGATGGTACTAATTTGGAGTTATGTGTAGATCAGAACTGTCTCAACAACAATACCCCCCAGTCTCCAGAGGTGTCTACATCTGCACCATTAGCTGAAGAATCAACCGAGAATGTTTGTCCTCAGGTAAATCCAAACTATATCCTTGATGAAACTAATGAAATTCCTGCTCCTATAGAAAAAATAACAAATTTACACAAATACCCACAAAGAACAAATAGGGGAGTTCCAAAGAAACAATATGAGCCTGATCCAAATACCAAGACTAAATACCCAATCAGTAATTATGTGTCTTCCCAGAGGTTGTCTAAATCGTATGCATTTTCCAGTTAATCAATTATCCACTGTATCTATTCCTAGTAATGTACAGGATGCTCTAGCAGAACCAAAATGGATTAAAGCAATGAACGAAGAGATGGAGGCACTTTAGAGGAATAACACTTGGGAGATGTGCCCATTACCAAAAGGAAAAAAGACAGTGGGGTGTAGATGGGTGTTCACTGTAAAACTCAAGGCAGATGGGAGTATTGACCGGTACAAAGCAAGGTTAGTTGCAAAGGGATATACGCAGAAATATGGGGTAGATTATCAAGAGACGTTTGCCCCAGTTGCAAAAATCAATACTATCCGCATCCTCATATCATTAGCAGTTAACCGAGATTGGGTCCTGCAACAATTCGATGTCAAGAATGCCTTTCTAAATGGGGATCTTGAAGAGGAAGTCTACATGGATTTGCCCCCTGGAGCTAAACAAAAAACCACATGTAGAAATGAAGTTTGCAAACTAAAGAAGGCGTTATATGGTCTGAAACAGTCACCACGAGCATGGTTTGGAAGATTCTCCTCTACGATGAAAGAATTTGGGTATAAGCAAAGCAACTCGGATCACACGTTATTCATAAAACACAAAGAAGGAAAGGTTACAGCATTAATTGTGTATGTGGACGACATGGTTCTAACGGGAGATGATCAAGAAGAAAGAAAAGCGTTACAACAGTTCTTAGCATCAAAATTTGAAATGAAAGACCTTGGACAATTAAAGTATTTCTTAGGGATTGAAGTCTCAAGGTCAGAAACCGGGATATGTCTATCACAGCGAAAGTATGTGTTAGATTTGTTAACAGAAACTGGAATGCTTGCATGTAAACCAGTAGACACACCGATGGAAATGAATCACAAGCTGGGAGAAACAGAAAATCAGACGCCAACGGACAAAGGGCGTTATCAGCGGTTAGTTGGAAAGCTGATATATTTATCACATACAAGGCCGGACATAGCATATGCAGTGAGTGTGGTAAGTCAGTTCATGCATTCACCAGGAGAAGAACATATGGAAGCAGTATATCGTATTTTAAGGTATCTGAAGAGTGCACCAGGAAGAGGACTACTGTTTTCTAAAAAGGATATTCGCGAGATTGAAGGGTATACAGACTCAGATTGGGCAGGAAACCAGACTGATAGGCGATCAACATCAGGTTATTTTACGTTTGTAGAAGGTAACCTTGTCACTTGGAGAAGTAAGAAACAAAAAGTGGTCGCTAGATCAAGTGCAGAAACAGAATACCGAGGCATGGCTCAAGGCGTGTGTGAGTTGCTATGGATAAAACAGGTGCTACAGGATTTGGGAATTGATTATGGGACGTCTATGAATCTGCATTGTGATAATAAAGCAGCCATCGAGATTGCACACAATCCGGTACAACATGATCGTACCAAACATGTCGAAGTAGATCGACATTTCATTAAAGAAAATCTCGATCGGAAGATTATACAATTCCCGTATGTTCGGTCTGAAGATCAGTTAGCGGATATCCTCACAAAGGCAGTTTCAGGAAGGGTATTTTACGACGCAATTAACAAGATGGGCATGATAAATATTTATGCTCCATCTTGAGGGGGAGTGTTAAAATATAGCTGTGAATATAGCTGTGAATAACAGCTATGAATTCGGCTGGTGCAGGTTACCGTTTGTTGGCTGCAGACTAGTATGTAAAAGTAGATTAGTAGGCACATAAAGTTATCTTTTTTCTTGTATAAATTCTCCATTGTAAACCCAATACAATCAATGAAAATACAATTCGAAATCTTTACAGAAATGAAATGTTTATTTCCAACCACTGCGAGGACCTAAAGACTTTGTTCATTAGAGAATTAGTTAAGAGCTGGGGGACGTTCAAGATAGGCTGCCGTCTGCACATGTCAACTAGAGAAACCTTCTTGACTACTGACTGTGAGGTATATTTTGTGTTTTTTTTTTTTTTTTTTTTTTTTTTTTTTTTTTTAATAAAAAAATTATATTCTACATTTTCTTGATTGAAAAATGAGCTTCGTAAATTGTCTGATTTTTTTTATTTGATATCCTAATCTCATAACTTGGGTGGCTGATTTAATAAGTTAATTTATGTTAATTCAAATCATTGTTTCAAGCTTTTTTTTATTGATTTTTTTATTTTTATTTTTTAATAATAAGTTTATTGAAAATTCAGTTTTGTAATTTGTTTTGATTCATTTTTTACTAAGTTATTATGATCTCATAATTTGATATGTAGATTGATAGGTTAACGTCATAATATTTATTAAAAATATCTCATTTTAAATATTTATTTTCAGTTAAATTATATTATACCAGTCATTTGTATTGTATTTGAACCCATCAAAATAATGAAGTTGTATTGAATTAATTCTCCCACGATATAAACTTTTTTGTACTTTAAAAAAATTATCAGCGCTACATATTTGTTTGCATTAAAAAATTAATAGAACCGCATTAATACGTCAACTTTCTAAGATTACATGGAGGCTCATCGATATATGTCTTTCTCTGCCACCTGGGAGCCCACTCATTGTCATTCAAACAAACGTATGGATGCATGCATTTATTTTTATTTTTTTTACTTTTTTATTAATATGAATATCCAATTTAATTTATATCTTATCATTAACGACTAGTAAAACTACAGTGACCAACCATATAAAAAGCAAACACTTTAGTCTCAGGACCATATAAAAAAGCAAATATTTTATATTTTTACATGGTTTATTTAAAAATAATTTTTAAATATATATATATATATATATATATATATATATATAATTTTAATATATTTATTACAAAACAAAAAAAACAATCAAAATCAAAAGAGTACCTTAGTCTTTGTAAAAATCTTTAAGAATATAGCTCTTCATTCACCATATATACACGTCATATTATAATTAATAGCTTATTATATTCCAGAATCTAAAAACAATTTCTAGCTTTTATATGTACATTTTCTAATTCAGCATTTTAAATTGAAAAGAAAAAAAAATGTTCTTGCTTTATCTATGGTTGAAGTGGAGAGCCCCGGTGTTTTCCTCCCCCTCCCTGGTCGTGAAAAGGATCCCATGTTCTGTTGATGAGAGCTCTTCTCACTATTGGGGACGCTGCTATCATCCATCATTTTCATATATGGCCCAGCTATAATATCACGCCAACCAATGACAGTGGCTTGTGTTACTGCGACAGCCATTTCTCTCGGCATCGCAGGACCACCTTCTTTTGAAGGAGACAATTGAAGGGAAAACACTAAGAGATGATTGCAGAATCAATAAGAAATTTTCCTGGAAAATTATCAGGACTTTAGAGAAACCAACAGCTAGTTTTCTCAGTATTTCTGAACTGTTCACAAGTATGTGTTTATGTTTTGGATTTAAAAAGCAAGTATTCCGGGCTGATCAATGCCTTTACTGTATCGGACCTTGTGTCATGAAGGAGTTAATTCAATCATGAAAATGAAATATACATTTAATTTTGGTCGATATTATCATCATACAATATGCGAATTTTCAAATGAAATTCTGAATGGTGCGTGTAATGGCCCTTATAGACTTGTACATGTCATTCCTGTCTGTTTTAATTAGGTGGGGCAGGGCTAGAGTGGTGGACTGGGTAAACTACGTTACATTCCATTCCATTCCAATGGAGGTTTTCCTGAGCTGAAGCATCTTCTGGCACTCCGGAAAACAACACTTGACATAAACAGGCCCCATGATAGTTGGAAAACCCAAAATCAGAATATTACAAATGAAAACGAACACAGAGAAGGACCACTATAATTTATGCTGCCCAGCCTGTACGTCGATTCACTATCGATTTACAATTTGATTGCTGGATATGATAAAAGTCCATCACTAAAAGCCAGATGGAGACCATACCATGGGATGAACAGTAGGTCAATCGTGCATGATGGGATTTACGATACAAGTGCCCGGAAAAGTCTTTGTAGAAAAAAAAGCATGAGCTTATCTTTTCAGGAAACTCTCTTCACAAATCGACCCTGCAAGCAAAAATAGCATATGCTTACGATTCAAACGAGAATGGATCTCTCTGAACATTCTTGAAGGACCACTACAAGTCATTCCTGTCTGTTTTAGGTGGGGCAGGGCTAGAGTGGTGGACTGGGTAAACTACGTTACATTCCATTCCAATGGAGGTTTTCGTGAGATGAAGCATCTTCTGGCACTCCGGAAAACAACACTTGACATAAACAGGCCCCATGATAGTTGGAAAACCCAAAATCAGAATATTACAAATGAAAACGAACACAGAGAAGGACCACTATAATATTTTTGTGAAAAAGGGATTCGCCACATAGTATTATGGTTACTAGGGAACCTAAATTGGTCTTTCAGAGATTCTTAGGCAAGGGACTGGTTGTGTAAAGGGAAGGTTTTAACACCCTTAGTACGCCCTACCTAAGGTAAGCTGCTTGGTGTTTTGGTTTGTCTTATGATTGCTATGATATTGATCTTTCAAAAATATATTGGTTAAATGACGTATTATTCCCGTAAGAATATTTTGGATTTTTACCACTAAAAGGTTTCTTTATCCAAATATTTACGGTGAATAATAACAAATTATCCCCATTAATATTTTGGATAACAACCCCTTTAGGATTTCTTTATCCAAAAATTAATAGTGAATAATAACGAATTATCCCCACCAATATTTTGGATATTAACCCCTTTATGATATATTTATCCAAATATAAACAGTAAATAATATGAATCCCTAAAAATAAAATTTTGATATTTTTGGAATATTGTTCAATACCCTTTGGATTTTACAAACATGTTGTAAAATCCAAAAATGCGAGAAAATGATTTTTCTTTGTTTACGAAATCCATGCTAAAAAACATTTTTCTTTAAACTCGGAATATATTTTTTGAAAGGAATGCTCAAAATATGTTAGCGTATTGGCCGCATGCACAAAAACAACATATTTTTTTGTCTTTTTAAAAAAAATATATTTTTTATGCAAATTTTCTATTTTTTTCTTAATGGGCTGGTTGTCCATCCCTGATGGGCCAAGAGGCCCATCACTTGGGGCTGGATTGCCAGCCCCGGGTGGGCCAAACGACCCACCCCTTCCAATAGCCAGGCTAGGCCTTATCCCCGGCCCAGCCAGCCCAGGCCACTGTTCTGCATGTAGAACAGTGGGATGGGGGGAGTGAATTAATTCACTTCCCAGTTACAAAGATGATTCAATAGTAAATGGAGGATTATTGGAGTGTGACAAACGACGTACCAGTTAATACCGTTGGGTAGAGGAGGTCGAGGTGGTTCTTCCTGTCGTGGTGGCATCAGAAATGGTGCCTGTGGTTGTCGAAGGAGCGTCGAAAACTGGCCGGCCTGCGTTACTGCTACGCCTGCTGCTTCTACTGCCTTTGCCTGAGGAGGTGGGTGGGCTGCTGGCGTTGAGGGGAGGCTTCTGGTGATGACGAGGTGGTGCAAGGTGGTCGGAGTTGGTGGCCGGAGTTGCTGACCGAGAGGGAGAGAGAGAGAAATGCTTCTGTTTTTAGAGAGAGAGTCGACTTGAGATAGGGAGAGTAACTGCAGCGTGGAGAAGAAGATTATGTGTTTTTTTTACGTAAATTTCCCTTCCTACTTGCTCTCCTCTGTATCATTTTTTTGTGATCTTGTTCTTCTCCTCTATTGATCTTCTTTGTTTCCCCCCCGTCTGTTCGCTTGTTCTGTCTCTCTTCTCCTTCTGTTATTCGTGATCTTCTTCCCCCCCCTCTTCTCCACTGTCTCTGCATTGTTATTTATAGCAGGGAAGGCACCCCTTCGGCTGCCCATGGCGTGCAACGAAGGGTTGCTGCCTCTGCATTGCCCAGTAGCGGGTATTGCTGCAGTGGGCGTGTCTGGCACTGTTCAGGTGATTGAAAAGTGCAGTCATGCCTGCAAGCGCAAATGATTTGGGAAGGATAAAATAAAACTCGGTCCCTCAATTTACAACTGCTCTAATTGTACTCCCAAATTGGATTTAAAATTATGATTTTATACAATTATACCCAGTCAGAATTTCAATATCAGCCTTAGCTTTGAGCGCCTTTTTTATTCTGGTCATTGGTTTCTGATTTTCGCGATTTAACCCTCAATTGACCATTAGACACTCAATTCGTTCAATTTGGCCCCTGACTTCGCATAATAGGCTTCGAAAAAAATTCAATTCGGTCTCTGAAAATTCCAATCTCATCAATTGAACCCGAATTAAATTCAAGAACTTGATTTCTCATCGACTAAGCCCTTAATAAAAATTTATTTCACCAATTTAAAGTATAATTAAGTCTTTGCACTTAATTAACCCTTCAATTAGATCCTAAATTAATTCCCAAACATAATTACACTTTTATATTGGTCAACGATATAATCGATTGGCCCATAAAAATATAATTATATCTTTCAACTTAAATTTTACATAGATTTGTCCAATAATAATTTAACTTTAGCCTTGACTCCGCGCTTTTCTTCATTTCCGGGCACAAAAAAGGTACGATCGCACAATCACACTTTTAAATTGGCCAACGATTAAATCCAACTGGCCCATAAAAATACAATTACATCTTTCGACTTAATTTCTACGTAGATTTATCCAATAATAAATTACTTTAACCTTGACTCCACGCTTTTCTTTATTTTTGGGCACAAAAGAGGTATAATCAAGTTCTCAAAAACATCCAAAATTTTCACCTTGATTTTGTTAGAGTATAGAAGATATATTCTGACGCAGCAGAAAATCGCAAGGGAATACGACCAACGTCAATATTCTATAAATCAAAGTTAACGAGAGGAACTCTCAATCAAAACTCAATGTTTATTCAATAAAATGATAACTAAGTTGGCCGGAGGCTTTACAATGATACTTAAAGTAAAAACCCTAGCCTAACTCATGATAGAAAAAGGAAACGACACTTAAACAATAAATTTACCATAAATGGCAAATTTGAGATAAATGCAGAATATGAAAAGCCTATAAACCCTGAGCAAGGAGCAATTGATGAAAGTCAATTCGGACTCATGAATCAAGAGTTATGGCTAAAACGAGACTTTCCTAAAATAGCAAAAATGACGATTTCGGGGCCTAAACTATGGAATTTGGCCAAAAAACGGTGGAAAATAGGGGCTATGCCGCTGACTTCTTCCGCAACGGCGAAACGCATTGACTGGGTGAGTTTCGCACCATTCTGACTTTGACGACCCGGCTGCCGAAATTCAGTAGCCTTTGAATTTCGGGTGATCCCTCTTGAGCATATAGGCTTTCGCTACCTGTTCTACATCAGACTCCTCCACTTGAAAAGAACTCGACCTCGAGTTAGGTTCTGGATCAGAATCAGGATACAAGGGTTCCTCTGCATGAAATTGAAACAAATCTGCAACGTTGAAAGTCTTGGACATGCCCATGGTTTCTGGAAGGTCAATCACGTATGCATTATCGTTGATCTTCTTCAAAACCTGATATGGATCGTATTTCTTGGGCTTCAGCTTGTTGTAAGTCCCCACGGGAAACCTTTCTTTGCGCAAGAAAACCATCACTGAATCTCCCTCTTCAAACACCTTGCGATGCCGATGCTTGTCCGCCGCAGTCTTGTACTTTGCATTTGTTGCTTCTAACCTCTGTCTCACCTCTTCCTACACAGCCTTGCCTGTGTAGCCATGTTCTCAGCATCCAGACTAAATCCTGGACCTTCCTTGGGTAGACGCACTAAGTCCACGGTGTGCCGCGGTGGTGTCACATATATCATAGCAAAAGGGGTCTTTCCTGTTGCGCTATGAACAACACTGTTATAAGCAAACCCAGCTTGTGGCAATGCATGATCCCACTGTTTTGGTTTGTCCCCACAAATGCTACGAACCAAATTTCCCAAAGTCCTGTTTGTCACCTCTGTCTGCCCATCAGTTTGCGGGTGCGCGGTTGTGCTTCGGTTCAACGAAGTCTGAAACATCTTCCATAAAGTCACCCAAAAGTGATTAAGGAATTTTGTGTCGCGATCAGAGGTGATTGACTGCGGCACTCCATGAAGTCGGACCACTTCCCTGAAAAATAATCTGGCTATATGTGAAGCATCTGATGTCTTTCGGCAAGGGATGAAGTGAGCCATCTTTGAAAACCTGTCAACCACCACAAAAACAGAAACCACTCCTCGTTGGGTGCGAGGTAACCCCAGCACAAAATCCATAGACAAGTCCTACCAAATATCATTAGGAATAGGTAAAGGTGTATAAAGACCAGTATTTTGCGACTGACCTTTAGATACCTGACATATATAGCACCTCTGCACAAAATTGCCGACGTCTCTCTTCAGATGTGGCCAGAAATATCGCTCCTCTAAGCTAGCCACTGTTTTATCCCAGCCCAAGTGTCCACTCAATCCACCCCCATGAAGGTCACGGATCAATTTCTCTCCCATCGACATCCGGGGTATACACAAACGATTTCCGCGAAACAGAAAACCTTCGCTCTCATGAAAATCGCTGATGGGGTGTTTTTCAATGCACTTTACCCAGATTTCTTTGAAATCCTCATCCTCCTGATACAACTCCTTTAGACACTCAAACCCCACTATGTCATGAGCCAATGTCACCAGCAGATTGACACGACGACTCAGCGCATCGGCAACCCGATTCAAAGTACCCGATTTGTGCCGAATAGCAAAAGGGAACTTTTGAAGGAAAGTCGCCCATCTGACATGCATGTTATCCAAGTGCTTCTGGCTATTAATAAATTTCAGAGCTTGGTGATCAGTGTAAAAAACAAACTCCCACTGATCTAGATAGTGTTCTCAGTGTTTCAAAGCTCGGACCACCGCGTAAAACTCTTGGTTATAAGAAAAGTCTACCTGTGATCTTGAAAATAGTATTATGAACTGTGAAATTTTACTGCCTAATACGAAATCGGAATATCTTTTGATTCATGCAGTTAAAGTTTGAACAGCCTAAACTTCCAGTTCTATCCATAGGCAATAATGCTGTGGAAATAATAGAGAAAAAGGAAGTCTCATCAACCAAGCAGGTAGCTAATATATTCAAAAGTTTGATATAGTAGTATGAGTTCTTAAATGTTGGTGCCTAATTACAAATCCGAACATCCATAAATATGTGGGAAAGAACAAAGAACTTGTCTGGAATAAAAATTATAAAATATCGTTACTTCCACCCAAACAATCTAAAACTTCTAGAACTAGTGTTATTTTATAAAATTTTCAAAAATTCTGCTATGTGGATCACGAATTTCCTTCTGTTCCTCTATGATTGTGAAATTTTTCCTTTCTATACTGGTTTCTTATCATTCAATGCTCTCGTTACCATGTGCATTTATCCATCCTTTAAGCATTTATCTTAACTGCATTTGCAGGTTAGACAAATAGAACCTATCATTGGTCAGACAGAAAACAGAATATTTCTACCTCTGGAGAACATAAATAAATCGGCACCGATAATAGGAAGCAGAGATCTTCACGAGATACTACCTCCGATGAAAGTCCAAAAGATATGGACTTGTGCTATATGCCAAGTAACAGCCCAAAGTGAGAAAGTTCTTAATTCACATCTGCAAGGGAACCGACACAAGTCTACTTGTGAACAGTTAAAAGTCAAGAATCGGACACCAAAAGGTGAGGTTTCCTCAGCTTCAGTGGGAAAGAAATCAAATGTTACCACAGAAACCGCAAGGATTGATGTTAGAGATCATACTGGCATATCATCTCCTCAGAATGGCCAAAAAGCTTGGACTTGTGTTATATGCCAGTCAACACTTAAAAGTCAGATAGACATTAACTCACATCTTCAAGGAAAAAAACACCAGAAAGCTTGTGCGCTGCTAAACTCCAAGAACCAGGCATCAAATAGCAATGCTGCTTCTGCTTCAGCGCGAAAGAAAACTGAAATTCCTGTAAACAACCCAAAGAAGTGTGTAATCAGCAATAATATTTCACTTGAAAATAAAATACATGAAGCGAAGAAGCAAAGCAAACAAGAGAACCCGATGAAGAGCCTACTTGTTGAGATAAAAAATTCCAAGTGGTGGTGTGCACTCTGCAATGTAAGTTGCACCAGTGAGGCAGACATGGCTTGTCATCTTAGAGGGAACAGGCACTTGGATAATAGAATTTCCAAGTGGCAGTGCACCATTTGTGATGTAAGTTGCACCAGTGAGGCAGACATGGCCTGTCATCGTAGAGGGAACAGGCACTTGGATAATAGAATTTCCAAGTGGCAGTGCACCATTTGTGATGTAAGTTGCACCAGTGAGGCAGACATGGCCTGTCATCTTAGAGGGAAGAAGCACTTGGATAGTAGAATTTCCAGGTGGCAGTGCACCATTTGTGATGTAAGTTGCACCAGTGAGGGAGACTTGCACTTTCACCTTAATGGGAATAAGCATTTGTCTAGGATACAGAATATGTTATTGTAGAACATCTATATGTGGAGGTGAAGGTGGCTGTGAGCATCCGAGATACCTGTAGGTTACTCAGTTACTTGAATATTGTCTGCCATCTTTATCCTTGAATTCAAAACCACTGTTTGCTTTTTGATTCAAAACCAGAAGCCTTAAAAGGAAACTATGTCTCTTGATCAAATAGGATACCACCTACTACTACTACTACTTTTGGTGAGAAGCAAAACAGAGCCTATCATGGGGTGTACAATATTTCCAAGCAAAAACCCCGTTTTTAAAACCACAATAATCAATCGCTAAAGCTTTCTTTTATTAATGTTCTTTCAACATACAGCACGAATGTTTGCTTTTAACTCACACCACAATACAACAGTGAAAACGCAATATAATACAGCAATATCTCTTCAACTGTTTTTAAAATAGAGAGAACTGAAAATAAGATTCGGATGGATAGTGTTATCAAACCAAACCAGTTATCTGGGCGAGTTAACAGGGGATCAACTTGGAGTTTAATCGGGATCTGTATCATTTTTTATTTATCCAGATCAATCCTGATTAATCTAACTCCTAATCTATATCTTGAGCTAGATCATTGACTTCGTCAGCTGTGGGGTGGGAGCATCTCAAATGGGTGTGATGATTTTGACACCGGAGTCATAAGCCATAAAATGAACCAGGAAAACTTGTTGGATACTAGAGCTCTATCCATCCTTGAAAGGGTTTTTCTAAGCATGTCTAATAAAGTACTTTAGCCTAGCAGATCTCTTAAAGATTTTATGCTTCATTTCGAGGTCAAAATTCTCTTGACTTCAGAGAGTCGGGGAAGGTCAGAGAAACTAGTAGAGAGTAGACAGCAACAAATAAAGGAGGTCAGAGAGTCCCATGACATGTCAACGAAAAATCTACCCATGCATGCACTTGGCCACCGTTCTTTCTCCTGGCACAATGGTGAGAATCGAATCTGATTAACCACCAACATATTGTTGAACTTGTTCGTTATTAGATCTAATTAAGATTGTGTTTAGAAATGCATTAATCTCAATGGAGCCTAACACATATATGAAAAACCAAGTTACTTATGATTAGTAATCGAACCACCATGATAAACATCCTTTTATTCATTATTTAGCTCGTTAGGATTAGAGAAATTAATGTTTCAGAACTTAAATATCTCAAAGCATAATTACCGGTAACTGCGATTTAATCATTAGCTGCATAATTGGGAAGCCATGAAATTAGCTACTACCTAAACTAAACCTCTCTTGAACCAACGTTTCCATCCTCGTTTCGCTTGAAAAAATGGCAGCTATATATATATAGATATCTAAACTCTGAAGATTGTTCATCATTTTTATGCGAGATCGATTTAAAGCGTTAATTTTAAGCATTAGGGTCATGATTTCTTTGTTGGCAAAACCGAGCTAAAAGTTCATGAGGCAAATGCAAAGTGCATTTGGATGCCAGAGCATTATACTTCGGCTCCGGGCAGTCACCTTGGCTATGCTGACAGACTCTTCTCTCTCATGCTAGACTCTCTCTTCTTACCTGACAGAGGATCTTCTGCATCTCCAGATGAGTTTAAGCAGCAATCCCATAGGGTGGAGTGATTGATTATGCCAATACTTATGCTTTGACGATTAGCAGTTAAAAATTGCCTAGGATATTCGTGTTTTAGGTTATTTTAACGACACGTGTAACTCTTAAGTTCTACGGCTAAAGTGGTCAGAGATTTGATCATGGTCGTTAAAATTGTGATTTAACTGGTAAAATTATATGATTTTACAAGTAAAAAGAATAAACTTCATAAAATTAAACTGTAACATCGTATGATTTTACAAATAAAAAGAACAAACTTGATAAAATTAGAGCACACTCATTAAAATAGTCAGAATCATAAAATTAGACCGATTAAAATCATGCATTGCACTGTGCACGTTAATTAATTCCCTTTCCCCCAAATCCTTGCTTTCCTGTTGATGTTAGCATCTCTGCAAGCTGATGCAGAAGTACTAGCCACCATGGGACCTAAGGCGACGAGCAAGAGAGGAGAGGACGACTGAGAAGACTGAGATTCGGGGGACGAGAGGACTGAGAGGAGAGGATTTGGTAAAGAAGCATGCATATATTTACTTTTAAAAAAACTAAGTGAACTTAAATGATCATTTTTTTTGATAAAAAAACTCCATGTATATATTACATTATTTCCGGCATTATATGATCAATTTTTTAAAATAAAAAATGCTTAGATATTATTAATATAATTTTAGATGTATGAAACTTAATTAATGAAGTTTTATGGTCATAATTGTGTTGTATTCTATTTAAAAAATATTTTACTTATGATTTTATGATTTTTTTTTATCTACACGATTTTAGCTGTAATTATACGATTTTTATACAAAAATATTTTACTTATAATTTTACGATCCGATTTTACAATATCAATTCCATGTTGTGTCAAAATCATGGTTTTGACAACCTTGGATTTGATCACACATTTTGTTTTGAAAAATGTTATTCAAAATCTTACTTAAAACTCCAAACAAATAAGACCCCAGGATGCATTTGGGAAGCATTTTTTTTTTTTTACTTTAGAAAATAGTTTTTTTATTATTATTTTTAGATAGTTTTGATATGTTAATATCAAAAATAATTTTACAAAAATAGAAAAAATATTTTAATATATTTTTAAATAAAAATCAATTTAAAAAATAATTTTTATCACACTCTCAAATAAACTATAAGTGTGACCAGTAATAAGTGATGGGTTGTAGGCAATGATAGAGTCATATTTAAGTTACTCATAGTAAGCTGAGTTAACTCCATTTTATTTTTAAATAACAACATTAATTAGCAAAATAATAAAAACTTAATTACATTATTATAATCACATCCATAAAATACTATTTATTAAAAAAAAATTTCTTCGGTTTAACCCTTTAATAATCCAGTTTTTTTATTTGTTTTATTTTTTTAATTTTATTGTTTAATATTACATTGTCTTAGAAATTATACTTCATATTTTTTCTATTAAATTATATACTAGTCTCATAGATTTAATTTCTTTTCTTGATTTCAATCTTCAACAATCAATTTATTCAATTTCGCCCTCCAACAACTCAATATTTTTCTTTTTTCAAATTCATCTTTCATATATTAAGCTATTTGAGAATTTAGCTTCGTGATGTTTTTGAATTTGTTTTATCTCATGAAAATCTTTTTGTCAATTCTAACTTTTAACATTAGATATAATGGAAATAGAGTTGCGTAATTTTTTTTATTTTTTAAAATCTTTATAAACAACTAGTTCCATTATTTTCACTAAATAATTTTATGAATATATTTAATTTGCATAAATAAATGAAAAACAAACAATCTATAAATAATTTGATTTTTTTTTATTATACTCAAATGTTAATGCGATTAATACTTGTTATAATTTGAATTGTATTATGACTATACATGTGGAAATGATGTTTTTTATATAGAAATAGTATAATTATAAATTTCGCCAATTGTTTTTACTATAGTAGTACCTTAGTAGTGGTAAAATTATAGCTTATATTGTTTTTTATTTTTATACTTGTGTTTTTATCATTATTTTTTCTCTTCATTATTTTTATACTTGTTTTTGGAGAAAAAAATATTATTTTCTTACACTTTGAATATTTATAACACGATACCTAACTTATTTATACTATTTGTTATGTTCTTATCTTTATTCTATTGTAAACTTTTTTTATTTTTTATTTACATTTATTTTTTAAAAACTATTATATAAAAACTAGGAAATTAATATTTTACTATAACAATTACAACATTATTTCATTCTTCAGCTATGTTGAAAATTAATTTGAGATCTTACATTTTATTAATACATATGATATTTACTATATTTTATTATATATAAACATCAACTTACAGAATCACCTTACAGAAAAGACGTAAAAATTGACCAGTAGAAAGAAGAAAAGGAAACAATTAAATGTTTTAAGCAAATAAGAATCTCAAATTAATTATACTATTCACCAATCTAGCCTGTGTGTACAAGCTGTTGGAAATCAAAGAAACAAAAGTCAACATAATTCAAATCTGGAATTGTGCCGAAATAAAGAACAATGAAGAACACTAAGGAATAGCAAGAATGAACAGAATTCAAGTGTGAGGTTACTGCTATCCCTCTTCTCTTATTTATATTGAAAACTTGAAGTGTTACATTCAAATAGGGTTTTCCCATTTGTTTACACTTCCTCTTCTACAATCTAAATAGAAAAATACTTAAAATGAAAACTAGAACTTTGATCAATCAATATGATCTTATTTAGGAAACATAATAATTTAAAGATAGTAAAAATCATGACATTAATTGTAGGCTTGGAATCAATCTTTAGTCTTCATTCTTCAACACCCCCCCTTAGTTCCAAGACTACTCATTCCAATCATCTCCCTAAGCTCCTCAAATCTGTCTTTAGTTAGAGGCTTGGTGAATATGTCAACAAGTTGCTCCTTTGAGGGGCAGTACATCATTTCCAATTCCTCTTCTTGCTGATATTATTGTATTACATGATACTTGATCTTCATATGCTTGGTTTGCTTCCCTAATTGACAAGTTTCATAAAAAACAACTTCATCTTGTATATTAGGCAACCCATATGCCTTCTGCAAATTTGTCATTCTTCTTAAGGTAGCATAGTTGGAATGACCTAACCTTTTATTCCAAAGAATAGATTCATCTACCTTGCATGTGTTGACATCCTAACATGTTTTTTTTCCAATCAACATTGAAACTTCTATTCAATATTTTTGTAGACAACAATAATACTCCATTTTTATCTTTGATATTACACACTCCATCATCAAAGAGTAGTAAATATCCAGATTCCATTAGTTGCCCCACACTAACCAAATTATGATTTAGTTGAGGTACATATAAGACATTGTTTAGAATTTTTGTACCTGCCTTTGTCTCTACTGCAATGGCTCCTTTACCTTCAACTCTGACAAAATCTCCATTACCAATATTTACTCTTGATATGTAGTTTTTGTCTAAGTTCCTGAATATGCTGAGATCTGCTGTCATGTGGTTAGAACAACCACTATCAATGAGCCAAGATGAATTATCTTCCTTTGTTGTATTGCACATCTGTTGAATTGTGGCTAGAAATAAAAATTCATCTTTGATTTCTGAAGTGTTCTCTTCTTGAGCCTGTTTGACTTCATCTACTCTGGTTTTGCAAAATTTTTATATGTGACCGAATTGATTGCAATTTCGACACTGCACATTCTTGTACCAACACCATTCCTCAAAGTGATTTGTTTGTTGACAATATTTGCATGTAGGGAACTCTTTCTTTTCTTTCCTTATCAGGTTGTGTTGCCAGTTGCTAGATTGTTGATTATTTGGTATCCAGTCTCTTCCTTTTTCCATCTTTCCACTTTGGTTATTTCTGGAAAAATTCTGAGTGTGATTCTTCCCTTTATAGACAGCAACAAGAGCATTCTCACTTGTTCTTTCCTGTTTGTAGGCTTGCCTTTGCTCCACAGCTTGTAGATCATTCACAAGCTCTTGAAAGCTCATCTCAGAAAAATCCTTTGAATCTTCTAATGAGCAAATCTTATGCTCAAACTTTTCAGGTAAGCTCACTAACACTTTTTCCACAATTCGAGATTCTGGAAATTCTTCTCCTAACAATCTCACTTGATTCACCAGTTTTGAGATGTGTGAGGAGAAGTCTTTGATTGTGTCAGATTCCTTCATCTTCAACCCTTCAAATTGCCTTTTCAAATTCAAAATCTGCATCTTTCTTGATCTCTCATCTCCTTGGAATTCAGCATTTAGCTTATCACAAGTTTCTTTGGCCGTTTTACAAGCCATGATTCTTGTAAAAATTTCTTCACTTACTACATTATGAATGCAAGTAAGTGCCTTGAACCCTTTAGCCTTTTCTTCACTGAAAAATTTCATTTGAGCCATGGTTGGATTGTTTCCAAGAGGTGTTGGTTGTTTGTCTTTCTCCATAAACTCCCATAAATCAAAAGCCTTCAAATATGCCTCCATCTTCACTGCCTAAATTCTAAAATTCTGACCAGTAAACACTGGTGTTTTTGGTGAAAAAGATGCATAATCCATTCTGAAAAAATTCAACTGTGATTCGTTGAAAAAGAAGTTTAACAATTGCTGCTGTGAAGCCTTTGTGCAATTGTTTTAAAGGATTTGAGAAGAGTAACTAATCCTTCTACTTCAAGATTTTGTAGAAAAAAAAGAACTCTCATTTTTCTCTCCCCTTCCCTTCAAAGTTAATAACTTTGAAAAATTTCACTTAATCTCTCATGTTTCACACGATCCCTTTAAAGATCCTAATAGCTCTGATACCAATTGTTGGAAATCAAAGAAACAAAAGTCAACATAATTCAAAACTGGAATTGTGCCGAAATAAAGAACAATGAAGAACACTAAGGAATAGCAAGAATGAGCAAAATTCAAGTGTGAGGTTACTGCTATCCCTCTTCTCTTATTTATATTGAAAACTTGAAGTGTTACATTCAAATAGGGTTTTCCTATTTGTTTACAACTTCCTCTTCTACAATCTAAATAGAAAAATACTTAAAATGAAAACTAGAACTTTGATCAATCAATATGATCTTATTTAGGAAACATAATAATTTAAAGATAGTAAAAATCCTGACATTAATTGTAGGCTTGGAATCAATCTTTAGTCTTCATTCTTCAACACAAGCATGGCAGATGCAGAAGAAGCTGAAGACGATGTGGTGATGTGGGAAGAATTAGTGTTGTAAACATAACTTGAAGAATCTTTCATCCCTCCTGTAGAATCTGCAGAGCCATAGGACATTATTGAAAGTGAAGATGCAGATATTGGTGGGGCGAAATAGGATGGCACGGGCATCTTTGATGGAAGAATCGGCAATGGAGCATCAAAATTAAGTACGTGAAGTGATTGCCGAATTGAGGGTCTAAGATGTTCATCCAGATAAGCACACGAAAGCCCAACAATCATCAATAGAGATCTGGGGTCAACCGCTTTGATTAGCTTTCCTTCACCATAGAGATCCCATACCCAGCGCACCATGGAAACTTGATCTTCATTGCTGGCCTATGGGTCGATAGGTCTTCTTCCACAAGCGATCTCCAATGCAACAACTCCAAAACTGTAGACATCTGACTCTCTGCTAGCCTTCCCTGTCAGTCCACACTCTGGAGCCATGTAGCCCATCGTCCCTGCCAAAACTGTTGTTTGAGAACCTTTTCCATGGTCCACAAGCCTGGCCAAACCAAAATTCCCGAGCTTAGCAATGAATTCTGAGTCCAGCATAATGTTGCTAGACTTAATATCTCTATGCACCACACATTGTTCCCATTCTTCATGCAAGTACAGCAGTCCCGATGCCGAGCCTTGCGCAATTTTGTACCTCACCTCCCATGGCAATAGGCTAGTTTCTTTGAAAAGATGGGAGTCTAAGCTGCCGTGAGGCATGAACTCGTAAACAAGTAAGAGCTCCTTTCTTTCATGACACCACCCAATGAGTTGGACTAAGTTTCTGTGCCTCAATCGGCTAATGATCTTTACCTCTACTGCATATTCTTTAATCCCTTGTTTAGAACCTCTTGATACTCTCTTGACTGCAACGAATGAATCAATCTCCTTCAAAAAACCTCTATAGACGCCACCGAACCCACCCTCACCTAGCTTCTCTTCATCCTTGAAGTTATTTGTAGCTCGAGCCAATTCTTGGTAAGAGAACTTCTTTGGTCCTGTTCCCCTTTCAAATTCATCATCCATGTACTCTTCAAGGACATGGCCTCCTTCTTCATCTTCTTCGTGCCTATACATAAACTTGAAAACAAACCCAACCATAGCGGCCCCTACAACTATAGCACCACCCCCATAATGAATTTCAACACTGCTTTTGATTTCAATGAATATTGTTCTGACTCAATCTTTATTGATGAATAGAAGGTTGATTTATACAAGCTGATGAGGGCTTAATAAGGTAAGCTACCGTTGCATGTACAATGAATAAAATAACCGTTACAATATATTACAATGAATGGGTGAATATCTTGATTGTGTGTTAGCCTGGATTGGCTCCTGTTTCCTTTACTGGAGGATGATTCTGGAAAGTGCATTCTTCCCTTATACGCCCCCTCAAGATTGGGCTGCCATCGGCAAGGCCAATCTTGGATCGCAATAGTTCGGTCCGTTGTCGTGATAAGGGCTTAGTTAACAAATCGGCTAACTGGTCTTGGGTGTGCACATGCTGAACTTGAAGGTTGCCGTTTTGCACCAGTTCACGCACAAAATGGAGATCTATTTGGATGTGTTTCATCCGTGAATGGTGCACTGGGTTGAAGCTGAGGTGCGTAGCACCTAGATTGTCACAGAGGAGCTGTGGTGGAGTCTGAACTGGGACTGCAAGTTCCTTGAGGAGAGTGGATAACCAGATCGTCTCGGAAGCTGCATTGGCTAAGGCGCGGTACTCCGCTTCAGTGGAGGAGCGGGCAACTGCTCGTTGTTTTTTGGAGCTCCAAGATATGGGGTTGGAACCCAAAAAACTAATGTATGCTGATGTGGAGGTGCGGTCATCCAGGTTCCCAGCCCAGTCTGCGTCTGAAAATGTACGGAGTACTGGAGACCCTTCTTTGCGAAGTTGGATACCATGGAGAATGGTTTGCTTTAAGTAGCGTAGAAGTCTCTTGATGGTTGTCCAGTGGGTGATTGTTGGCTTGTGCATGAATTGGGAGAGCTTGTTGACTGCAAACGAGATGTCTGGGCGCGTCAAGGAGAGGTATTGGAGACTGCCCATGATTCTTCGAAACTCAGAACTGTCCACAGCGGCTGTGCCATCATTCAGCCGAAGAGCCTGGGAGGTGGATAGGGGTGTGGATATGTCCTTGGCTCCACTCATGCTTGTCGTTGCTAGAAGCTCACGAATGTATTTGTGCTGGGAGAGGAATAAGCCTGCAGCATTGGGTATCACCTCCACTCCTAGGAAAAAATGCAAATCGCCCATATCTTTGAGTGAAAACTTGTCACCTAGTTGCTTCACAACATCAGCCATAAACATTTGATTATTTCCAGTAATAACTAAGTCGTGAACATAAACAAAGCAATAACATTGTATAGAATTTTGACTGTAAATAAAGAGGGAGGAATCAGCTAGAGAGCTGTGAAAACCCAATTGAACAATAGCATTTTTGAGTGCAGAGAACCATGCTCGAGGGGCCTGCTTGAGGCCATAGATTGCCTTGTTTAACCTGCAAACATGGTTAGGTTTTGACTGATCTTTGAACCCCGGTGGCTGCGACATAAACACTGATTCGGTTAGTTTGCCATGTAAGCATTATTACATCCAATTGTCTCAAGGACCAGCCAAGCATAACAGCAATAGATAGGACAGTTCTAATAGTGGCCGGTTTAATTACCGGACTAAATGTTTCAAAATAATCAATACCGGGTCTTTGATGATAACCCTTGGCTACTAACCGAGCCTTGAATCGGTCCACAGACCCATCAGCATGTCTTTTAACCCGGAACACCCACTTGCAACCCACTGGTTTGCAATCCGGGGAGGGTATAACAAGGTCCCATGTCCCATGTTGCATTAGGGCCGTTAGTTCGGATGACATGGCTTTACACCATTGGGGGTTAGAAATTGCTTGGTTGACACTGGTTGGTTCAATTGTTTGTGGGAGAGGATGCTTGGATATGGTATGGATGGTTTTGGGTTTGAAGATTTGGTTCATTGATCAGGTGGTCATTTGATGGGTTTGAAGAGGGGGGCTGTTTGGGTGATAGTTGTCTGTGGTTTGAGGGTGGATGATGGCAGTAGGTGATATGGGTTCAGGAGGTAATGGGTGTGTGGAACAATTGGGGGATTGGGATGATGATTCGGGTAAAGAGGGATTAGGGTTAAATAATTGACAATCAAGATTATGAAATGAATTAGAAGATGAAGCGCGAGAGAGAGAGAGATTACCAGGAGGAGCAGTAGCCATGGCGTGAGAGTCTTCCCGGGTTTCCGATGAAGGATTTGTCGAGGGACTTGGTGTACTGATCGACGGTGGCACTGCTACTTGGGAGACGACGGGTAGGACAGGTGAGTGCAGTGACATGGATGGGTTATGAGTGATGGATGAAGGTGCCACGTGTGTGGTAGTGGGTGTGACTTTATTTTCATAAAAAATGACGTGGCGAGAGATAAAAATTTTCTGCTCTTGAGGTTCAAAACATTTATATGCATTTTGGGTAGGTGCATAACCAAGAAAAATGCATAATTTGGATTTGGGTTGCATTTTGTTTGAGTTATATGGACGTGTGAGAGGGTAACAAGGACAACCGAATTTTTTTAATTTTAAATAATTCGGTTTTTGACCAAAAAGGACTTCAAATGGTGATTTTCCACTAAGGATGGTAGTGGGCTGTCTATTTATGAGATAGGATGCAGTTTGGAAAGCATGAGGCCAAAAAGATGGATCAAGGTTTGCATCATGAAGTAAGGTCAAGCCGGTTTCAACAAGATGCCGATGACGACGTTCAGAAATGCCGTTTTGTTGTGGTGTGTGAGGAGTAGTAGTGTAATGAGTAATGCCATGAGTTATGAAAAAAATTTGAGAGCAATAAATTCCCCAACATTGTCAGAGTATAGGGTTTTGATTGTTTTTTGAAATCTGTTTTCAACAAATTTTTGAATTGAGGAAAAATGAGAGAAACATCAGATTTGGCAGCTATGGGATAAAACCAAATATATTTTGTGTGATGATCTACAAAAATAAGATAATAGCGTGAGCCATCTATTCCAGTATAACTGGCCGGGCCCTAGACATCGGTGTAAATGAGATCAAGTGGTGCATGACTTGTGAGACTATTGACACGAAATGGTTGGCGATGGGCTTTATTAATAGAACATGAATGACAAATAGAAGACAATGTTTTATTTTTAAAAATAGGTAGAGAACAATTCTTAATTAAATTGTGAACAATTTTAGTGGAGGGGTGCCCAAGTCGCTTGTGCCAACCGTCAATACAGGTCCTTTCATGTATGTTGGCAAATTTTGGTGGTACCATCATGGATCCCGGGAAGGTGTAGATGCCATTGCTACATGCTCCTTTTAGCAAAGGTGCCCTCGTGACTTGATCCTTCACAAGAAAATAATAGGGGTGAAGTTCAACAAAAACATTATTTTGCTTAGTAAAATGATGTACTGAAATTAAATTCTTGCGAAGATTTGGAACATAAAGTGTGTCACGTAGTGTGAAAGTGCGGTTAGGAGTATGTAGGTCCAGTGAACCAGTGTGGGAGACATTCAAACCTGAACCATCACAAAGGATGACTTTGTCGGTTCCATCATATTCAGAGTGAATAGATAGATTATTTAAATCACCAGTAATATTATGGGAGGCCGCGGAGTCAAGTAACCAATTTTTATCTGTTCCATTTGAGGTGGTAGTACAGTTGATGGATGTGTGCTGGGCCTGAAATTGATGGCAAGATTTTGCAGTGTGGCCCACATTATCACATAATTGGCATTTGGGCTGGTAACGCCTGTTTGAATTGTTTGCCCGGCCCGTGTATGTGTTGGGTCTGCGCCCATGCTTGGCTCCTTGAAAGTAACGGTTTGGACCGTGAGGCCCATCACGCTGGGCTTGTGACCCATCACGCTAGGCATTTTGTTTGTTTGGCTCCATTCTTCGGTGGAAGTTCTGGGTTCCTCCCAGTGCAGACCAACGAGATTTGGTGTAATTTGCAGTCATCACCGACTGCTGTGTTGCAGCTTCAAGACGACGGAGATAAACGTCGTGACCAACAAGGAGATCATGTAATTCTTCAAAGCCCAGTGAGGATTCTCGGGCACGAATGGGAGCTGCAATCTCCCTAAAATCTGCGCCTAACCCATTCAAGATGTAGAGGGTCAAGTCATCATCCGAAATTGGATGATCAATGACAGCTATTTCGTCTGCCAGTGCCTTCACGGCATGAAGATACTCAGTGATTGAGTGAGAGCCCCTTTGTATCAAGATGAGCTCCTCCTTTAACTGCATAGCTCTCGTTCTTGAACGGCTAGCATAGAGGGTTTTGAGCTTTTTCCAAGCATCGAAGGACGTCTTTGCTGTGGCTATTAGGGGTGTGATTGAAGGAGAAGTGGATGCCAAAATTGCGCTCAGGATGAGTTTATCCTGACGAATCCAATGCATTTTGCAGAGTTCATCATTTGCAGCCCCGGTGGAGATGGGACATTGAAGCGTTCCTTCAACAAAGTTGAGTAAGTCATACCCAATTAGTAGTGCTTCAAATTGAGCACGCCACTAGATGAAGGTAGAGGGAGTCAATTTTTCATTGATCTGGGCAGTTATGTTGAAGGCTATGAGTGGTTGATTTGTTGCGGAAGATTGTTGGGTGTTGAGATTGACAGTTGGGTTTTGATCGGATGGAGAGGACATGGTGGTGAGTTGGATCGGTGACTCGTTGGAGGTTGGTGGCTCTGATACCATAATGAATTTCAACACTGCTTTTGATTTCAATGAATATTGTTCTGACTCAATCTTTATTGATGAATAGAAGGTTGATTTATACAAGCTGATGAGGGCTTAATAAGGTAAGCTACCGTTGCATGTACAATGAATAAAATAACCGTTACAATATATTACAATGAATGGGTGAATATCTTGATTGTGTGTTAGCCTGGATTGGCTCCTGTTTCCTTTGCTGGAGGATGATTCTGGGAAGTGCATTCTTCCCTTATACCCCAACCCCCAGTCCAACTGCCAGTCCCATCCTGTTCTTTTTCCGATTCCTACGTGTGCCATCATTTGTGATGTAGAACAGGTTGCGGAATCATACATGCTGAAGAGGGATCATCCGAAATTCAAAGGCAACTGAATTTCGGCAACCGGGTCGTCGAAGTCGGAATAACGCGAAACTCACCCAGTCAATGCGTTTCGTCGTTTGCGGAAGAAATCAGCAGCTTTGCTGCTGCCCTCGACCCAATTTTGGCCAAATTCCATCGTTTCGGCCCCGAAATCGTCATTTTTGCCATTTTAGGAAAGTTTCGTTTTTGCAATTACTTTTGATTTAAGAGTCCGAATTGACTTTGGTCAATTGGTACTCTCTCATAATTCATAGGTCTTTCATATTCTGCATTTATCTCAAATTTGCCATTTATGGCAAATTTAATGTTTTATGTCCTTTCCTTTCCTGTATTGAATTAGGCTAGGGTTTTATCTTTAAGTATCTTTGTAACCCTGCAGCCGACTTCATCTTCCATTTTATTGAATAAACACTGAGTTTTATTGAGATTTATTCTCGTTATTGTTGATTTACGGAATATTGACGTTGGTCGTATTCTCTTTTGATTTTCTGCTGCGTCAATTTGGCGGAGAAGCTGCAGGTAGATCTAGTGGATTGGTAACATTACCATCATTGGTAACATTACCAACAATTTCTAAGCTTGAACTAAAATCCCACGAGTGAAGGGTATGTATGGCAGATAAACGTCCTGTTGAAGCCGGAAAGCCAAATCTAACTCTTTCTGGTAGGATATCCCTCAAATCAACTATATAACTAAGGAATTGCATTTCCGTAGTGTTATTTATATAGCCAGTGAAGGAGACACTCAGATTATGTGTACTGGAATTATAACTAATATTAGCTTCAGTAGTTTTGTATTTTCGATCTCAATTGAATTCTAATTCAAGATTACAGTGCAGTATTTATAGCAATAAACACACTAAAGAATAAAAAACACACAAAACTTACCTAACACTAAATTACAAAATCTGTTATGCTAATTTACAAACTTTAACAGTTATATTCTAACTGTAATATTTAACACTCCCCCTCAAGTTGGAGCGTATATGTTTATTAAGCCCAACTTGTCAATTGCTCCATGAAATGTCTTTCCTGAAACCGCCTTTGTGAGTATATCTGCCAATTGATCTTCCGACCTTACAAACGGAAATTGTATAATTTTCCGATCAAGGTTTTCTTTAATAAAGTGTCGATCGACTTCGACGTGTTTGGTACGATCATGCTGTACAGGATTATGCACAATCTCGATAGCTGACTTATTATCACAGTGTAGACCCATAGATGTCTCATACTCAATTCCCAGGTCTTGTAGTACCTGTTTAATCCATAGCAATTCACACACACCATGAGCCATACCCCGATATTCTGCTTCTGCACTCGATCTAGCGACCACTTTCTGTTTCTTACTTCTCCAAGTTACTAGGTTACCTTCTACAAAAGTAAAGTAACCTGATGTCGATCTTCTATCTGTCTGATCTCCTGCCTAGTCTGAATCTGTGTATCCTGTAATTTCACGAACTTCATTCTTTGAGAATAGTAGTCCTCTTCCCGGTGCACTTTTTAAATATCTTAAGATCCGATATACTGCTTCCATATGCTCCTCTCCTGGTGAATGCATGAACTGACTTACCACACTAACTGCATAGGCTATGTCTGGCCGTGTATGTGATAAATATATCAGTTTCCCGACTAATCGTTGGTAACGTCCTTTGTCAGCTGGCGTCTGATCTTCTGCTTGTCCCAGTTTGTGATTCATTTCCATAGGTGTATCTACCGGTTTGCATGCAAGCATTCCAGTTTCTGCCAACAAATCCAACACATATTTTCGTTGTGAAAGACATATCCCCGTTTTTGACCTCGAGACCTCAATCCCTAAGAAGTACTTCAGTTGTCCGAGATCTTTCATTTCGAATTTCGATGCCAGAAACTGTTGTAGAGCCTTTCTTTCTTCTGGATCATCTCCTGTTAAGACCATATCATCCACATATACTATTAGAGCTGTTACCTTCCCTCCTTTGTGCTTTATAAACAAAGTATGATCTGAATTACTTTGCTTATAGCCAAACTCTTTCATCGTGGATGAGAATCTTCCGAACCATGCCCGGGGTGACTGTTTTAACCCATATAAAGCCTTCTTTAATTTGCACACTTTCATTTCTCGTGAGCACCTGGTTTTCACTCCGGGTGGCAATTCCATATAAACTTCTTCTTCAAGATCTCCATTCAGGAAGGCATTCTTGACATCAAATTGTTGTAAGGCCCAGTCTCGATTCACTGCTATCGATATGAGAATCCGAATTGTGTTTATTTTTGCAACCGGGGCAAAAGTTTCTTGGTAGTCCACCCCATACTTCTGCGTATATCCCTTTGCTACCAACCTTGCTTTGTATCTATCAATGCTCCCATCTGCTTTCAACTTCACTGTGAACACCCATTTACACCCAACTTTCTTCTTTCCTGTTGGTAGTTGACATAACTCCCACGTGTTATTCTTCTGCAAAGCCTCCATTTCCTCATTCATTGCCTTGGTCCACTTTGGGTCTGCTAATGCATCCTGTACATTACTAGGAATAGACACATTGGATAATTGATTAACAGTAAATGCATATGATTCCGATAATCTATGGGTAGAAATATAGTTGTTGATGGGGTATTTAGTTTTGTGTTTTGGATCAGGTTCATACTGTTTCTTTGGGACTCCCCGGTTTAGTCTTTGTGGGTATCTATGGGTCTCATTATTTTCTAAGACAGGAATTTCATTTATATCAATTGGGATAGGATTTAGGGTTACCTGAGGTGACTGAGGAGAGACATTCTCGGTTGATTCTTCGGTTAATGGTGTAGGCGTTGGTAATTCCAGAGACATAGGGGGGTCGTTACTGAGATCATTCTGGTCTGTGCAACCTTCCTGGTTATCATCCCAGCTTGGTCTCATTTCCTCTAATTCAAATATATCTTCATTCTCTTCATTGTTACTCTCCCCCTGAAGAGAAGAACCAGGAACTCCCCCTGAATAGTAGGGTTCAGATTCGCGAAATGATGCATCCAAGGTCACATGTAGCTTTCGATGATGAGGATCGTAGCACCGATATCCTTTTTGAAATGCCGAGTAACCGACAAACACACACCGTTTGGCACACGGATCGAGTTTGCTGCGTAGAACCTTAGGGATGTGGACATATACCGTACAACCAAATACTCGAGGCTCCAAATTTGGAAGGTGAGGAACCGAGAGAAGAGATTCCATTTTCTGTTGAGGAGACTGAAATTCAATTGCACTGGATGGTGTTCGATTTATTAAATACGCAGCGGATTTGACTGCCTCACCCCAATAGTATTTTGGCAGATTCATGCCAAATAGCGAGGCCCGAACTATTTCCATAATTTGCCTGTTCTTTCTTTCGGCTAATCCATTCTGCTGTGGAGTATATGTGCAGGATGTCTGATGTCGAATTCCGTGACGTTGTAAGAAGTTACCTAGTACTTGATCCATAAATTCCGTACCATTATCTGACTGAAGTGCACGAATCTGTCTTTGGTATTGGGTCAGCACCATTTTCTGAAATTCCTGAAATGCTGTACTTACTTCACTTTTATTTCGGAGGAGAGATATCCAGGTCATCCGAGTACACTCATCAATAAAGGTAACAAAGTACCGTGCATTAGAAAAAGATGAGACCTTTGCAGGACCCCAAACATCAGAGTGAATAACTGCAAATGGTTCTACACTTTTATTCAAACTTGGCAAATAGGAAATACGGTGACTTTTCGCCAATTCACAGATGTCACACTTAAAATCCAAAATACTTAACCTTGAAAATAGATGCGGTTGTAGCTTCTTTAGGTACCCAAATGAAAGATGTCCGAGTCGTCGATGCCATAACCAAACAAGAGCCTGAGCTTGATCCGTACTTGTGGTCTGATGTGCATGACCTAACTTTATCCCCCCTTGTTTCGTTAATTCCAAGTAATACAGGTTGCCCCGTCTAACACCATAACCAAGAATCTTCCGGGTTAGAATGTCCTGAAAAACACAGAACAGAGGCCAAAACGTGACCGTGCACTCAAGGGTAGTCGTGATTTGACTAACCGAGAGGAGATTATACGCAAGAGATGGAACAATTAGAACAGTATCTAATGTAATAGTATCAGTTAAAACAAGAGATCCTTCCCCCGTAATAGGGGAGGTACTACCATTAGCAGTACATATATCTGTCCGTAAAGAGGGTTTATGGCATATTAGATTATCGGAATCTCTAGTCATATGATGAGATGCACCTGTATCAATTATCCAAGTACTATTCTTTGTAATAATAGAGTGTGCAAAGTCGTTTTCGATGATACCTGGATGGGTCACATTCGCTGGGTGTTGTGTCAGATCCGCTTCCGTCAGATGAACTAGAGGTTTTCGAAAAAATTTCCGAGGTTTTTTCGTAAAGTCCCACCAGTCTGGGTAGCCAGTAATTTCATAACACCGTTGTTTTGAGTGTCCCATTTCATCACAATAAGAACATATCAGTCCACCAGTATTTTTGTATTTTTGGTCAACTCGGTCAACCCGGTCAACCCGGTCAGCCCAAAACCAGTCAGCCCGGGCAGCCCAAAACCGGTCAGCCCGGGCAGATTTAAACCCACGCCCTAATGGCTCTGCCTCTCTCCCTTTGTCCCCTTCTTCAAACCGCTCCGCCCCATTCCTTCGTTCTCTCCCACGGGATCCAAACCCTCCATCACCTCTCACGGTTGCATCCAAATCTTCAACTTCCATAACATTAGGAGTCACCGAGGAGCTGGAGAGATCATAGCGTGGTGTGTTTTTCCCTCTAGCGGGTACCTCTGTCACGGAGGAGCTAGAGATTTCAGGGTTGTGGTTGTGTAGTTCTGTGGGAGGCATCTTGAGGATCTGAGGGTTCAAGTTTGAGTTTCAGTTGAAGTTGTGATGGATTCTGGGTTTTTGCAACAGGTACTGTAGCGATCTCCCTTCTTCTTTTCGATGAATACGCTTGTTGGGTTGAGTATAACGACTGGTGATGGATTTTCTGGGTTTTTCGACGGGTTTAAGGTTTGAAATTTCTGGGTTTCGAGGTTGAACAAACAACTACTGTGGGAATTTTGTGTTTAATTTCTGGGTTTCGGTGCTCAGTGAGAGCTTCGATCTGAACAGTAAATGTTCAAGCAATAGTGTCAAGAACACAGTAGCTTCCGAGAACAAAATACTTCGAGAGAAAAAAAAAAAATTAAACTTGCTTCAATTTCTGGGTTGATGGGTGAATTCTGGGTTGATTTTCCGGGAAAATCTTGGTTTTCCGGGAAAAACGAGGTGTTTGGTTGCTGGGAAAGTATGGGTTTCTGGGGAAAATTCTGGTTTTGGATAATTCGAAAGAAAAAATACGAATTCGGATTCAAGTAACCTGCTCTGATACCATGTTAAACTTTCATCAATGTATTTTCGATCTCAATTGAATTCTAATTCAAGATTACAGTGCAGTATTTATAGCAATAAACACACTAAAGAATAAAAAACACACAAAACTTACCTAACACTAAATTACAAAATCTGTTATGCTAATTTACAAACTTTAACAGTTATATTCTAACTGTAATATTTAACAATTAGCTTCAGTAGTTTTCCCTCCCGTAATATTACATTTCCAAGTAATAGTATTTACAGATGTCAAAGAGTTGATGTCAATACCTACATGCTCGCCTGGTGGATCAAAATAATTTTGGAAGATATCGAACTCCACAGCAACAAATTGATTATCTATTGTGTTTGGTGATTGATTGTTCCTAAAAAGACCTAGACTTTCACCCCCTAAGAGAACAGATGGAAGCTGTTCAGGCCCAAGAAAGAAAGCCAGTCCATCCCCGTACGTAGATGCATTTTGCGAATCGATGGAAAAAGAGAAATGGGTAGTGAAGTCTGTAAGATTCCCCGAGGCCTTGTCCCAGAGCTGCATCGGTATGTGATACGTGGCTCGACCGGAACTTGAAGTCATATTTTCATCTGTGGTGAGCTGAATAGCTCCACCTGATGAAGATGCGTTGCCCGCGGATGTAATGTTTGGATCGCCAGGAGAGAAGCCGGTGAAGCTGAAAGATAATCCACCCGCAGAAGGGATTATAAGTGTGAAGAGAGTTGAGAAAACAAAAAGAAGAAACGGAGCAGGAAGCTTTCCCATGAAGGAAGTTGAAACTGCAGACAAATCTTGGGGGATAGGAAAAATGCAGGATTTAGTGTGTTAATAAGGACAGGTAGAAGCGTGTGTGTGACGTTAATTTGCTTGGAAATGAAATGTTTATTTCCAACCACTGCGAGGACCTAAAGACTTTGTTCATTAGAGAATTAGTTAAGAGGTGGGGGACGTTCAAGATAGGCTGCCGTCTACAATTAATGGAGGACCTAAAGACTTTGTTCATTAGAGAATTAGTTAAGAGCTGGGGGCCTTCTTGACTACTAACTGTGAGGTATATTTTGTGTGTTTTTTATTTTTTTTATAAGAAAATTATATTCTACATTTTCTTGATTGAAAAATGAGCTTCGTAAATTGTCTGAAATTTTTTATTTGACATCCTAATCTCATAACTTGGGTGGCTGATTTAATAAAAAAATTTAAACAATATTTTATTATTGTTTTTAAATTATTTAATATATTAATATCAAAAATATTTTTTTTTAAAATAAAAATTATATTATTTTAATATGTTTTATTACAAAACAAAAAAAACAATCAAAATCAAAAGAGTACCTTAGTCTTTGTAAAAATCTTTAAGAATATAGCTCTTCATTCACCATATATACACGTTATATTATAATTAATAGCTTATTATATTCCAGAATCTAAAAATATCACATCTATAGTCGGGATTAAAATCACCAGTGTAGCGCATTAATACGTAAATTTATTGCTTAAGGAAATAAAAAGATAGATCTTCTAGGAAGAAAGGAGACCCGCTGCATAAGCAAGCAACTGCAAGTTAGGAACGGGCATTCTCACCGAGATAACCTTTCATTTTTTTCTATTTCTCGCTTCCGTACAATTTCGAGCTTTTATATGTACATTTTCTAATTCAGCATTTTAAATTGAAAAGAAAAAAAAAATGTTCTTGCTTTATCTATGGTTGAAGTACTGGAGAGCCCCGGTGTTCCCCCCCCCCCCCCCCCCCCCCCCCCTGGTAGTGAAAAGGATCCCATGTTTTGTTGATGAGAGCTCTTCTCACTAAATGGGGACGCTGCTATGATCATCCATCATTTTCATTTATGGCCCAGCTATAAATATGAAGCCAACCAATGACAGTGGCTTGTGTTACTGCGACAGCCATTTCTCTCGGCATCGCAGGACCACCTTCTTTTGAAGAAGACAATTGAAGGGAAAACACTAAAAGATGATTGCAGAATCAATAAGAATTTTTCCTGGAAAATTATCAGGACTTTAGAGAAACCAACAGCTAGTTTTCTCAGTATTTCTGAACTGTTTACAAGTATGTGTTTATGTTTTGGATTTAAAAAGCAAGTATTCCGGGCTGATCAGTGCCTTTACTGTATCGGACCTTGTGTCATGAGGGAGTGAATTCAATCATGAAAATGAAATATACATTTAATTTTGGTCGATATTATCATCATACAATATGCGAATTTTCAAATGAAATTCTGAAAGGTGCGTGTAATGGCCCCTATAGACTTGTAGAAGTCAGTCTTGTCTGTTTTAATTAGGTGGGGCAGGGCTAGAGTGGTGGACTGGCTGAAGCATCTTCTGGCACTCCGGAAAACAACACTTGACATAAACAGGCCCCAGATAGTTGGAAAACCCAAAAGAAGGACCACTATAATTTATGCTGCCCAGCCTGTACGTCGATTCACTATCGATTTACAGTTTGATTGCTGGATATGATAAAAGTCCATCACTAGAAGCCAGATGGAGACCGTACCATGGGATCAACAGTAGGTCAATGCATGATGGGATTTACGATACAAGACCGGAAAAGTCTTTGTAGAAAAAAAATCATGAGCTTATCTTTTCAGGAAACTCTCTTCACAAATCGACCCTGCAAGCAAAAATAGCATATGCTTACGATTCAAACGAGAATGGATCTCTCTGAACATTTTTGAAGAAACCCTTTTCGATTTTATTTTATTATTTTTAAAGGAAAAAACTAAAAAAAAGAAGGGTACGAACCTTGAGTCTAGGCCTTTTTTCTGCGTTGAGTTTGCGAACTTGATATCTTATCTTCTTAGAGAACAATCTGGTCTGGCGCTTCTCTTTGTATCTCAGGACACTTGCCTCCCTTCTTGTCCTATCTTCTTCCATCACTGGCACCTCTCCCATCTGATCAGTATTTAAACTAGCTTATTAATCTCACAGTTAAATCAAATTTAAAAAAATTCTAATACGTTTATATATATAGTGGCTTAGGCACCTAAAAGAAGAAACTTAAATTAATGCTCACAATAGAAAGTAAAAGTTCCACTCCAAAAATGCATTTGTCTATGACGCAGCAGAAAATCACAAAGGAATACGACCAACGTCAATATTCCGTAAAATTAACGAAAACGAGATTAAATCTCAATCAAACTCAAAGTTTATTCAATAAAATGGAAGATAAGTCGGCTGCTGGGTTTACAAGGGATACTTAAAGATAAAACCCTAGCCTAATTCAATACAGAAAAGGAAAGGACATAAAACATTAAATTTGCCATAAATGGCAAATTTGAGATAAATGCAGAATATGAAAGAACTATGAATTCTAAGAGAGTACCAATTGACCAAAGTCAATTCGGACTCTTAAATCAAAAGTAATTGCAAAAACAAAACTTTCCTAAAATGGCAAAAATGACGATTTCGGGGCCGAAACGATGGAATTTGGCCAAAATTGGGTCGAGGTCAGCAGCAAAGCTACTGATTTCTTCCGCAAACGACGAAACGCATTGACTGGGTGAGTTTCGCGTTCTTCCGACTCCGACGACCCGGCTGCCGAAATTCAGTTGCCTTTGAATTTCGGATGATCCCTCTTCAGCATGTATGATTCCGCAACTTGTTCTACATCAGTCTAGTACTCTTTCTCTTTTCTTAAATTAGAAGGCATCCACATCCACAAATTGATATTTACGTTGAGTTTCTGTAATTATTTTGGTATTTCATCTTCCCTTCAGTTTCTGCAATTATTTTGGTATTTCATCAAGAAGATATTTGTTGAAGTTTCTACAATCTCTGTTCAGTTTCTGCAATTTGATATTTTGTTTTTCGCTGCTTTTGCATTCTGATTCTTTGTGATTGTTGATTATGGCTGCTAAAAGAAATGATTTGCTTCAATCTGTGAGTGTGAGGTTGGATGGCAAGAATTATTCGTATTAGAGTTATGTAATGATAAATTTTCTTAAGGGTAAGAAGTGTCGCACCCTCCGTAAGAGCGCGACGTCGCGGCGACCCTCCCCGTGTAGGGGAATTCCTGTCAGGGTTTTACTTTTATTTTTGTGAAAAAGGGAGTCGCCACATAGTATTATGGTTACTAGAGAATCTAAATTGTGAAAAATAAGGTTTAATAGATGCTATCTATATAGTTTTGGTATAAAAAACGTGTCCTCTCATCTTCACTGCCCTCCCAAACACCTGCCTCTTTCTTCCAGAAAACGAGTGCAGAGCCTATTGTCGTTGCGAACGAGATCAAGGCAGTTGTAGTAGAGGATAGGGTAAGGCCACTAATCTCATTTGCATATTGTTCATGGATCCTTATATGACTTGTTCAAGTCAGATGAATGTAAGAACATTCCTGACCAATGGTAGTTGGAAAGGTGTTCATAATGTCATGCATCACTCATACTTTGATTTATGTATTTGTTAATTCTATGTTCTTGTAGAAGAGTGGTTGTTAAGTGTCATGTTGTCGAGGTACAGGTTTTTAGTTTTTGGCAATCAAATTAACTGATTTCAACCATATGAAATGAAAAAAAAAAGAAAAAAAGAAAAAAAGAAGAACTTTATCAAGCTTTTGATTCATGCAGCTGAAGTTTGAGCCTTCAAATCATCAAGTTCCACTCAAAGACAGTATTGCTTCCAAAATAACAGAGAAAATAGAAGTTGATGTTAAAATGTTGTTTCTATTTACCTGCAAATAAGTAGTGGAAGACCTATTCTTTAGGGAATAGCTATTCTTTAGGCATTACTCCACGTTGTAGGGAGTACAGATTTTATTGTTATTTAGTTGCTGATTTGTTGGTCATTGTATAGCCTATTTAAAGGCTTGTTTCATTTGCATTCTTATGAAATAATATAGAGAGCATTCTGTTCTTAAGCATTCTGTTTTCTAACTAAGTAGCAGAAGCTAACAGTGGTATCAGAGCTTGAGTGAAACACAGGGAAGTGAGATAGAGTGATAAAGTGAAAAACCAGAAGGTTTAAATTCAAGGGAAACACAGGGAAGTGAGAAAAGAGTAAAAAAAAACACACGATTGTTTTTTCTATTTTGCAGCAGCAAATGGCATCTGAAGCAACATATGTGCAGCCAGCCATCCCTCGTTTTGATGGTCACTATGACCATTGGAGCATGCTGATGGAGAATTTTTTGAGGTCCAAGGAGTACTGGAATGTAGTTGAAGCTGGAATAGCAGAACCAGCAACTGGAACTGTGCTAACAGAAGCACAACTGGTGGAACTTAGCAACCTGAAATTAAAAGATCTGAAGGCAAAGAATTACTTATTTCAGGCAATTGATCGTGCTGTCTTGGAAACCATTCTTAACAAAGATACTTCCAAGCAAATATGGGATTCATTGAAGAAGAAATATGAAGGCTCCTCAAGGGTGAAACGTTCACAATTACAAGCTCTTAGAAGGGATTTTGAGACTTTACAAATGAAGGAGGGAGAATCTGTCACTGAGTATTGTGCAAAGACTATGGGGATTTCCAACAAAATGCAATTTCATGGTGAAAAGATGAATGATACGGTAATTGTTGAAAAAATCTTACGATCATTGTTACCTAAATATGATTATGTTGTTTGCTCAATCGAAGAATCAAAGGACATAGAAACTCTTTCTCTGGATGAGCTTCAGAGTTCATTATTGGTTCATGAGCAAAAGATGAGACGGAGCATCATCACAACCATCACAGAGGAGCATGCTCTGAAAGCTTCTACCTTCACTGAATCCTCACACATGAGAGGAAGAAGTCGAGGTAGAGGTCGAGGATATGGGAACAGAGATAATAAAGATGCTGGCAGAGGAAAAGGACGTGATCAATTTGTCACCAGAACCAACATAGAGTACTACAACAACAAAGATGCAGGAAGAGGAAGGGGACGTGATCATTCAAGAACCAATGTGGAGTGTTTCAGATGCCCACAAGATTGGTCACTATCAATCTGATTGCTATACCAGATTGCCACATAACAAAGAAAGGTGGCAGAAATCAAATTTTGCAGAGAACAAAGATGAAGAAACTTTGTTGATGGCATTTCATACAAAAGTCAACAGTGGTGAGCCAGATGTTTGGTACTTAGATACTGGCTGCAGCAACCACATGTGTGGTAGTAAGTCTTCATTCTCTCATTTAAATGAAGATTTTTATACTACTGTCAGTTTTGGTGATCATTCTAAGGTTGATGTTATGGGCAAAGGAGATATTCAAATCAGGACTAAGAAAAACACAATTGAGACAATCTCAAATGTGTTTTACATTCCTGATTTGAAGAGTAATTTATTAAGCTTGGGACAGCTACAAGAGAAGGGATACGTGATTACAATAAAGAATGGTGCTTGTGAGGTTTATGATCCTACAAGGGGTTTGATTGCTCATGCTAAAATGACATCAAACAGATTATTCCCACTGCAAATTCAGACTCTTCAACACTGCCTCATGACAGACGAAACTCAGTCAACTTGGTTATGGCATCATCGCTATGGCCATTTAAGTTTTAACGGCTTGAAGACACTTTATCAGAAGAACATGGTGATTGGGCTGCCTTATGTTAATCACTTCAACAAAGTATGTGAAAACTGTGTTGTTGGGAAACAACATCGTGAAGAATTTCCATCAGGAAAATCATGGAGAGCAAAGAAGGTACTGGAGATAGTTCACTCTGATTTGTGTGGACCAATAAGTCCATCATCATATGGAGGTAAAAGATATGTCATCACCTTCATCGATGATTGCAGTTGGAAAACATGGGTTTATTTCTTGCATGAAAAATCCGAAGCGTTCACAGCATTCAAAAATTTCAAGACACTTGTTGAAAATGAAGCCGAGAGAACCATTAAAGTGCTGCGTACAGATCGTGGTGGAGAGTTTTGTTCAAAGGAATTTGAAGACTATTGTGCAGAACAAGGAATCCAAAGGCAATTGACCGCAGCCTACACACCGCAGCAGAATGGAATTTCAGAAAGGAAAAATCGCACCATTCTCAATATGGTGAGATGTATGCTGTCACATATGGGAGTTCCAAAGGATTTTTGGGCAGAGGCTGTGAAATGGAGTGTCCATGTTTTAAATCGCAGCCCTACATTTGCTGTAAAAAACATGACACCTGAAGAAGCCTGGAATGGAAGAAAGCCATCAGTTGAACACTTTAAAGTGTTTGGGTGCATTGCGTATGCACATATTCCAGATGAGAAGAGAAGAAAACTTGATGACAAAGGTGAAAAATGTGTGTTCTTTGGAGTCAGTGAACACTCAAAAGCATACAAATTGTTCAATCCAAGCACAAAAAAATGATCATTAGCCGTGATGTTATTTTTGTGGAAGACAGTAGTTGGAACTGGACAGAGCAAAGTTCAAATCAGTAGCTGCAAATTCTAGTTTTGCTAGATGAAATAGAAGAAGAAGTTGGTGAGCAATCAGTCCAGGAATTACAGTAGATCAACCCTTATGAAGATCAACCAGTTCCACAAGATTCACGTTCCCAAAGAAGCAGAAGAAGGCCAACATGGATGGAAGATTACGTGGTGAGCAGTGAACAATCAGATGATGATTTTGATTTCTCCCATTATGCTTTCTTAACAGATTGTGACCCTATTACTTTCGAAGAAGCTGCTAAAGAATCAAAATGGAAAAAGGCCATGGATGAAGAAATCTTGGCAATTGAAAAGAATGACAGCTCGGAACTAATACAACTTCCTAAAGGGCAAAAATCCATTGGTGTTAAATGGATTTACAAAACCAAGCTGAAGAAAGATGGCAGAGTAGACAAGTATAAAGCTATACTTGTTGCGAAAGGGTACAAACAAGAGTTTGGGATTGATTACAAGGAGGTGTTTGCACCGGTAGCAAGAATGGATACTATTCGGTTGGTGTTATCAATTGCTGCTCAGAATTCATGGGATATATACCAACTTGACGTAAAGTCAGCATTCTTGCAAGGAGCACTGGAAGAGGATGTTTACATTGATCAGCCACCTGGATATGTGAAATCAGGTCATGCAAATCAGGTATACAAATTAAAGAAAGCATTGTATGGACTAAAGCAAGCACCAAGAGCTTGGTATAGTCGCATAGATGCTTACTTTAATAGGGAAGGTTTTCTTAAATGTCCTTATGAGCACACTTTATATGTTAAAACAGGAGCTGAAAAGAAGATGCTATTTGTGTGCTTATATGTTGACGATCTCATTTATATGGGTAATGATAAATCCATGATGAATGAATTTAAGAAATCCATGATGAAGGAGTTCGACATGACAGATTTGGGGCTAATGCATTATTTCTTAGGCATCGAAGTTGTACAATCAGCTGAAGGTGTTTTCATCTCACAGAAAAAATATACTCTTGAGATCTTGGACAGGTTCCAAATGAAGAATTGCAACTCGGTTTCAACACCAATTGATCTCGGTTTGAAACTAGTTAAAGAAGACGCAGGGAAGACAGTAGATGCTACTCTTTACAAACAAATAGTTGAGAGCCTTATGTACTTAACATCAACAAGGCCAGATATCATGTATGTTGTCAGCCTAATCAGCAGATACATGGAGCATCCAACTGAATCTCACCTAAATGCTGCAAAGAGAATTTTTTGATATTTGAGGGGAACAGCCGATTATGGAATCTGGTATAAAAAGGATAGAAATTCAAGCTTGGTTGGGTTTTCAGATAGTGACTATGCTGGAGACCTTGATGATAGGAAAATCACTTCTGGATTGGTGTTCATGTTTAATTCTGGAGCTGTTTCATGGTCATCGAAAAAACAACAGATAGTAGCTTTATCTATTACTGAAGCTGAATTTGTGGTTGCAGCATCAACTTCAAGTCAAGCAATTTAGCTGCATAGATTGTTTGATTTCTTATAGCCAAATCAGCAACAATGTCCAACTTTGATCTACTGCGACAACATGTCTACCATAAAGTTGTCAAAGAATCCAGTATTACATGGGAGGAGCAAGCACATTGACGTTAGGTTTCATTTCCTACGTGATTTATGTAAAGAAGGGAGTATTGATTTAGTGTTCTGCAAGAGTGAAGAACAGATTGCAGACATACTAACTAAGCCTCTCAAAGCTGCAACTTTCTTTAAACTTCGAAGTCTGCTAGGATTGCATTCTTCAATGGAAGTCATCGGTGAAGATGTTGCAGCTGTTAATTCCTAAACTAATTTCTGCTGTCACTAGTTTAAGGGAAGGTGTTAAAATGTTGTTTCTATTTACCTGCAAATAAGTAGTGGAAGACCTATTCTTTAGGGAATAGCTATTCTTTAGGCATTACTCCACGTTGTAGGGAGTACAGATTTTATTGTTATTTAGTTGCTGATTTGTTGGTCATTGTATAGCCTATTTAAAGGCTTGTTTCATTTGCATTCTTATGAAATAATACAGAGAGCATTCTGTTCTTAAGCATTCTGTTTTCTAACTAAGTAGCAGAAGCTAACAGTTGAATCAACCAAGCAGGTAATTTTATTTAACATTTGGAATTATTGGAACTTTTAAAGAAAAAAGTATAACCCTGTTTTTGAACTGCTAATTTTTTACTGCCAAAGAGAAATTTGATTATCTTTGATCTATACAGCTAACGTTGGAACAACCTAAACTTCCGGTTCGATTAAAGGATAGCAACACAGTGGAAACAGCTGAGCAAAAAGAAGTTGCATCAACCGTGCAGGTTATTTATATAACAGCTGAAATTTTCAGAGTTTTAAAGAAAAGTCTACCTGTGATCTTGAAAATAGTATTATGAACTGTGAAATTCTACTGCCTAGTGCGAAATCGGAATATCTTTTGATTCATGCAGTTAAAGTTTGAACAACCTAAACTTCCAGTTCTATCCATAGGCAATAATGCTGTGGAAATAACAGAGAAAAAGGAAGTCTCATCAACCAAGCAGGTAGCTAATATATTCAAAAGTTTGATATAGTAGTATGAGTTCTTAAATGTTGGTGCCTAATTACAAATCCGAACATCCATAAATATGTGGGAAAGAACAAAGAACTTGTCTGGAATCTGTTACCTAAAATTATAAAATATCGTTACTTCCACCCAAACAATCTAAAACTTCTAGAACTAGTGTTATTTTATAAAATTTTCAAAAATTCTGCAATGTGGATCACGAATTTCCTTCTGTTCCTCTATTATTGTGAAATTTTTCCTTTCTATACTGGTTTCTTATCATTCAATGCCCTCGTTACCATGTGCATTTATCCATCCTTTAAGCATTTATATTAACTGCATTTGCAGGTTAGACAAATAGAACCTATCATTGGTCAGACAGAAAACAGAATATTTCTGCCTCTGGAGAACATAAATAAAGCGGCACCGATATATAATAGGAAGCAGAGATCTTCACGAGATACTACCTCCGAAGAAAGTCCAAAAGATATGGACTTGTGCTATATGCCAAGTAACAGCCCAAAGTGAGAAAGTTGTTAATTCACATCTGCAAGGGAACCGACACAAGTCTGCTTGTGAACAGTTAAAAGCCAAGAATCGGACACCAAAAGGTGAGGTTTCCTCAGCTTCAGTGGGAAAGAAATCAAATGTTACCACAGAAACCGCAAGGATTGGTGTTAGAGATCATACTGGCATATCATCTCCTCAGAATGGCCAAAAAGCTTGGACTTGTGTTATATGCCAGTCAACACTTAAAAGTCAGATAGACATTAACTCACATCTTCAAGGAAAACAACACCAGAAAGCTTGTGCGTTGCTGAACTCCAAGAACCAGGTATCAAATAGCAATGCTGCTTCTGCTTCAGCGCGAAAGAAAACTGAAATTCCTGTAAACAACCCAAAGAAGTGTGTAATCAACAATAATATTTCACTTGAAAATAAAATACATGAAGCGAAGAAGCAAGGCAAACAAGAGAACCCGATGAAGAGACTACTTGTTGAGATAAAAAATTCCAAGTGGTGGTGTGCACTCTGCAATGTAAGTTGCACCAGTGAGGCAGACATGGCTTGTCATCTTAGAGGGAACAAGCACTTGGATAGTAGAATTTCCAACTGGCGGTGTGCAACCTGCAATGTAAGTTGTGTTGAAGATTGAAGATTTGTTTCCAAGTCTGCTACTGAAGATTTGAAGATCATGAAGAAGATTTAGTTTCTATGTTTGTGTTTCAATAAAGATCAAATTGTATTTGATCATTGCAATTTTATTTTTCCTGTTTTAAGCATTTTATTTTTCCAGTTTTGATGAAGAAGTTGTAATAGTCTAGAATTACCATTCTTGTATTCAATTTTCTTCTATAAATGAAATTCAAGGGATGGCAGTAACCTAAGTGATTCTGCTCTTTATTGTGTGTCCTTTTACATTAATTGGTTGTTCTTTACACACTACAAAATCTGGGAAAATTCTGGGCAAGTTCATGGTTTTTATGCACTGATTTGAACAGTGCTTGTTTTTCTTGCGTCAGAAGCAATCTCAGACAGTGATTTGAATAGTAACTGTTCTTCACTGAATTTTGATTTTCCAACAAATGGTATCAGAGCAAATAGGGATCTTTGAAAGGGATTGAGTGAAACACGAGTGAATCAAGTGAGAATTTTTTCAAAGTAAATTAAACTTTGAAAAGGGAAAGGAGAGTGAAACACGAGAGATTTTTTTTCTTTTCTGGCAAATCTTTACACAAGGATTTGTTGTTCTAGCTTGTTATCAATTGCACAAAGGCCTCAAGGCAGCAATTGAAAACTATTGAGTGCTATTTTTTCAACTAACCAAAAGTTGAAATCTGTGGAATGGAAACAACAAATTTTTCTCCGAAATCACCAGTGTTCACTGGACACAATTATGGAATTTGGGCAGTGAAGATGGAGGCTTATTTGAGGGCCTTTGATTTGTGGGAAATAGTGGATAATGACAGGCAACCAAATCCACTGGGAAACAATCCCACCCTTAATCAGCTCAAATACTTCAATGAAGAAAAAGCCAAGAGGTTCAAAGCTCTCACTTGTCTGCACAATGCAGTAAGTGAAGAGATCTTCACAAGGATCATGGCATGCAAGACTGCAAAGGAAACTTGGGACAAGTTGAAAGCTGAGTTTCAAGGTGATGATAAATCAAGGAAGATGCAAGTTCTAAACTTGAAAAGGCAGTTTGAAGGTTTGAGGATGAAGGAATCCGAAACCATCAAAGACTTCTCCTCACACATCTCTAAACTTGTAAATCAAGTGAGATTGTTAGGAGAAGATTTTCCAGACTCAAGAATTGTGGAAAAAGTCTTGGTAAGCTTGCCTGAAAAATTCGAGCATAAAATCTGCTCTTTAGAGGATTCAAAAGACTTTGCTGAAATGAGTCTTCAAGAACTTGTCAATGCTCTACAAGCTGTAGAACAGAGACAATCCTACAGGCAAGAGAGGAGTGGTGAAGAAGCTTTTGTGGCTGGTTTTAAAGGCAAACATAAACCCAAGAGTTCCTTTAAAGGAACTTATGGTGGAAGAAGAGACAATGATGGCAGGAGTGACAATGGGAAAAACTGGCAGCAGAGGACTTGGCAGCCAAATCATGGCAGTCAAAGTTTCAAAGGAAAAGAGAAGAAAGAAACTTTTCCCCCGTGCAAATACTGTCAGAAAACCAACCACCTTGATACTTGGTGTTGGTTGAAGAACACACAATGCAGGAATTGTAACCAATTTGGACACTTGCAAAAATTTTGCAAAAATCCAGCAGCTGCAAAACAGGTTTATGTTGCTGAAACTTCAGAAACCAAGGAAGAACAATTATTCATGGCTGTGGTAGAACAAGAATGCAATCTAGCCAAGGTAAGTAATTCAACTTGGCTTATAGATAGTGGATGCACAAACCACATGTCAGCTGATTTGAACATATTTAAAACCTTGGATAGAAATTATGTGTCCAAAGTAAGAATAGCAAATGGTGAATATGTTGAGGTAGAAGGCATGGGAAATATTGAGGTTGAAACTATGGCAGGAACTAGAACTCTGAATAATGTCTTATTTGTGCCCAAAATCAAGCATAATCTGGTTAGTGTTGGACAGTTGTTAGAAGAAGATTATTCATTGTCTTTTAACAAGGGCATGTGCAAAATCAGAGACTCTAAGGATAACCTACTCCTCTCGGCTAGAATGATGAATAGAAGTTTCAACCTAGATTGGAATGAAGCTTGTATGAGCTTGAGCACTGATTTGTGCACAAACTCTATACTATGGCATAAGAGGCTAGGCCATTTCAACTATGCAGCATTGAGAAGAATGGGTGAATTAAAGATAGCTTCAGGATTACCATTAATTCAGGATCATGGTGATGTGTGTGAAGCTTGTCAATTGGGCAAACAAACCAAAAGTGCATTTAACAAAACCACATTCAGAACATCATCAAGGCTGCAGCTAATACACACGGATGTGTGTGGTCCAATGCAAACTGAGTCCTTAAATGGGGCTAGATATTTTCTGCTATTTGTGGATGATTTCAGCAGGTATTGTTGGGTGTATTTCCTTAAGCACAAGAGTGAAGTGGCTGAGACATTCATAAGGTTCAAAACTGTTGTTGAAAGGGAAACTGACTGCAAGCTTAAAATGTTAAGGTCTGACAATGGTGGGGAGTTCACCTCTCGGATGCTTGAAGAATTCCTTACAAAAGAAGGAATTAAACATCAATTAACTGTCCCTTACACTCCACAGCATAATGGAGTGAGTGAGAGAAGAAATCAAACCTTGGTAGAGATGGCAAGATGCTTGATGTATGAGAAGAAACTACCTCTGAAATTCTGGGTTGAAGCAGTCAACACCTCAGCCTACCTATTGAACAGAATGGTGACCAAAATCTTGGGGGACAAAACTCCTTTTGAATACTGGTATGGCTTTAAACCTAATCTTGAACATTTAAGGGTTTTTGGAAGTCCTTGTTATGTTTTGCAGCCTGACATCAAAAGGAAGAAACTGGACCAAAAAGCTGAGGTAGGAATTTTGATTGGCTATGGCTCTAAAACTAGTGGCTACAAAGTGTTTGACTTGAAAACAAACAAAGCCATAATAGCAAGGGATGTAAAAGTTGCAGAGCATAGCACATGGAATTGGGATGATGAAGTGAGTGAAGATCCCAAACCTGAAATTCAGTATCAAACTGAAATTCCAGAAGAAGTTGATGATGAAACTGACAGCACACCTGTGAGAGGGACAAGGCTGTTAAGTGATGTGTATAGCAGGTGCAATCTTGCTGAGATGGAACCTAGTGATGTGGAAGATGCCATGAATTCAAAGGTGTGGATGGCAGCAATGAAGGAGGAGTTAATGATGATTGAAAAGAACCAAACCTGGAAATTGGTTGACAGACCTGCACACAAGAATGTAATTGGGGTGAAATGGATCTTTAAAGAAAAATTGAATGCAGATGGGAGTGTAAACAAGTACAAAGCAAGGCTGGTAGTCAAAGGTTACTCCCAAGAACCAGGTATTGACTATAATGACACATTTGCTCCGGTTTCAAGACTTGATACTATAAAATTGTTGCTTGTTTTAGCTGCACAAACAGGCTGGCTTGTGTGGCAATTAGATGTGAAGTCTGCATTTTTAAATGGTACACTCAATGAAGAAATATACATTGAGCAACCTGAAGGCTTTGAAGAAGATATCACTGCCAACAAAGTCTATCTTCTTGAGAAAGCCTTGTATGGGCTGAAACAAGCTCCTAGAGCTTGGTATAGCAAGTTGGATGAATACTTGCTAAGTTTGGGGTTTGAAAGGAGCATGAATGAACCTATATTGTATGTAAGAAGGGTTGATGAACATATCTTGATTATGTCAGTATATGTTGATGATTTGTTAATTACTGGAAATCAAGAAAAGCTGGTGGAAGAATTCAAGATCAACATGAGAACCAAGTTTGAGATGAATGAACTTGGGCTGTTGTCATATTTTCTTGGCATGGAAATTACTCAATCTAATCAAGGTAGTTTTCTATGTCAAAAGAACTTCATTGTGAAGTTGCTGAGCAAGTTTGCAATGGAAAATTGCAAACCTGTCAGCACACCTATGACAGTGGGATTGAAACTGTCAAAGGATGATGGTGCTGCTCAAGCTGATGGGAAGGTTTATAGGAGCTTAATTGGAAGCTTACTCTACTTAACAGCCACACGTCCATATATAGTGTTCACTGTGAACTATCTATCAAGATTCATGCAAAGTCCAAGCCAAATCCACTTTGTAGCTGCAAAAAGGGTCCTGCGGTATCTAAAGGGTACATTGGATTTTGGTATGAACTTTGCTAGATCAAATGTTACTAATTTGATTGGTTTTTCAGATAGTGATTGGGCTGGAAGTGATGAGGAGATGTCAAGCACCTCAGGATTCTGTTTTTCAATGGGGGGAACCATATTTTGCTGGAATTCCAAAAAGCAAACAGTGGTGGCTCATTCCACTGCTGAGGCTGAGTACATTGCTGCATATGTGGCAGCAAATCATCTTGTTTGGCTAAGGAAAATATTGGGGGAATTAAGCTTTGAACAAGCTAATCCTACAGTGTTATGGTGTGACAATATGGCTGCAATAGCCATATCCAAGAATTCTGTTTTTCACAATAGAACCAAGCACATGAAGATAAAATTTCATGCAATTCGGCAACTTCAACAAGAGGGGGAGCTGGAAATGCATTACTGTCCTACACTTGAACAATTAGCTGATTTGTTCACCAAATCATTAGCCAAAGAAAGGTTTGAAGATCTTAGAGAGAAGATTGGGATGATAAGTCCAGCAGGCTTAGAACCAAGGAGGAGTGTTGAAGATTGAAGATTTGTTTCCAAGTCTGCTACTGAAGATTTGAAGATCATGAAGAAGATTTAGTTTCTATGTTTGTGTTTCAATAAAGATCAAATTGTATTTGATCATTGCAATTTTATTTTTCCTGTTTTAAGCATTTTATTTTTCCAGTTTTGATGAAGAAGTTGTAATAGTCTAGAATTACCATTCTTGTATTCAATTTTCTTCTATAAATGAAATTCAAGGGATGGCAGTAACCTAAGTGATTCTGCTCTTTATTGTGTGTCCTTTTACATTAATTGGTTGTTCTTTACACACTACAAAATCTGGGAAAATTCTGGGCAAGTTCATGGTTTTTATGCACTGATTTGAACAGTGCTTGTTTTTCTTGCGTCAGAAGCAATCTCAGACAGTGATTTGAATAGTAACTGTTCTTCACTGAATTTTGATTTTCCAACAAGTTGCACCAGTGAGGCAGACATGGCCTGTCATCTTAGAGGGAACAAGCACTTGGATAGTAGAATTTCCAGGTGGCAGTGCACCATTTGTGATGTAAGTTGCACCAATGAGGGAGACTTGCACTTTCACCTTAATGGGAATAAGCATTTGTCTAGGATACAGAATATGTTATTGTAGAACATCTATATGTGGAGGTGAAGGTGGCTGTGAGCATCCGAGATACCTGTAGGTTACTCAATTACCTGAATATTGTCTGCCATCTTTATCCTTGAATTCAAAACCACTGTTTGCTTTTTGATTCAAAACCAGAAGCCTTAAAGGAAACTAAGTCTCTTGATCAAATAGGATACCACCTACTACTACTACTACTTTTGGTGAGAAGCAAAACGGAGCCTATCATGGGGTGTACAATATTTCCAAGCAAAAACCCCGTTTTTAAAACCACAATAATCAATCGCTAAAGCTTTGTTTTATTAATGTTCTTTCAGCTTACAGCACGAATGTTTGCTTTTAACTCACACCACAATACAACAGTGAAAACGCAATATAATACAGTAATATCTCTTCAACTGTTTTTAAAATAGAGAGAACTGAAAATAAGATTCGGATGGATAGTGTTATTAAACCAAACCAGTTATCTGGGCGAGTTAACAGGGGATCAACTTGGAGTTTAATCCGGATCTGTATCATTTTTTATTTATCCAGATCAATCCTGATTAATCTAACTCCTAATCTATATCTTGAGCTAGATCATTGACTTCGTCAGCTGTGGGGTGGGAGCATCTCAAATGGGTCTGATGATTTTGACACCGGAGTCATAAGCCATAAAATGAACCAGGAAAACTTGTTGGATACTAGAGCTCTATCCATCCTTGAAAGGGTTTTTCTCAGCATGTCTAATAAAGTACTTTAGCCTAAAAGTTCGCGTACAGATCTCTTAAAGATTTTATGCTTCTTTTCTTCATTTCGAGGTCAAAATTCTCTTGACTTCAGAGAGTCAGGGAAGGTCAGAGAAACTAGTAGAGAGTAGACAGCAACAAATAAAGGAGGTCAGAGAGTCCCATGATATGTCAACGAAAAATCCACCCATGCATGCACTTGGCCACCGTTCGTTCTCCTGGCACAATGGTGAGAATCAAATCTGATTAACCACCAACATATTGTTGATCTTGTTCGTTATTAGATCTAATTAAGACTGTGTTTAGAAATGCATTAATCTCAATGGAGCCTAACACATATATGAAAAACCAAGTTACTTATGATTAGTAATCGAACCACCATGATAAACATCCTTTTATTCATTATTTAGCTCGTTAATTAGGATTAGAGAAATTAATGTTTCAGAACTTAAATATCTCAAAGCATAATTACCGGTAACTGCGATTTAATCATTAGCTGCATAATTGGGAAGCCATGAAATTAGCTACTACCTGAACTGAACCTCTCTTGAACCAACGTTTCCATCCTCGTTTCGCTTGAAAAAATGGCGCTATATATATATATATAGATATCTGAACTCTGAAGGTTGTTCATCATTTTTATGCGAGGTCGATTAAAAGCATTAATTTTAAGCATTAGGGTCATGATTTGGTTGCTGGCAAAACCGAGCTAAAAGATCATGAGGCAAATGCACAGTGCATTTGGATGTCCTTGCAACCATAATGAGAATATATTCCATCATTTGGATCTGATTTTTATTCTTTTGCTGGTTAATAAATAGGGGATGTCAAAATGCATGAATCACCATCACATCTCGATCATGAATGAATGGATACAAGAGGAAGAGAGGCCTAGCATGAAAATAAGAGTCCTGCTAGGCTTTCTCTTCTTCCGGTGCCCACCATGCCATTCACTCTATCTTGGTATCATTTTTGCAATTTCAGAGGAAGTGAAGTCCTGCATGAAGATAATTAGAGTCGTGTTTGGTAGCCAAGGATGACTTGCCCACTCCATGGAAAGAGTTCTCCAGCACAAGGCAGCGTGGAGCATTACTTCAGCTCCGGGCAGTCACCTTGGCTATGCTGACAGACTCTTCTCTCTCATGCTAGACTCTCTCTTCTTACCTGACAAATGATCTTCTGCATCTCCAGATGAGTTTAAGCAGCAATCCCATAGGGTGGAGTGATTGATTATGCCAATACTTATGCTTTGACGATTAGCAGTTAAAAATTGCCTAGTGAAAAGATGGAAGAAAGATGTATATTGAATTGATGAATATTACATGCCTTGAGCCATGTATATGTACAGCAAAGTATTCCTACAAATCAGGAATTCATAGCTACATTACAGGGAAAGATAATGACTAAAATAGAAAGATAATATATGCTAATTATCTACTTCCATATACAGATAACATTGAGATTTAACTTGCTAACACTCCCCCTCAAGTTGGAGAGTGAATATCTTGCACTCCCAACTTGCGAATCATAGGGACGAAATCTTCCTTGCCTAAGGGCTTGGTCAAGATGTCAGCGAGCTGGTGCGCAGAACTCACATACTTCGTAATCACTGAACCATCTTGAATTTTGTCTCTAATATAATGGCAATCCATCTCAATGTGTCTGGTTCGCTCATGGAAAACTGGGTTAGCTGCAATATGTAAAGCAGCCTTGTTGTCGCAAAACAGTAGAGTTGATTCATGATGTACCAATCCCAAATCTTTTAACAAACAACGCAGCCACGTCAATTCACAGCAAGCTCCCGTCATTGCACGATATTCTGCCTCGGCAGAAGAGAGGGAAACAGTTTTCTGTCGCTTTGATCTCCAGGATATTAATGACGGTCCAATAAAAACACAATAACTTGTGGTTGATCTCCTGGTAAGCGGACAACCTGCCCAATCTGAATCACAATAAGCTCTTAATCTGAAGTCACTTTTAGAAGAGAAAAATAAACCTTGTCCCGGTGCACCTTTCAAGTAACGGACAACCCGAAGAGCAGCTTCCATGTGTGACTTTCGGGGCTGATGCATAAACCGACTCAAAACATGTACTGCATATGTAATATCCGGCCTTGACACTGTCAAATAAATTAATCTACCAACCAATCTTCTATACTTGCATGGTTCTTTCAACAGATCACCCTTGTCTGTCAATTTCAGACCTCGTTCCATTGGGGTTTTAATCGGAGCAACTCCTAACATACCCATGTCCTCAATAATCTCCAAGGCATACTTGCGTTGGGAAATAAAAATCCCTTTCTCAAAAGCAGAAATTTCAATGCCAAGGAAATATTTTAAGTTTCCAAGGTCTTTGATTCTAAACTGACTATGCAAGAATTTCTTAGTATCAACAGTACTAGCATGATTATTTCCAGTTATCAGAATGTCATCGACATATATTAAAAGGGCAGTAAAGTGCTTGCCTTGTGTTTTGGTGAAAAGAGAGTAATCGGCCCGAGATTGAACAAAACCGGCAGAACACAGCCTCAGAAAATTTAGCAAACCATTGGTGAGATGCCTGTTTCAAGCCATACAACGACTTATGCAAACGACATACCAGATTGCTGCTCTCCCCCTGTCGCTGTAGTCCTGGTGGTGGTGACATATAAATTTCCTCTGCCAAATCGCCGTGAAGAAAGGCGTTGTTGACGTCCATTTGGTGCAAATTCCATCCACGGGCTGCGGCCAAAGCAAGTAAGCATCTTACTGAAATTATCTTTGCAGTTGGAGAAAACATGTCTTGGTAGTCAATGCCCTCAAGCTGGGTGAACCCCTTTGCTACCAGCCGTGCTTTGTGTCTCTCAACAGACCCATCTGAACGTAGCTTGAGTTTATACACCCATCTGCAGCCAATAGGTGTTTTACCAGGTGGAAGATGGGTAAGTGTCCAAGTGCCATTAGCCTGAAGGGCTTGTAATTCTGAGTCCATTGTAGCCTGCCACTCAGGATGAAGAATAGCTTCTGAATAGGACTTGGGTTCGGTCAGAATTGTAAGCTGAGCAATAAAGGACCTGTAGTGGGGCTTATATCTGTGATATGAAATGTGATTAGATAGGGGATGACGAGTACCTTTCGTTGGACCAGGCAGCAAGGAGAATGGTTGATTTGAGTATACATTTTGCAGACGAAGTCTTTGAGAGTGATCGGTAAACTTGTGGGACGAGTGGAACGCCGAAGGGGAACTGGATCGGGAGGATGGGTGGGCTGTGTAGTGGGGGTTGGTTGTGTAATGGTGGTGGGGGAGTCTTCACATAATGGGATGGGAAGAGTGGTTGAGGGTAGAGATGGTGCAGAAGTCCGTGAAGATGGTGGAATTGAAGATGATGAATCGGATGATGAATCGGGTGAAGAAGAAGAAGAATGGGTGGGATTTGGTAAAGCAGGGCTGTGTATCAATGAAGGCTTGTGGACTGGGCTGTGATGTATGGGCCATGGAATGTCATGGGCCACTATGGGTATTGGGCCGTGTACATGTGTGGGAGAATGAGTGGGTAGTGGGCCAGTTTCATGTGTGGGAGAAGGAGTGGGCTTGGTTAATCCGTAAGGGAAGGAATTTTCATGAAATCTGACATCTCGGCTAGTAAAAAAAAATTTTGTTGACAAATCAAATAATTTGTATGCTTTTTGTCCTACAGGATAACCAATAAAAATCGAAGGAATTGAACGTTGGTCAAATTTGTGCGAAATACGGACATTGGTAGCATAGGTTAGACAACCAAAAACATGGAGATAGGAATAAGAAGGGGGTTTCGAGTAGAGGAGTTCAAAAGGAGTTTTGAAAGAAAGAACTGGAGATGGTAACCGATTTATGATGTGGACAGCAGTAAGAGCACATTCTCCCCAAAAAAGGGTAGGGAGATTAGCTTGAAATTTTAAAGCACGAGCCACCTGTAAAATGTGGCGATGTTTACGTTCCACAACCCCATTTTGTTGAGGCGTGTAAACCAAGAATGTTGAAAAACTACCCCATTATCTTGAAAGAAAGGACGTAATGAGGTAAATTCTCCACCGTTGTCACTTCAAAATATTTTTATGTGAGACTCGAATTGATTTTGAACAAAAGTGAAGAATTGTTTTAAAAGAGGTTGTGCTTCATTTTTATGTCGCATTAAAAATATCCAAGTGAAACGAGAAAAATCATCCACAATGGTACGAAAATAATGAGCACCAGTAAGAGAAGGATGTCGATAACGGCCCCAAATGTCACAATGGATGAGTTCAAAAGGTTTTATTGAAGAAATTGTACTAGAACTGAAAGGTTAAAGACTCTGCTTAGCCAAAGGACAAACATGGCAAGCATTATTTGACCGAATTGAAAAATTTTAAAAATTCTTAGCAATAAAACTTAAACAAGGAGATGATGCATGGCCTAAGCGATGATGCCAGAGATCAGTGGATGAGATGGTAAGGTTGCATGTCGGCTGTTTTGTGGTTGGGATGGTGGGATTTATGGTATTATTCGTCACAAGTGTCGTTAGATAATACAAGCCGTCTCGTTGTTTACCCAAACCAATCATCCTCCTCGTAGCCAGATCCTACAAAATACACCAAAAAGGAAAAAAGGTTATTGAGCAACTCAAGGCTCTCGTCAAACGACTAACTGATATCAGATCTACTTTGAAAGTAGGAACACATAACACATTATGCAGATAATATACGGAATTCAGAGGCACCGATCCTTTGGCAACAATTTTAACTTTATCATCGCTAGGCAACATTACTGACGGCAACGAACAACTTTTATTTCTGCTGAAAAATAATTTAAGTGACGAAGTAATATGGTCTGTCGCCCCGCTATCAATGATCCAATTGCGGGAAGTGATTTTAGACAAACCTGGCTTGGTCACAGCATTAGCTTGAGAAACAGAATCATCATTCTTACTGACAAGTGATAAAAGTTGTTTCAATTGCTCCTCCGAAATTCCCACAAATTGACTGCCATCAGCTTTGGAAGGGGAACTCTTGGCCACATTGTTCACTGTGGGCCTATCCCGATTGTGAAATCCCCTCTGGCCCGAATTGAACTTTGCTTTTGGATGGCCCATCGGGTACTCGTGCAGCTCATAGCATGTTTGGACCCAGTGTCCTAATTCCCCACAATGTGAACAATTAGGTCTTCCCCGTCCTGCACCTACACGTCGTCTGTCATTCTGTTGTCGTTCTCGGTCTTGCCTGAAATTCTCGGGCTGTCTGTCTCTCTCTTGAAATCGTGGTTCTTGTGAACCATATGATCGATTGTAGCGCTCGTTCCTAACTGGGTTAGGTCTGCTGCGAACAGTCATGGCTGCGCTATTGTTGGAGTCGATTGCAACGTGTGTGGAGCTCAAGAGGCGTTGTTTCTCCTCCTGAGAAACAGAGGAGCACGCCTGTCGGATTGAAGGAAGGGGATGCATCAAAAGGATTTGTCCGCGAATTGCACTGTAAGACTCGTTCAGCCCCATCAAAAATTGCATGAGTTTCTGTTGGTCTTGTTGTGCCCCATGGGCTGTGTTATCATAGGATGCCAATTCATCCCATAAACCCTTCAGTTTGGTGTAATAGGAGGAAACAGAGAGTTGTTCTTGCTTGAGATAAGCAATGTCCCGTTGGATTTCAAAGATGCGAGGAGCATTGCTTTGGGAGAATCGCTCATTAAGGTCTTCCCAAACCTCATGAGCAGTAGGGTAGTAGATTACGCTGTTGGAAATATCTGGACTAAGTGCATTGATAAGCCATGAATGCACCATATCATTACACCGAGACCATGTTGCATAACCTTCGGGATCAGTTTCTTCTGAAGGAACTGTGATTGAGTTGTTGACAAAACCCAATTTGTTTTTGGAATTTAAGGCCAAAGTCATAGCCCTCTTCCAGGTGGAATAATTGTCTCCGTTTAGAGGTTTGGAGACCAAAATCAGGCCTGGGTGATCGGAGTGATGGGTGAAATAAGGATTTGAAATATTTGTTCTTGAGGGATCTGCAGAAGTAGCAGGAACGGCTACTTAATTTTCCATGCCTGTGTTGATTGCCAGTGGGTTTTCTTTTGTGGACATGGTGACTGGGAAAGAAGATATTGGACTGTTAATGATTTGAATGCAGTGAAGGGAAACGATGGATCAAGGAGAGTTAGGATCTTTGACTCAGCTCTGATACCATGAAAAGATGGAAGAAAGATGTATATTGAATTGATGAATATTACAGGCCTTGAGCCATGTATATGTACAGCAAAGTATTCCTACAAATCAGGAATTCATAGCTACATTACAGGGAAAGATAATGACCAAAATAGAAAGATAATACATGCTAATTATCTATTTCCATATACAGATAACATTGAGATTTAACTTGCTAACACCTAGGATATTCGTGTTTTAGGTTATTTTAACGACACATGTAACTCTTAAGTTCTACGGCTAAAGTGGTCAGAGATTTGATTATTGTCGTTAAAATCGCAATTTAACTGGTAAAATTATATGATTTTATAAGTAAAAAGAACAAACTTGATAAAATTAAACTGGTAACATCGTATGATTTTACAAATAAAAAGAACAAACTTGATAAAACTAGAGCAGACTCGTTGAAATAGTCAGAATCATAAAATCAGACCAATTAAAATCATGCATTGCACTGTGCACGTTAATTAATTCCCTTTCCCCAAATCATTGCCTTCCTGTTGATGTTAGCATCTCTGCAAGCTGATGCAAAAGTACTAGCCACCATGGGACCTAAGGCGACGAGCAAGAGAGGAGAGGACGACTGAGAAGACTCAGATTCGGGGGACGAGAGGACTGAGAGGAGAGGATTTGGTAAAGAAGCATGTATATATTTACTTTTAAAAAAACTAAGTGAACTTAAATGATCAATTCTTTTTAAAAAAAAAAAAAACTCCATGTATATATTACATTATTTCCGGCATTATATGATCAATTTTTTAATATAAAATATGCTTAGATGTTATTAATATAATTTTAGATGTATGAAACTTAATTAATGAAGTTTTATGGCCATAATTGTGTTGTATTCTATTCAGAAATATTTTACTTATGATTTTATGATTTTTTTATCTACATGATTTTAGCTGTAATTATATGATTTTCATACAGAAATATTTTACTTACAAGTTTAAGATCCGATTTTAGAATATCAATTCCATGTTGTGTCAAAATCATGGTTTTGACAACCTTGGATTTGATCACACATTTTGTTTTGAGAAATGTTATTCAAAATCTTACTTAAAACTCCAAACAAATAAGACCCCAGGATGCATTTGGGAAGCATTTTTTTACTTTAGAAATTTTTTTTTTTAATTATTTTTAGATAGTTTTGATATGTTAATATCAAAAATAATTTTAAAAAAATAAAAAAAATATTTTAATATATTTCTAAATAAAAATCAATTTAAAAAATAATTTTTATCACACTCTCAAATAAACTATAAGTGTGACTAGTAATAAGTGATGGGTTGTAGGCAATGATAGAGTCATATTTAAGTTACTCATAGTAAGCTGAGTTAACTCCATTTTACTTTTAAATAACAACATTAATTAGCAAAATAATAAAAACTTAATTACATTATTATAATCACATCCATAAAATACTATTTATTATAAAAAAATTTCTTCGGTTTAACCCTTTAATAATCCAATTTTTTTATTTGTTTTATTTTTTTTTTAATTTTATTCTTTAATATTACATTGTTTTAGAAATTATACTTCATATTTTTTCTATTAAATTATATACTGGTCTCATAGGTTTAATTTTTTTTCTTGATTTCAATCTTCAACAGTAAATTTATTCAATTTTGCCCTCCAACAACTCAATATTTTTTCTTTTTTCAAATTCATCTTTCATATATTAAGCTATTTGAGAATTAAGCTTCGTGATGTTTTTCAATTTGTTTTATGTGGATTTATCCTTATCTCATGGAAATCTTTTTGTCAATTCTAACTTTTAACATTAGATATGATGGAAATAGAGTTGTGTAATTTTTTTTTATTTGTTAAAATCTTTATAAACAACTCGTTCCATTATTTTCACTAAATAATTTTATGAATACATTTAATTTGCATAAATAAATGAAAAACAAACAATCTATAAATAATTTGATTTTTTTATTTATTATTATACTCAAATGTTAATGCAATTAATACTTGCTATAATTTGAATTGTATTATGACTATACATGTGGAAATGATGTTTTTTATGTAGAAATAGTATAATTATAAATTTCGCCAATTGTTTTTACTATAGTAGTACCTTAGTAGTGGTCAAATTATAGCTTATATTGTTTTTTATTTTTATACTTGTGTTTTTATCATTATTTTTTCTTTATACTTGTTTTTGGAGGAAAAAAATATTATTTTCTTACACTTTGAATATTTATAACACGATACTTGACTTGTTTATACTATTTGTTATGTTCTTATCTTTATTCTATTGTAAACTTTTTTAATTTTTTATTTACATTTATTTTTTAAAAACTATTATATAAAAACTAGGAAATTAATATTTTACTATAACAATTACAACATTATTTCATTCTTCAGCTATGTTGAAAATTAATTTGAGATCTTACATTTTATGAATACATATGATATTTACTATATTTCATTATATATAAACATTAACATACAGAATCAACTTACAGAAAAGACGTACAAATTGAGCAGTAGAAAGAAGAAAAGGAAACGATTAAATATTTTAAGCGGATAAGAATCTCAAATTAATTACACTATTCATCAATCTAGCCTGTGTGTAGAAGCATGGCAGATGCAGAAGAAGCTGAAGAGGACGTGGTGATCTGGGAAGAATTAGTGTCGTAAACTTAACTTGAAGACTCGTTCATCCCTCCTTTAGAATCTGCTGAGCCATAGGACATTATTGAAAGTGGGGCGAAATAGGATGGCATGGGCATCTTTGATGGGAGAATCGGCAATGGAGCATCAAAATTAAGTACGTGAAGTGATTGCCGAATTGAGGGTCGAAGATGTTCATCCGGATGAGCACAAGAAAGGCCAACAATCATCAATCGTTCCACCTGCGTCTTATTAAAATCTCCGCCGAGTCTGGGGTCAACCGCTTTGATTAGCTTTCCTTCACCATAGAGCTCCCAGACCCAGCGCACCAGGGACACCTCATCTTCATTGCTGGCCCGTGGGTTGATAGGTCTTCTTCCACAAGCGATCTCCAATGCAACAACTCCAAAACTGTCAGTCCACACTCTGGAGCCATGTAGCCTATTGTCCAAAACTGTTGTTTGAGAACCTTTTCCATGGTCCACAAGCCTGGCCAAACCAAAATCCCCAAGCTTAGCATTGAATTCTGAGTCCAGCATGATGTTGCTAGACTTTATATCTCTATGCACCACACATTTTTCCCATTCTTCATGCAAGTACAGCAGTCCCGATGCCGAGCCTTGCGCAATTCTGTACCTCTCCTCCCATGGCAACAGGCTAGTTTCGTTGAAAAGATGGGAGTCTAAACTGCCATGAGGCATGAACTCGTAAACAAGTAAGAGCTCCTTTCTTTCATGACACCAGCCAATGAGTTGAACTAAGTTTCTGTGCCTCAATCGGCTAATGATCTTTACCTCTGCTGCATATTCTTTAATCCCTTGTTTAGAACCTCTTGATACTCTCTTGACTGCAACGAATGAATCGATCTCCTTCAAAAAACCCTTATAGACACCACCGAACCCGCCCTCACCTAGCTTCTCTTCATCCTTGAAGTTCTTTGTAGCTCGAGCCAATTCTTGGTAAGAGAACTTCTTTGGTCCTGTTCCCCTTTCAAATTCATCATCCATGCACTCTTCAAGGCCATGGCCTCCTTCTTGATCATCTTCTTCGTGCCTACACAGAAACTTGAAAACAAACCCAACCCATAGCGGCCCCAACAACTATAGCACCACCCCCAACCCCCAGTCCAGCTGCCAGTCCCGTCCTGTTCTTTTTCCGATTCCTACGTGTGCCATCAATTTCTAAGCTTGAACTAAAATTCCACGAGCGAAGGGTATGTGTGGCAGATAAATCTCCTGTTGAAGCCGAAAAGCCAAATCTAACTCTTTCTGGTAGGATCTCCGTCAAATTAACTATATGACTAAGGAATTGCATTTCCATAGTGTTATTTATATAGCCAGTGAAGGAGACACTCAGATTATGTGTACTGGAATTATAGCTAATCCGAGCTTCAGTAGTTTTCCCTCCCGTAATATCACATTTCCAAGTAATATAATTTACAGATTTCATAGAGTTGATGTCAATACCTACATGCTCGCGTGGTGGATCAAAATCATTTTGGTGGATATCAAACTCCACCGCAACAAATTGATTATCTGTTGTGTTTAGTGATTGATTGTTCCTAAAAAGACCTAGACTTTCACCCGGAAAGAGATCAGATGGAAGGTCTTCAGGCCCAAGAAAGAAAGCCAATCCATCTGCGTATGTATCATTTTGCGATTGGATGGAAAAAGAGAAATGGGTAGTGAAGTCTGTAAGATTCCCCGAGGCCCTGTCCCAGAGCTGCATCGATTTGTTATACGTGGCTCGACCGGAACTTGAAGTCATACTTGCATATCTTTGATTTTTGGTGAGCTGAATAGCTTCATCAGCTGATGCAGATGCGTCGCCCTCGTATGTAATGGTGTGATCGTTAGGAGAGAAGCCGGTGAAGCTGAAAGATAATCCACCCGCAGAAGGGATTATAAGTGTGAAGAGAGTTGAGAAAACAAAAAGAAGAAACGGAACAGGAAGCTTTCCCATGAAGGAAGTAGTGCTGCAGACAAATCTTGGGGGATAGGGAAATTGCAGGATTTACTGTGTTAATAAGGACAGGTAGAAGCGCGTGTGTGACGTTAATTTGCATGGAAATGAAATGTTTATTTCCAACCACTGCGAGGATCTAAAGACTTGTTCTTTCTGTAACATCAAGTGAAACCCTTTGTTCAGAGCTGGCTGCCGTCCGAACTTGTAAAATAAAGAAACCTGCCGTCTGAACTTGTAAAATAAAGAAACCTGCAGATAAATGAGTATTTGCTCTGCAGCGTGAACCAAGTCATCAATCAACAATATTAAAAAACTAAAACTAAAGGAGGAGGGGCTCTATCCTCTCATATTACACTATAACAATAATATTTTTTTTAATTTCAATTGTTTTCTTTAATATTATATTTATTAAAAAATTGTTTTGTAATTTATTTTTTATAAAGTTAGGTTAACTTCGTTGACTTAATTTTTTTATTAGTTTTATCATTAGATGAGTTAATTAAGAATTACGCTTTGTTATTTATTTTAATTTGTTTTAAATGAGACTATCTTCATTTCATAACTCAAATCATGAGCTTGTCATGTTAATTTTAATTTTCTTGAGTTGTATTTTATATATATACTTTTTAATTTCTTATTCTACTCTAGGTTGATTATTGAAAAATGAGCTTTGTAATTTGTTTCAATTTTTTTTATTTGGTATCCTAGTTTCATAACTCAAGTTGTTGATTTAACAAGTTAACCTATGTTAACCCAAATCATATATTATTGAAAATTCAGTTTTGTAATTTGTTTTGATTCATTTTCTATAAGGTTATTATGGTCTCGTAATTTAATATGTTGATTGATAAATTAACTCGGGTTGATCTGAATATATTATTGTCATAATATTTATTAAAAATATCTCATTTTAAATATTTATTTTGAATTAAATTATGTTATACCAGTCATTTGTATTGCATTTGAACCCATCAAAATAATTAAGTTGTATTGCATTAATTCTCCCAAAAATAGAAACTTTTTTGTACTTTAAAAAACATTATCAACGCTACATATTTGTTTGCATTAAAAAATTAATAGAACAGCTACAGTGTAGCGCATTAATACGTAAATTTATTGCTTAGGGAAATAAAAAGATAGATCTTCTAGGAAGAAAGGAGACCCGCTGCATAAGCAAGCAACTGCAAGCTAGGAACCGGCATTCTCACCGAGATAACCTTTCATTTTTTTCTATTTCCCGCTTACGTACAATTTTCGAGTTTTTATATGTACATCTTCTAATTCAGCATTTTAAATTGAAAAAAAATAAAAATGTTCTTGCTTTATTTAATAGCTTGATTTTTTTTGCTGGGAGATCTTTTTAACATAATATTAATTTTTTAATGATTAATTGATTACAAGTTTGAGTCTTATAATTTTATTTTATTTAATTAAATTAAACATATGATGACATGAATCTATACAAATTCTAAACTCAAAGATTTTTATTTAAGAAATAATATAAATTATATATTACAAGTTTATCATTTAACTTAAACTATTAATTAAAATTTCAATGTATAATTTATATTATTTCTATGATTTAAAAAGGTTTTTTTCAACTAAACTTGTAACTGTTTGGACTTTCCAACTCAGCAGCATTAATTGATAATAGCAGTAAAATATAAAATCTTTAAAAAGTATCTTAATAAAATTCGAGGGACGATCTATAGATTCTGAATATTGACGAATGAACACCGAATCCTTCTTCAAAAGTTCAACTGACATCAGAAAGATCAGAAACCAAATGGAAAAAAGGAAAGAATGGGGCGGGAGAGCCGTTTTCTCCCATTTCTTTCTGGATATCAGAGAAAAATGGGGCGAAAGACGGCGAGAGAATGAAAATGAAAGGGAGAACCATCAAAGAAAAGACTATTGGGCAAAACCCACCTGGTTTGGTTTGACTCAAATGAGCAAAAGTCACTTGTGTTATGATTAAAAGGAAAATTCCAGGGAAACTTACAAATAAATAGTTTCAATTTTAAAAATTATATAATTTCACAAATAATAAATTCTTGTTATAAATTCATGTTTATGTATATTGAATGTCCATGACTCTTAAGTTTAGTCTTTTGGATTTCCATAACCTTTGAGTTCATTTTCTTCTCCTATAAATAGACCTCTTGTCTTGTATTCTTCACACTTTGAAAAAGAGAAGAATTCATAATAAGAAAGATATCCTCTCTTGTATCTTTTGATTATATTTTGATGTTTATGTTATTCTATATTAATTATTTATTCTTTTTATAACACTTTATCAACACGAATATTATGTGGCTTATATCAATTTTGATATTTTTGCTTTTCATTATTGTAATTTATTTTTGGTAAATGTTCTTTCACTTGTATTCATAGAAAGAGATTTATAGTTCTTGAAGAACGAGTATTACAAATTCCTGAAGAATTAAATAAATTAATAAACGGTTCTTGAAGAACTAGTATTACAAGTTCCTGAAGAATTAAATAAATTAAATACAGTTCCTGAAGAACTAGTATTACAAGTTCCTGAAGAACTAGTATTACAAGTTCCTAAAGAATTAAAATAAATTAAATACAGTTCCAAAAGAACTAGTATTTCTAAAGCTAAATAAATAACAATCTTAAAGGATTGATTTTCTTTTCTTTTCTTTTTTATTCATGATTTTTTTAATAATTTATTTCTTGTTTTCATAGATAAAGATAATGTCAAATTTGACGAAACTTGAATTTACCGCTCTTGATATCTCTGGAAATAATTATTTGTCATGGATCCTTGATGTCGAGATTCATCTGGAAGCCATGAATCTTGGAGAGACCTTCAAAGAAGGAAATAACACATCCTTACAGGATCATGCAAAAGCAATGATATTCATTTGTCATCATCTCCATGAAGGATTGAAAAATGAATATCTCACAATAAAAGACCCTCTCGTTATGTGGCAAAATCTAAAGGAAAGATATGACCACAAAAATTTTACCATTCTTTCTCAAGCTCGTTACGATTGGTTGCACCTGAGGTTGCAAGATTTTAAATCGGTTAGTGAATATAATTCAACTCTTTTCAAAATTACCTCACAGTTGAAATTTTATGGTGAAAATATCATAGAAGATCAAATGTTAGAGAAAACTTTATCTACTTTTCATACCTCAAATATTGTCCTGTAGCAACAATATATGCAGGACAATATAGAGAGCGTGATTTCAAAAGGTACTTAGAACTAATTATGTTTTCTTGTGACTGGACGAAATAATGAGCTTTTGATGAAAAAAATATCAATCCCTGAAGTAAATGGAATCTTTGTCCAAAAGACAAGAAATAACCAAGGATATAGGTATGGAAAAGGTAAATGGAAAATGAGAAGAGATAATCCTTCTAAAAACAACCCACCATACCACCAGAAGTGGAGACACAATGAACTCAACCAAAGAAAGGGCAAGAATTTGCATAAACCAAAAGATAAGTGTCATAGGTGTGGTATGCATGATCATTGATCGCGGACCTATCGTACACCAAAACATCTTATAGATTTATATCAAGCCTCTTTGAAATAAAATACAGTTGAGACTAATTTCATTCATAAAGATGTTTCTGAAAATCATAATTCTTGTATTGATGTTAATACTTATCTTGATGTTTCTTATTTCTTTGAAAACTCAGATAAGACAAAAAAACATGTTTAGTGGTGGAATAATTAGAGATGATTAATAGTTCTTATTTTATGTTATTCTATTTACAATAAACATTATCAGTTTGGCTCAAGTTAAATAATAAACTTTGATTATTTTTTGAATAGTGACATGGCTTTTCATGATGGAGTGCACACAATTCTTAAAGAAAATAAATACTTTGAGTATTTGGCATTAACCAAAGCTAATGTCACTACAATATCAGGTCTAACTGACATGATTAAAGACTATGGAAAAGCTAACATTGTGTTACCAAATAGCACAAGATTGAGCATCAAAGATGCATTATATTCATCTGAGAAGAAATTTCCTCAGTTTTAAGGATATAAGTGCTAATGGTTATCATATTGAAACAACAGATGAAGATGGAAAAGATATCTTTATAATACTGCACGTATTTCAGGCCAGAAGCTTGTACTTGAGAAACTACATGTTTTCTCTTCCGGAATTTATTATACGATCATGAAATCTATTGAATCAAACGTTGTGATACACCAAAAGTGTTCCGACCCAAAATAATTTAAGCTTTGGCATGATCGACTTGGACACCCAGGATCAATAATGATGAGACAAATTATTGAGAATTCATATGGCATCCTTTAAAGAACCTAAAGATTCTTTTACCAAGTGAAAATCCATGTGTTGTATGTTCTAAAGGTAAATTAATTACCAAACCATCTCCATCAAATATTCTTATAGAATCACCATCTTTTCTCGAAAGAATTCAAGGAGATATATGTGGGTCATTCACCCACCATGTGGACCTTTTAGATATTTATGGTATTGATTGATGCATCAAGTAAATGGTCACATGTTTGTTTGCTTTGTAGTTGAAATATTGAATTTGTTAGATTAATAGCACAGATTATCAGACTACGAGCACAATTTCCTGATTAAATTGTGATGAATTCAAAAACAATATTGATAACTATTAAAAATATTTAAAGAATGAGATAAAAATATATTGAATCAACCTAGATTAACTCATATTAACTTATTAAATTCATGATCTAAATCATAAAATTGAAACAATCCAGTAGAAAATAAATTATAAAACTTAATTCTCAATAAATTCAATGTTGAAGGATAAAATTAAAAAAAAATCAATTGAAAAAAAAACACGAGTCAACCTAGGTTAAACCATCAAATCCACAACTCAAATAATAAGACCAAACCTCATAGAAATTGAGAAAAAAAAATTTTAATCAATCAAACATTGAAGTATAAAAGTGAAAAAAATAATTCAAGAAAACATGAAAAAAAAAACCTAAAGTTAATTCATCAAACTTCAACTTGAATTATGAGACCAAAATAAAATAGAAAATTAATATTGAATGATATTTAAAAAAAAAACTAATCCGTAAAAAAAATCTTCAAAACAATGCTTTAATAAATTTAATTTAGATATTCTTTAAAATAATATATTATTTTTCAACAACTTCAACAGTGCAGTGCACGTGACAAAATATATTGACCTCGTAGCAATTTGCTTTCAACCTCGAGAGCAAGCTTTATTTAAAATGGGGAATGAATTAATGAACAGGGCAAGCTTTATTTAAGAGATAATGAGGAATGAATAAATGAACAGAAAGACTTCCGTTTCTAATCTTCTCGTGCAAAAGAGAAACAATCTCGGACTACAATATATTCTAAGATTTAGCAGTTGAGCAGGGTAACTAAACAGAGTGAACATAAACTTTTCGAGTGGGCTTGAATTTATACTTGGTTCCAAGGAGAATCAACTTACAGAAAAGACGTAGAAATTGAGCAATAGAAAAATAAAGAAACGATTGAATGTATTGAGCGGATAAGAATCTCAAATTAATTACACTATTCATCAATCTAGCCTGTGTGTACAAGCATGGCAGATGCAGAAGAAGCTGAAGAAGATCTAGTGATCTAGGAAGAACTAGTGTTGTAAACATAACTCGAAGACTCGTTCATCCCTCCTGTAGAATTTGCAGAGCCATAGGACATTATTGAAAGTAAAGATGCAGATATTGGTGGGGCGAAATAGGATGGAACGGGCATCTTTGATGGGAGAATAGGCAATGGAGCATCAAAATTAAGTACATGAAGTGATTGTCGAATTGAGGGTCTAAGATATTCATTCGGATGAGCACACGAAAGGCCAACAATCATCAATCGTTCCATCTGTGTCTTATTAAATTCTCCGCATAGTCTTGGGTCAACCGCTTCGATTAGCTTTCCTTCACCATAGAGCTCCCAGACCCAGTGCACCATGGACACCTGATCTTCATTCCTAGCCCGTGGGTCGATAGGTCTTCTTCCACAAGCGATCTCCAATGCAACAACTCCAAAACTGTAGATATCTGACTCTCTGCTAGCCTTACCTGTCATTGCACACTCTGGAGCCATGTAGCCTATCGTCCCTGCCAAAACTGTTGTTTGAGAACCTTTTCCATGGTCCACAAGCCTGGCCAAACCAAAATCCCCAAGCTTAGCATTGAATTCTGAGTCCAGCATAATGTTGCTAGACTTGATATCTCTATGCACCACACATTTTTCCCATTCTTCATGCAAGTACACCAATCCCGATGCCGAGCCTTGCTCAATTTTGTACCTCTCCTCCCATGGCAACAGGCTAATTTCGTTGAAAAGATGGGAGTCTAAGCTGCTATGAGGCATGAACTCGTAAACAAGTAAGAGCTCCTTCCTTTCATGACACCACCCAATGAGTTGGACTAAGTTTCTGTGCCTCAATCGGCTAATGATCTTTACCTCTGTTGCATATTCTTTAACCCCTTGTTTAGAACCTCTTGATACTCTCTTGACTGCAACGAATGAATCCATCTCCTTCAAAAAACCTTTATAGACACCACTGAACCCGCCCTCACCTAGCTTCTCTTCATCCTTGAAGTTGTTTGTAGCTCGAGCCAATTCTCGGTAAGAGAACTTCTTTGGTCCTGTTCCCCTTTCAAATTCATCATCCATGCACTCTTCAAGGACATGACTATCAAGGCAGATCATAACAACAGAAAATCAGCACAACCAGATGAAGATCAACACAAACATTATGCAAATAATGTTAACATATCTCAATCATAAATGTAGCACAATTTCAGCATTACAGACTATCACACCTTCTGTAATTAGAATTCTACTGTTACAACACCTTCTGTAATTAGAATCCTACCGTTACAATCATACATGTATAAATTGGACCCTGTGACAAATAATAAAATTGTGGGAAAACATTTATTCATCACCCTCTGGTTCATCAACTTCTTTATGGTATCAGAGCAAGAAATCTCAAACGAGAACACGATCCAAAACCCAAACCCAGACATGGCTACTGTCAGCACCCAAAATCAAAATCAACCTACATCACCCACAGAAACTCCACTCATAGCACTCAACTTTGTAGCCCAAATCAATGGAAAATTGACCTTATCTACCTTCTCTCAGTGGCGTGCACAATTTGAAGCACTGCTAATTGGGTATGACCTCTCAGACTATGTCACAGGGAAGATAACATGCCCAGTCTCTGATGGCACTCTCACCTCTGTCTCAACCATGAACCACTGGGTTCGACAGGACAAGTTAATCCTAAGTGCAATTTTTGCATCCACTTCCACGACCATTACTCCATTGATTGCAGCCTCCAAAACGTCCCATGAGGCATGAAAGTAATTAAATCACATGTATGCTAGCAAATCTCGAATGAGAGTTATGCAACTCAAGGAAGATATTACCTTGATTAAGAAGGGAAATCGGTCGATTTCAGAATACCTTCATGCTGTCAAGATTCTGGCTGATGAAATTGCCATAATCGACCACCCTATCTCCGATGACGACCTAACCTTTTATATCTTAAATGGGTTAGGCTCTCATTTTTGAGAAATCACCGGACCAATTCGAGCTCGGGAAAAATCAATCACCTTCGAAGAATTGCATGACATGTTAGTTGGTCATGACACTTACCTTCGCCGTCTGGAAATAGCATCATCTCAACTGCTGGTGTCGGCGAACTACACCAATCGCAGCACTGCTCCTCATCGTTATTCTCAGCGCTCTCCCAGTAAGCCATTCGGCTTTCCAAGACATCAAGGCAATAACCGGGACACTCGACAATACAACAATGACAGAAACATGGGCCGACCCAATCCCACTCAAAGAAGATATCAGCCCAAATGTCAGTTTTGTGACAATATTAGGCACACTGCAAAAGCTTGCCCACAATTACAGTCTGCTTCGGCCACTGCTAATTCTACTTCCGTTGCACATGGTCCAGATTCCAAATGGCTCATGGACTCCGCTGCCTCCCACAATATCACGGGAGACCTTAATAATCTCACTATTCATTCAGAATATGATGGTACCGATGAAGTTGTGCTCGGTGATGGTTCAGGTTTGCCTGTCTCGCACATAGGATCTCTTATCCTAAAGTCCAATAAATTTTTTTTCTTAAAAATACCTTATGTGTGCCTAATCTTTCAAAAAATCTTATATCCGTCCATCATTTTACATTACAAAATAATGTGTTTATTGAATTTCACCCTTATTATTTTCTTGTGAAGGACAGGTTCTCGAGGGTAATTCTGGCAAGGGGTTCGTGTGAAGATGGTGTCTACATCTTTCTGGACACACTGGTGGCTCCCTCATTTCCAATGGTTGCAAATATGCATGAGCGCATTTCACTTGATGGTTGGCATAAAAGACTCGGTCACCCATCTCTAAAAATTGTCTAACAAATTGTTAATGGTTTTTCACTACTAGTTGTTCCCAATAAAAAAAATTATGTGTTCATCCTGCTCCATTAATAAAGCTCATAAACAGCCCTTTCAATCCACCAGTTTATCTAGCACTGCACCCCTTGATCTTATATACACTGATGTGTGGGGCCCAGCTCATTATACTAGTTTTGATGGTTCCCGCTATTATGTTATTTTTGTTGACCATTATACTAAGTATATATGGTTCTATACTTTGAAAACAAAATCCGATGTTCAAACTATCTTTCCTCAATTCAAAACATTTGTTGAAAATCGTTTTCAAAGCAAAATTAAAACCCTATACTCAGATAATGGGGGTGAATATATGGGCCTTAAAAATTTCCTTGCTAAGCACGGCATAAGTCATTTGACTACTGCCCCTCATACACCACAACAAAATGGTGTTTCTGAGAGGCGTCATCGCCATCTAGTAGAAATTGGTCTCACACTGCTTCATGACTCCAAGTTGCCTCTTACATATTGGCCCTATGCATTTAATACCGCAACATATCTTATTAATCGACAACCCACACCTTTGCTTCAAAATATGTCCCCTTATCAAAAATTGTTTGGTCAAAAACCTAACTATCTTAAATTAAGAAAATTTGGTTGTCTATGTTATCCCCTCACCAAACCTTATAACAAACATAAGTTAGAACCTAAATCCATAACTTGTATCTTTTTGGGTTACTCTCTAACTCAAAATGCTTACATTTGTCTTGACCCACAGTCAAACCGGACATATATTTCTCGCCATGTCATCTTTGATGAAAATCAAAGCCTTTCCTTGCCAAATAATTCTGAACACCACCTCAGCCCATCACCAAACCCAACATCTTGTCCAACTCATTCATTATTTCCCCAATTAAACCCATACCTAAACACGGGCCCATCCTCACCAACAAATCCCTCTTCCTCATCCAGCCCATCACCATTACCCGATCATCCTCCTGCTCGATCTCTCTCAGCACCCATCGTACCCCATGCTACTCTGCCACCAGTGTCTCCGGCCGATGCTCCACCACTGATCACCAACCCTCCAGGTATGCCTTCTTCTTCTACCTCTTTACATCTTCAGTCTTCTATGTCACCCCCAACTGATGCCCTAATATCTGCTCCAACAAACCACGGATCTTCCCGTTCAACAACCACCACTACTGATTTCCCCTCCTGAGGACCTACTGTTGAACCCAGACATGTTCAATTACATGATCTGAACCCAGTCACCACGAATAACCCATGTTCACCATCGTTATCCTGATCTCACCCCATGGTTACACGATCCCAAAACAATATCTTTAAACCTAAACAGTTGAACACTATTACCAAACACCCACCAGCCGCTTTCATTGAACCTACTTGTGTAAGTCAAGCCTTGTCTGAACCCCACTGGCGTGATGCAATGTCCCAAGAAATTACAGCCCTTATGAGTCATGGAACCTGGGATTTAGTCCCTCCCCCCAGGTCGTGTAACCCTGTAGGATGTCGCTGGGTTTTTCGTGTAAAACATAACCCCGACGGGTCAATTGCTCGGTTCAAGGCTAGGCTTGTGGCCAAAGGTTACCATCAACGACCAGGGGTGGATAACACAGAGACCTTTAGTCCTGTGGTTAAACCAACCACCATTCGGACAGTTCTGTCTATTGCCGTGATGAATGGCTGGGGGTTGAGGCAAATGGACATTAATAATGCATTCTTGCATGGTAAATTAAATGAAATTGTATACATGCATCAACCTCCTGGGTTCAAAGATGACAGTAAACCAAACCATATTTTTCGTCTTCGCAAAGCAATTTATGGTCTTAAACAGGCTCCTAGAGCATGGTATTTAGCCTCAAAGTTGTCAATATCGTTCCGGTCGCCGTTCCGGTTTTTCAATTGGAACGGAACGTTCCGGTTTTGGAGCGTTCCGGCGTGCCGTTTCGGTGTCGTACTGTTCATTTATTTTTATATTATTTTAAATATAGTGTAATTATCTGTATATAGTTTAATTATACAATTAATTAGATTAAGTTATATAATTAAATAATTACTTTTGAAAAACCCTTCAACAATAAAATTATTATTATTTAAATTATATTTAAATTAAAAAAAAATATAATTAAAAGACCCGTAATATTTAAAATTTAAAATTTAAGCAATTTATAAAAATCCTCGTAAAAATCCTATTCTATTATTATTATTATTATTATAAACCCACAAACAATATTATTATTATAACCCCAATTATTATTATTATTATTATTATTATTATAAAAACCCACAAACCCTATTGCCCCCCCTTTATTATTAGTAGTATAAAAAGTAAAAACCTTATCTTTCTTGCGTCGTCCACTTTCCCATCCCCCCCTTTATTATTACTAGTATAAAAAGTAAAAACCCTATCTCTTTCCCTTTGCTTTCCTTTTGCTTGCGCCGTCCACTTTCCTTTTTGCTTGCCTCCATGAACATAGATCAGCTCAGGTTCTCCAAGTAGTAACCAAATATGCATCCATCCGAGAACAAGTAATCAGGATTCAGGCCAACTTTGTTACGGACATTCTCGAACCTCCTCCCTTTGGTTGCGCCGTCGCCTCCCCACCCACACAGAGAGCTGAGCCTCGAATGCAAGGGAGCTTTCTCTTTCTTTTTCTCTTTCGGCGTCGTTTTGAACTTTTGATTTTGAACCCGGAACGGCACGCCCGGAATGAAACCGGGGCGTTCCGGCCGGAATTGGGCCGGATTTTCCGGATCTGACCGGAATTCAAACCGGGACAAAAACGTCGCTGTTTTGTCCCGGATTTTGAAGTGGAACGGGTCGTTCCGGCCATTCCGGCTGGAACGGAACGGAATTGATAACTATGTTTAGCCTTGAAAAATGCTTTACTTAAAACTGGATTTGTGAACTCATTGGCTGACTCTTCCTTGTTTATTTATATTTATGGCTCAATTACATGTTATTTACTTGTCTATGTTGATGATTTGGTGCTTACTGGAAATGATGTGAATTTTGTGAATTTTATTGTTAATTATCTTGGCCGTCAATTCTCTCTTAAAGACATGGGACAATTGTATTTTTTCTTGGGAGTGGAGGTGTTACCCACTCAGCATGGTGTATTTTTGTCTCAACATCAATATATTAATGATCTCTTGACCACCACTAACATGCTTGGGGCCAAGCCTGTTTCCACCCCACTCTCCACCAGTACTCCTCTCAAACTTATGGATGGCACAACCTCATTTGACAGTACCACTTATCGTCAAGTCCTTGGCAGCCTCCAGTATTTGTCCCTCACTCGGCCTGACATTTCCTTTGCTGTGAACAAGCTCTCTCAGTTCATGCACAAGCCCACTCACACTCATTGGACAGCAGCTAAGCGTCTTCTTTGCTATCTAAAACATACTATTTTTTATGGCATTCATCTCACATCTGCATCACATTCCACTCTCACTACTTTTTCTGATGCTGATTGGGCAGGAAATCTTGATGATCGCACCTCTACCTCTGCTTATATCAGCTTCCTCGGATCCAATCCAATTTCATGGAGCTCCAAGAAACAACGCGTTGTTGCAAGATCCTCCACAGAAGCAGAATACAGGGCCCTTGCTAATGCTGCATCTGAAACCATGTGGATAGCCTCACTTCTGCAAGAACTTGGTTTTAAGCTCTCATCGTCCCCATCCCTACGTTGTGACAACCTTGGGGCCACTCACTTAAGCTACAACCCTGTTCATCATTCCAGAATGAAGCACATTCAGATTGACCTACACTTTGTTCGCGATCTTGTCAACAAAGGCATTCTTCGTGTCAGCCATGTCTATACTAATGATCAACTTGCTGACCTCCTCACGAAGCCCCTATCTCGGCAACGTACTGACTTTCTCAAGAGCAAAATCTCACTGGCCGATGGCAGTTCCATTTTGAGGGGGTGTATCAAGGCAGATAACAACAACAGAAAATCAGCACAACCAGATGAAGATCAACACAAACATTATGCAAGTAATGTTAACATATCTCAATCATAAATGTAGCACAATTTCAGCATTACAGACTATCACACCTTCTGTAATTAGAATTCTACTGTTACAACACCTTCTGTGATTAGAATCCTACCGTTACAATCATACATGTATAAATTGGACCCTGTGACAAATAATAAAATTGTGGGAAAACATTTATTCATCACCCTCTGGTTCATCAACTTCTTTATCCTTCTTCATCTTCTTCGTGCCTACACAGCCTACACAGACACTTGTAAAAATACCCAACCACAGCGGCCACTACAACTATAAAACCAACCCCACCCCCCAGTCCAACTTTCAGTCCAAATTTCAGTGCCGACTCCTTTTTCCTATTCCAACGTGTGACATTACCATCAATTTCTAAGGTTGAACTAAAATCCCACGAGAGAAGGGTATGTATGGCATAAAAATCTCCTGTTGAAGCCGTAAAGCCAAATCTAACTCTTTCTGGTAGGAAATCCCTCAAACTAACTATATGACTAAGGAATTGAATTTCCATAGTGTTATTTATATAGCCAGTGAAGGAGACACTCAGATTATGTGTACTGGAATTATAACTAATCCAAGCTTCGGTAGTTTTCCCTCCACGAATATCACACTCCCAAGTAATACTTTTTTCAGATTTCAGAGAGTTGATGTCAATACCTACATGCTCGCCTGGTGGATCAATATCATTTGGGAAGATATCGAACTCCACCGCAACAAATTGATCCGTTTTGTTTAGTGGTTGATTGCTCCTTAGAAGACCTAGACTTCCACCGCTAGAGCGAAGAGGTGGAAGGTCTTCAGGCCCAAGAAAGAAAGCCAGTCCATCCCCGTACGGAGATGCATATTGCGAATCGATGGAAAAAGAGAAATGGGTAGTGAAGTCTGTAAGATTCCCCGAGGCCTTGTCCCAGAGCTGCATCGCTCTGTGATACGTGGTTCCACCGGAACTTGAAGTCATATTTGCATTTCTTAGATTTGTGGTGAGCTGAATAGCTCCACCAGCTGATGAAGATGCGTTGCCCTCGTATGTAATGTTTGGATCGCCAGGAGAGAAGCGGGTGAAGTTGAAAGATAATCCACCCGCAGAAGGGATTATAAGTGTGAAGAGAGTTGAGAAAACAAAAAGAAGAAACGGAGCAGGAAGCTTTCCCATGAAGGAAGTTGAAACTGCAGACAAATCTTGGGGTATAGGAAAATTGCAGGATTTAGTGTGTTAATAAGGACAGGTAGAAGCGTGTGTGTTACGTTAATTTGCATGGAAATGAAATGTTTATTTCCAACCACTGCGAGGATCTAAAGACTTGTTCTTTCTGTAACATCAAGTGAAACCCTTTGTTCATTAGAGCATTAGTTAAGAGCTGGCTGCCGTCCGAACATGTAAAATAAAGAAACCTGCAGATAAATGAGTATTTGCTCTGCAGCGTGAACCAAGTCATCAATCAACAATATTAAAAAACTAAAACTAAAGGAGGAGGGGCTGTATCCTCTCATATTACACTATAACAATAATATTTTTTTTAATTTCAATTGTTTTCTTTAATATTATATTTATTAAAAAATTGTTTTGTAATTTATTTTTTATAAAGTTAGGTTAACTTCGTTGACTTAATTTTTTTATTAGATGAGTTAATTAAGAATTACGCATTGTTATTTATTTTAATTTGTTTTAAATGAGACTATCTTCATTTCATAACTCAAATCATGAGCTTGTCAGGTTAATTTTAATTTTCTTGAGTTGTATTTTATATATATACTTTTTAATTTCTTATTCTACTCTAGGTTGATTGAAAAATGAGCTTTGTAATTTGTTTCAATTTTTTTTATTTGGTATCCTAGTTTCATAACTCAAGTTGTTGATTTAACAAGTTAACCTATGTTAACCCAAATCATTATTTCAAGCTCTTTTTTTATTGATTTTTTTATTTTTATCTTTTAATATTGTTTATTGAAAATTCAGTTTTGTAATTTGTTTTGATTCATTTTCTATAAGGTTATTATGGTCTCGTAATTTAATATGTTGATTGATAAATTAACTCGGGTTGATCTGAATATATTATTGTCATAATATTTATTAAAAATATCTCATTTTAAATATTTATTTTGAATTAAATTATGTTATACCAGTCATTTGTATTGCATTTGAACCCATCAAAATAATTAAGTTGTATTGCATTAATTCTCCCAAAAATATAAACTTTTTTGTACTTTAAAAAACATTATCAACGCTACATATTTGTTTGAATTAAAAAATTAATAGAACAGCTACAGTGTAGCGCATTAATACGTAAATTAATTGCTTAGGGAAATAAAAAAGATAGATTTTCTAGGAAGAAAGGAGACCCGCAGCATACGCAAGCAACTGCAAGCTAGGAACCGGCATTCTCACCGAGATAACCTTTCAATTTTTTCTATTTCCCGCTTACGTACAATTTTCGAGTTTTTATATGTACATCTTCTAATTCAGCATTTTAAATTGAAAAAAAAAATTCTTGCTTTATTTAATAGCTTGATTTTTTGCTGGGAGATCTTTTTAACATAATATTAAATTTTTAATGATTAATTGATTACAAGTTTGAATCATATCATTTTATTTTATTTAATAAAATTAAACATATGATGACATGAATCTATATAAATTCTAAATTCAAAGATTTTTATTTAAGAAATAATATAAATTATATATTAAAAGTTTATCTATTAACTTAAACTATTAATATTATTTCTATGATTTAAAAAGGTTTTTTTCAACTAAAAATCTTGTAACTGGTTGGACTTTCCAACTCAACAGCATTAATTGATAATAGCAGTAAAAAATAAATCTTTCAAAAGTATCTTAATTAAATTCGAGGGACGGTATATAGATTCTGAATATTGACGAATGAACACCCGCATCCTTTTTCGATGGTGTTTGGGGTTGCGGTTTAACGTGTGGTTGCGTTGAACCGTAGACCCAACCACAACCATCATCAAATGGGACCCTAGTATTTTACTGTGTATCCCACTAAAAAAATCAAAATCTCAGTTGCTTTTGCATCTGCGGCGTAAGGCATCTCTGCATAATGCAACGAACTCGCGCACGCACAAAAAAAAAGAGAGAAAAAATATCCCAGAAATCACAATCAAGAACTACAAAACCAACAGATCATAAACCTCATAACACAAAAAAAAAATTAAAAAATAAAGATTAAGATTGAAGAAAAGTGAGCAAGTAATTTATGCGTCTACCGAGCGAGTCTCATAGAGTCTGAATTTCTGCAAGTAACGGGAATCGGAGACACCACGAATGAAAGTTACGAAGAAAAAAAAAGCAAGCAAACCAAATCACTCAAAGCTTCAGTCTTTTTTCTGTTCTTTTCTTTCTTCGCAGCGAAGATTAAAGTTTTGATCATGATGGAGAGAAAGCAAACCAGAGAATGAGCTTAAGACGTTTTGGAGCAGAGAGGAAGTAAAAGCAGGGGAGAGAAGCGAGAGAGAGAGCGATTGGAATGACAAAAAGGAAAATGAGGTATTTGTCTGTTTAATTTCTTGACATTGTTGCTTAATAGTCCTATGGTTTTTTCTTCCTATGACTTTCCTTGTTTTCATTTTCTTACCGTTTCTGCTCTCTTCAAGCAAAAAACAAAAAAACATAAATTATCTCCAAAACATGTCTAACTTTTTGTTATTATAATTATTAATAAATATACAAAATTATAATATATATACACACACACGTATGTGTGTGTGTATACATGTGTATTTTTAATTAATTTCATAAGTTGACAGAAATATGAAAAGTATGGTAATCAAACACACAAACTGTTTTTCATTAAACTCAACCTCGACCACAGTTTTAACCAAACACACAAACTGTTTTTCATTATGTTTTTCTTTCAATACTTTCACATTTTGCTATAATCCATGTAATATGCAAAAATATATTTAAGAATTTCATATTTATGTTCTTTTTTAGAGAGAAAAAACTAAGATTATCATTGGTTTTTTAGAGGAAAAAAAAGGAATTATAAATATGAATAATTTTCTAAAGTTTACAATAATGGGAAAAAAATCTTCAAAAAAGTGCTTTGTAACCAGAGGGGTAATGAATTCCCTTTCTTGAAAAATAGCGAAAAACAAATCACTTTAAGTTGACATTGTTTTGTGAGGAGGGAAGTGAATTTCTCTCCTTATTTAATTTCTGTTAAATAATCATTCACTCAATCAATTTCTTTTTTATATATTTTTCTAAAATCAAAAACTTAAATAAAAATAATTAGTAACTCAAAAACCAATAATAATTATTTTGTGTACTTGTTAACAAATTTAATATTTTCCACTCATATAATGTATATCTATTTTCAAACCAGCTCAATAAATTTAATTTAGATATTCTATAAAATAATATATTATTTTTCAACAACTTCGACAATGCACGTGACAAAATATATTGACTTTGTAGCAATTGGATCCCACAAATGTGAAATGGATCATGTAAAATTTGATGAATTCAAAAACAATATTGATAACTATTAAAAATATTTAAATAATGAGATAAAAATATATTGAATCAAACCAGATTAACTCATATTAACTTATTAAATTCATGATCTAAATCATAAAATTGAAACAATCTAGTAGAAAATAAATTTTAAAACTTAATTCCCAATCAATTCAATGTTAAAGGATAAAATTAAAAAAAAAACAATTAAAAAAAAATAAAAATAAAATACGAGTCAACCTAGGTTAAACCGTCAAATCCACAACTCAAATATTAAGACCAAACCTCATAGAAATCAAGAAGAAAATTTTAAATCAATCAATCATTGAAGTATAAAAGTGAAAAATAAAATTCAAGAAAATATGAAGAAGAAGAAAAAGCCTTCCGTTTTTTTTAATATATTGACTTCGTAGCAATTTGCTTTCAACCTCGAGAGCAAGCTTGATTTAAAATGGGGAATGAATTAATGAACAGGGCAAGCTTTATTTAAGAGATAATGAGGAATGAATAAATGAACAGAAAGACTTCAGTTTCTATTCTTCTCGTGCAAAAGAGAAACAATCTCGGACTACAATGGTGGCAACTGTCATTTTTCTTCTCAACAGTAATTTTGCTCTTTTCATAGAAAGTGTTTGGAAAAAGCATTTCTTTGAAAGAAAAACTATTTTGGCTGTAGATATAGCAGCCCGTTGGAGTTGTTAAATGAAAGAAAAAAAGCTAAGATGACAATTATTGAGTTTTAGCTTCCCTTTTAGCAGGCTGGTTGGAGATGCCCTGAAATGGATGGAGATAGCATATTATCAAAGCAAACAATCAGGCGCTGCCGCAGTGGGCATTTCTGCTTTCACTTGAATTGCAGTCTTACAGAAGGTATTAGATGAACGGGGTGTTTGTGAGAGGCGTTCATGGTTTTTTTTTTTTATTTATTTATTTTAAATTAATCTTTTTTTATGATAATGAGAATACCAGTAGCATATCTGGTGAAAGTGGTGACAATGGGGTCGGCATGATAAATGAGAACTGTACAATACATTCTAAGATTTTTCGAGTGGGCTTGAATTTGTACTTGGTTGCAAGGAGAATCAACTTACCAGTAGAAAAATAAGGAAACGATTGAATGTATTGAGAGGATAAGAATCTCAAATTAATTACACTATTCATCAATCTAGCCTGTGTGTACAAGCATGGCAGATGCAGAAGAAGCTGAAGAAGATGTGGTGATCTGGGAAGAATTAGTGTTGTAAACATGTTGGGTGGTCCCTTTTCCCAACAAAACATAACTTGAAGATTCGTTCATCCCTCCTTTAGAATCTGCAGAGCCATAGGACATTATTGAAAGTGAAGATGCAGATATTGGTGGGGCGAAATAGGATGGAACGGGCATCTTTGATGGGAGAATCGGCAATGGAGCATCAAAATTAAGTACGTGAAGTGATTGCCGAATTGAGGGTCTGAGATGTTCATCCGGATGAGCACACGAAAGGCCAACAATCATCAATCGTTCCACCTGCGTCTTATTAAAATCTCCGCATAGCCTTGGGTCAACCGCTTCGATTAGCTTTCCTTCACCATAGAGCTCCCAGACCCAGTGCACTATGGACACCTCATCTTCATTCCTGGCCAGTGGGTTGATAGGTCTTCTTCCACAAGCGATCTCCAATGCAACAATTCCAAAACTGTAGACATCTGACTCTCTGCTAGCCTTCCCTGTCAGTCCACACTCTGGAGCCATGTAGCCCATCGTCCCTGCCAAAACTGTTGTTTGAGAACCTTTTCCATGGTCCACGAGCCTGGCCAAACCAAAATCCCCAAGCTTAGCATTGATTTCTGAGTCCAGCATAATGTTGCTAGACTTAATATCTCTATGCACCACACATTGCTCCCATTCTTCATGCAAGTACAGCAGTCCCGATGTCAAGCCATGCGCAATTTTGTACCTCACCTCCCATGGCAACAGGCTAGTTTCTTTGAAAAGATGGGAGTCTAAGCTGCCATGAGGCATGAACTCGTAAACAAGTAAGAGCTCCTTTCTTTCATGACACCACCCTATGAGTTGGACTAAGTTTTTGTGCCTCAATCGGCTAATGATCTTGACCTCTGCTGCGCATATTCTTTAATCCCTTGTTTAGAACCTCTTGACACTCTCTTGACTGCAACGAATGAATCAATCTCCTTCAAAAAACCTTTATAGACACCACCGAACCCACCCTCACCTAGCTTCTCTTCATCCTTGAAGTTGTTTGTAGCTCGAGCCAATTCTTGGTAAGAGAACTTCTTTGGTCCTGTTCCCCTTTCAAATTCATCATCCATGTACTCTTCAAGGACATGGCCTCCTTCTTCATCTTCTTCGTGCCTACACATAAACTTGAAAACAAACCCAACCATAGCGGCCCCTACAACTATAGCACCACCCCCAACCCCCAGTCCAACTGCCAGTCCCATCCTGTTCTTTTTCCGATTCCTACGTGTGCCATCATTTGGCGGAGAAGCTGCAGGTGGATCTAGTGGATTGGTAACATTACCAACAATTTCTAAGCTTGAACTAAAATCCCACGAGCGAAGGGGATGTATGGCAAATGCAGTTCCTGTTGAAGCCGAAAAGCCAAAACTAACTCTTTCTGGTAGGATATCCCTCAAATTAACTATATGACTAAGGAATTGCATTTCCGTAGTGTTAGTGCTCTTTATATAGCCAGTGAAGGAGACACTCAGATTATGTGTACTGGAATTATGTGTACTGGAATTATTACTAATCTTAGCTTCAGTAGTTTTCCCTCCCTCAATATCACATTCCCAAGTAATACTATTTACAGATTTCATAGAGTTGATGTCAATACCTACATGCTCGCCTGGTGGATCAAAATCATTACTGAAGATATCGAACTCCACCGCAACAAATTGATTATCTGTTGTGTTTAGTGATTGATTGTTCCTAAAAAGACCGAGACTTTCACCCCCTGAGAGAACAGATGGAAGCTGTTCAGGCCCAAGAAAGAAAGCCAGTCCATCCCCGTACGTAGATGCATTTTGCGAATTGATGGAAAAAGAGAAATGGGTAGTGAAGTCTGTAAGATTCCCCGAGGCCCTGTCCCAGAGCTGCATCGGTATGTGATACGTGGCTCGACCGGAACTTGAATTCAAATTGGCATCTCTTTGATTTGTGGTGAGCTGAATATTTCCTCCACCTGATGAAGATGCGTTGCCCTCGTATGTAATGTTTGGATCGCCAGGAGAGAAGCTGGTGAAGTTGAAAGATAATCCACCCGCAGAAGGGATTATAAGTGTGAAGAGAGCTGAGAAAACAAAAAGAAGAAACGGAGCAGGAAGCTTTCCCATGAAGGAAGTTGAAACTGCAGACAAATCTTGGGGGATAGGAAAATTGCAGGATTTACTGTGTTAATAAGGACAGGTAGAAGCGTGTGTGTGACGTTAATTTGCTTGGAAATGAAATGTATATTTCCAACCACTGCGAGGACCTAAAGACTTTGTTCATTAGAGAATTAGTTAAGAGCTAGGGGCCTTCTTGACTACTGAATGTGAGGTATATATATATATTTTTTTTATAAAAAAAATATATTTTACATTTTCTTGATTGAAAAATGAGCTTCGTAAATTGTCTGAAATTTTTTATTTGACATCCTAATCTCATAACTTGGGTGGCTGATTTAATAAAAAAAATTAAATAATATTTTATTATTGTTTTTAAATTATTTAATATATTAATATCAAAAATATTTTTTAAAAAATAAAAATTATATTATTTTAATATGTTTTAAGTAAACAAAATAATCACTATCATATTCTCAAATATTTTTACACGGTCGAGCCTTGAGTTTTTTTAAAACAATAAAAAAATATATTTTATATTTTTCATGGTTTATTTAAAAATAAATTTTAATATATATATATATATATATATATTATTTTAATATATTTATTACAAAACAAAAAAAAAATCAAAAGAGTACCTTAGTCTTTGTAAAAATCTTTAAGAATATAGCTCTTCATTCACCATATATATGTTAGAGTGTAAATGAATGTATATTCTAGAATAATGAAAGTGTATTCTAGAATATACATGATAGTAGTATATGGTATTTGAAATGTGTATATAAAGATGCTAAACACACAGCATGTGTGTGTAGAAACATTACAACAAATTATATTCTAAATTTCCATTCTCTCTCCGAACTCTCTATCTCTCTTCTTCTCTGCACAATTTCTTCACTCTTTTACTAATCTCAGCATGGTATCAGAGCTTTTTTATGCTAGCGCATGATTTGATCCAATCTTCCACAATGTGATCCTTCAATGGATCATTCAAAAAAAAAAAAAAAAGTAAACTGCAGCTGAAGAAGATGAAGATGATCCATGCCGCTGCTGCTCCTCATTTACAATATTCCTCATGGTAATTCCATTTCTTTCAAACCTTCGCTCAGTAATAATCTTCCTAGTCTCAATATTAAGCTAATACAAACCAGTAGAATGCAATTTCCTTCCATTCATCACGCATAAGAAGTGTTGCTGCTCCTCATTTAGTTGTTGTCTTGTTCATCCGTAAGACTGCATTTCAGCATACTTTTTTCAAATTCTCCAGTCTCTGCGCATCAAATTGTTGTATTCAAATTTTGTGTAACAAAACTAAAGCTCAAACAGAGCAGCAGCAGAGCAAAAAAAAAAAACGTTTCTATGTTCCAGATCCAGTTCACATCGCCTTCTAGAAAGCAGAGAGCAACAACAAGAACTATGAATCGATGGTTGGCAGTCTCGTCGCAAAGTGAGCAGCAGTGTCAGCCACAAATCAAACACTAAGCCTATTCAGATTATCACTCTGCAACTTGCTAAGCCTGAGGGCATCCCGCCAGACCAGCAGCGTCTCATTTTCACTGGAAAACAGCTCAAAGATGGCCGCTCGCTCGCTGACTACAGCATCCAGAAGGAGTCCACTCTCCATTTGGTGCTTTCGTTGAGGAGGATGCCAAGGCCGTTGATGGAGGATGATTGAGGATGGAAAGGGAGGCTGTCATCGCTTCTTGCATTTGGAGATTGAATGCGAATTCGAGATCGGAGTTTAAGGTATTCAAGGACAGTGGAGAGGTAGACAGGAGCACCAGCACCAAGGCGTTCAACATACTTTCCTTGCAGAAGAGGATGTAGAAGCGTTCAGAGGAAGAAGATGAAGAGTGTAGTGGCTGAGCGGCTGCTGAGAGATGTATAAGAAGAAACCTAGATTTTATGTTTTGGTGTCGTGATGTCGTCTGTGTGTGCTACTGTCGTTTGTGTTTTGTGTGCTTTGTGTTTTGTGTTCCGTTTTATGTCTCTCATCCTACCCGTTTTGATAAAGATTAAAGATTAAAAAAAAAACAGAGATTAAGAAAAACTTAATCCAATGAAGAAGAAGAAGAAGAAGAAGAAGAAAATGAATTCTTACACAGATTAAGAAATTCATCGGCAAAAACTTCAGAAAAGCTGAAGAAAAGCTGAAGAAGCCAAATGAAATCCTTCAAAAAAAAAAAACTGAAGTAGATAAATGAAATTCTGGTTAAGAAATAGACCGATGAAATTCCTTCTCTTCTCTCGTTTACATACTGTTTGTCAAAAGAATTAAGTACTCTTGTATTTCATTTTCATTGTTGCAATCTCATGCTTAGTTTATCAAAGCATGAGATTGAGGGGGGATGTTAGAGTGTAAATGAATGTATATTCTAGAATAATGAAAGTGTATTCTAGAATATACATGATAGTAGTATATGGTATTTGAAATGTGTATATAAAGATGCTAAACACACAGCATGTGTGTGTAGAAACATTACAACAGATTATATTCTAAATTTCCATTCTCTCTCCGAACTCTCTATCTCTCTTCTTCTCTGCACAATTTCTTCACTCTTTTACTAATCTCAACAATATACACGTTATATTATAATTAATAGCTTATTATATTCCAGAATCTAAAAATATCACATCTATAGTCGGGATTAAAATCACCAGTGTAGCGCATTAATACGTAAATTTATTGCTTGAAAGGAGACCCGTTGCATAAGCAAGCAACTGCAAGCTAGGAACGGGCTTCCTCACCGAGATAACCTTTCATTTTTTTTCTATTTCTCGCTTCCGTACAAAAGGATCCCATGTTTTGCCGATGAGAGCTCTTCTCACTATTGGGGACGCTGCTATCATCCATCATTTTCATTTATGGCCCAGCTATAATCTCAAGCCAACCAATGACAGTGGCTTGTGTTACTGCGACAGCCATTTCTCTCGGCATCGCAGGACCACCTTCTTTTGAAGAAGACAATTGAAGGGAAAACACTAAGAGATGATTGCAGAATCAATAAGAAATTTTCCTGGAAAATTACCAGGACTTTAGAGAAACCAACAGCTAGTTTTCTCAGTATTTCCGAACTGTTCACAAGTATGTGTTTATGTTTTGGATTTAAAAAGCAAGTATTCCGGGCTGATCACTGCCTTTACTGTATCGGACCTTGTGTCATGAGGGAGTGAATTCAATCATGAAAATGAAATACACATTTAATTTTGGTCGATATTATCATCATACAATATGCGAATTTTCAAATGAAATTCTGAAAGGTGCGTGTAATGGCTCTTATAGACTTGTAGAAGTCAGTCTTGTCTGTTTTAATTAGGTGGGGCAGGGCTAGAGTGGTGGACCGGCCGGTAAACTACGTTACATTCCATTCCAATGGAGGTTTTCCTGAGCTGAAGCATCTTCTGGCACTCCGGAAACAACACTTGACATAAACAGGCCCCACTATAATTTATGCTGCCCAGCCTGTACGTCGATTCACTATCGATTTACAGTTTGATTGCTGGATATGATACAAGTCCATCACTAAAAGCCAGATGGAGACCATACCATGGGATGAACAGTAGGTCAATCGTGCATGATGGGATTTATGATACAAGTGCCCGGAAAAGTCTTTGAAGAAAAAAAATCATGAGCTTATCTTTTCAGGAAACTCTCTTCACAAATCGACCCTGCAAGCAAAAATAGCATATGCTTACGATTCAAACGAGAATGGATCTCTCTGAACATTTTTGAAGAAACCCTTTTCGATTTTATTTTATTATTTTTAAAGGAAAAAACTAAAAAAAAGAAGGGTACGAAGTACGAACCTTGAGTCTAGGCCTATTTTGTGTAAGATTATAATTTGGGAGAATTGTCTGTGTTAATTTTATTATCACAGTGTTGCTGTTTATATATTACACAGAGATAGTGTTTACAATTACTAAGAGCACTAGTAGATAAGTTCTAACAGAAGAGTTAGATTGCAGCTATAACAGAGGAGTCTTTATGCATAACGTCTGTGTCCGAGTCCTCATGCCATACGTCTGTTGTAATTCTTCTAACAGCTCCCCTCAAGCTCATGGGTAGGGTGCGAATCATGAGCTTGTCTCTTAGTGTAAGAAATCGAGCAGTGGTCAATCCTTTTGTAAATATATCTGCCAGTTGAGCATTTGTATGAATGTATTGGGATGTGATGTCTTTGGCAGCAATCTTTTCTCGGATGAAATGATAATTAATTTCTATGTGTTTTGTCCTTGCGTGGAAGACAGGATTTGATGCTAATGCAAGAGCACCCATGTTGTCAACCTAGAGAGTTGGTGTGACTGTAATTGGAAGGTGCAGTTCTTTACATAGCATTCGAATCCAGTAAAGTTCAGCAGTTGTGACAGCCAAGGAGTGATACTCAGCCTCAGTACTTGATCTCGCAACAACCGATTGCTTCTTTGCTGCCCATGAAATTAAGCAGGGTCCCAGGAAGATGCCATAGCCAGTAGTTGATCGCCTGTCGTCTGGACTTCCAGCCCAGTCAGAGTCACAATAGCCATTTATGTGCAGGGAACCCTTTGTAAAGTGAAGGCCATGTTCAACTGTTGATTTAAGATATCTTAGTACCTGTTTTGCTGCCGTGAGGTGTGTAGTAGTAGGAGCATGTAAGAATTAGCAGAGTTGATTCACACTAAACGCAATGTCTGGCCTCGTTAATATGTAGTATTGTAATGCGCCAACTATATGTCGAGTCCTCATGCCATACGTCTGTTGTAATTCTTCTAACATTTTCTGCGTTGAGTTTGCGAACTTGATATCTTATCTTCTTAGAGAACAATCTGGTCTGGCACTTCTCTCTGTATCTCAGGACACTTGTCCTATCTTCTTCCATCACTGGCACCTCTCCCATCTGATCAGTATTTAAACTAGCTTATTAATCTCACAGTTAAATCAAATTTAAAAAAATTCTAATACGTTTATATATATTTAAGAAGAAACTTAAATTAATGCTCACAATAGAAAGTAAAAGTTCCACTCCAAAAATGCATCTGTCTAGTACTCTTTCTCTTTTCTTAAATTAGAAGGCATCCACATCCACAAATTGATATTTGCGTTGAGTTTCTGTAATTATTTTGGTATTTCATCTTCCCTTTAGTTTCTGCAATTTGGTATTGACGTTAAATTTCTGCAATTATTTTGGTATTTTGTCAAGAAGATATTTGTTGAAGTTTCTACAATCTCTGTTCAGTTTCTGCAATTTGATATTTTGTTTTTCACTGCTTTTGCATTCTGATTCTTTGTGATTGTTGATTATGGCTACTAAAAGAAATTATTTGCTTCAGTCTGTGAGTGTGAGGTTGGATGGCAAGAATTACTCGTATTAGAGTTGTGTAATGATAAATTTTCTTAAGGGTAAGAAGTGTCGCACCCTCCGCAAGAGCGCGACGTTGCGGCGACCCTCCCCGTGTAGTGGAATTCTTGTCAGGGTTTTACTTTTATGTTTGTGAAAAAAAGAGTCGCCACATAGTATTATAGTTACTAAAGAACCTAAATTGGTCTTTCAGAGATTCTAAGGTAAGGGCTGGTTGTGTAAAGGGAAAGTTTTAACACCCTTAGCACGCCTTACCTAAGGTAAGCTGCTTGGTGTTTTGGTTTGTCTTATGATTGCTATGATATTGATCTTTCAAAAATATATTGGTTAAATGACGTATTATTCCCGTAAGAATATTTTGGATTTTTACCACTAAAAGGTTTCTTTATCCAAATATTTACGGTGAATAATAACGAATTATCCCTGTTAATATTTTGGATAACAACCCCTATAGGATTTCTTTATCCAAAAATTAACAGTGAATAATAACGAATTATCCCCACCAATATTTTGCGTATTAACCTCTTTAGGATTTATTTATCCAAATATCAACAGTGAATAATAACGAATTATCTCCGCCAATATTTTGGATATTAACCCCTTTAGGATTTATTTATCCAAATATCAACAGTGAATAATATGAATTAACTCACTCCCCCGTTACAAAGATTACAAAGATGATTCAATAGTAAATTGACGATTTTTGGAGTGTGGCTTACGGCGTACCAGTTAATACCGTTGGGTAGAGGACGTCGAGGTGGTTCTTCCTGTCGTGGTGGCATCAGAAATGGTGCCTGTGGTGGCCGGAGGAGCGTCGAAAACTGGTCGGCCTGCGTTACTGCTACGCCTGTTGCTGCTACTGCCTTCGCCTGAGGAGGTGGGTGGGCTGCTGGCGTTGAGGGGAGGCTTCTGGTGATGATGAGGTGGTGCAAGGTGGTCGGAGTTGGTGGCTGGAGTTGCTGACCGAGAGGGAGAGAGAGAGAAATGCTTCTGGTTTTAGAGAGAGAGTCGACTTGAGAGAGGGAGAATTAACTCCCTATTAGCAATATATCAGAGTTGGAGGACAGAGTAACTGTAGGCATTGATGCGGCAACGAACTGCTATGACAAAAAAGGGATAGAGACGAACTCCTTCTCGCAGTCTGTGAACCTTGGATCAGGCCCCTTCATGTTCTCAAACACCCGAAATATATTCACAGCTATTGGTTGCGATACCTATGGCCGGGTGACCAACTATGATTTCACTTTCGGAGCTGCCTGTCTCTCCTTATGCACAGAATATGTGGAAATGTCAGATGAAAATCCTTGCTCAGGTTCTGGATGCTGCCAAACCTCAATCCCCAAGGGCCTCAAATCACTTGACTACTCATTATCAACTGATTTCAACCATATGAAATGAAAAAAAAAATAATAAGAACTTTATCAAGCTTTTGATTCATGCAGCTGAAGTTTGAGCCTTCAAATCATCAAGTTCCACTCAAAGACAGTATTGCTTCCAAAATAACAGAGAAAATAGAAGTTGCATCAACCATGCAGGTTATTTCTGCCTCTGGAGAACATAAATAAAGAGGCACCGATAATAGGAAGCAGAGATCTTCACGAGATACTACCTCCGAAGAAAGTCCAAAAGATATGGACTTGTGCTATATGCCAAGTAACAGCCCAAAGTGAGAAAGTTCTTAGTTCACATCTGCAAGGGAACCGACACAAGTCTGCTTGTGAACAGTTAAAAGTCAAGAATCGGACACCAAAAGGTGAGGTTTCCTCAGCTTCAGTGGGAAAGAAATCAAATGTTACCTCAGAAACCGCAAGGATTGGTGTTAGAGATCATACTGGGATATCATCTCCTCAGAATGGCAAAAAAGCTTGGACTTGTGTTATATGCCAGTCAACACTTAAAAGTCAGATAGACATTAACTCACATCTTCAAGGAAAACAACACCAGAAAGCTTGTGCGCTGCTGAACTCCAAGAACCAGGCATCAAATAGCAATGCTGCTTCTGCTTCAGCGCGAAAGAAAACTGAAATTCCTGTAAATAACCCAAAGAAGTGTGTAATCAGCAATAATACTTCACTTGAAAATAAAATACATGAAGCGAAGAAGCAAGGCAAACAAGAGAACCTGATGAAGAGCCTACTTGTTGAGATAAAAAATTCCAAGTGGTGGTGTGCACTCTGCAATGTAAGTTGCACCAGTGAGGCAGACATGGCTTGTCAACTTAGAGGGAACAAGCACTTGGATAGTAGAATTTCCAGGTGGCAGTGAACCATCTGTGATGTAAGCTGCACCAGCGAGGCAGACATGGCCTGTCATCTTAGAGGGAACAAGCACTTGGATAGTAGAATTTGTAGAAATCAGAAACAAAAAGTCAAACAAAAGTCAACGAAAGTCAACAATTTTCCCAAGAACCGACACTGTTCACATCAAAATCTGGAATTGCCAGAAATTGAAGAACACGAAGAACAGCTGCCCAGAATTTAAAGAACAATAAAGAACAAAATTCCAGAACAAATGAGCAGAATCTTAGTTAGGTTACTGCCATAGCCTTTCCTTTATTTATAGCAAAAGATAAATGATTACAAGAGGTATAGTTGATTACAACTTCTTCTTGTACTAGATAAGTCCTAGAATTTAAATTGCACCTAAACTAGAACACTTGATCAACATGATCTGAAATAGATAAAATTCCCTACAGCTAATTCAATAATAATCTAAAACACTAATACTAGAAATCAAATAGGACTCCATGCACTAATCTTCAATCTGCTGCAGCCTTGATATCCATGATCTTCAACACTCCTCCTTGGATGCAAGGATGCACATTCCTATCTTCATCCTTAATTCTTCAAACCTATCTTTGGCTAATGGTTTGGTAAAGAAATCAGCCAATTGCTCCTTGGATGAGCAGTATTCCATCTCTAACTCCCCTTCTTGTTGAAATTGCCTCAATGCATGGTACTTAATCTTCATGTGCTTGGTTTTATTGTGAAAAACAGAATTTTTCGAAATGGCTATGGCTGACATGTTGTCACATAGCAGGATAGTAGGATTAACTTGAACACAATCAAGATCCTTAAGCATTTTCCTCAACCACACCAACTGTTTTGCTGCCACATAAGCTGCCACATATTCGGCCTCAGCTGTTGAATGTGCAACAATGGATTGCTTCTTAGAAAGCCAGCTGAACACATTTGAACCTAGGACAAAGCAATATCCTGAGGTGCTCATCATGCACTCACTACCTCCCCAATCACTGTCAGTATAGCCAACAAGGCTGACAGGTTTGGACTTCACAAAATTCAAGCCGAGAGACTTAGTCCCCTGCAAATACCTTAGCACACGTTTGGCAGCCATGAAATGTGTTTGATTTGGATCCTGCATAAACCTTGAAAGATAATTAACAGCAAATACAATGTCAGGCCTTGTAATGGTTAAATATAATAAGCTCCCAATCAAGCTTCTATAAGTCTTCCCATCACATTTTTGAGTTCCATCATCTTTCACCAATTTCAGTCCTAGTATCATAGGAGTAGGAATTGATTTGCAATTAGTCATTGCAAAGCTATCCAAGATTTTCTGAACAAAGGATTTTTGACAAATAAAACATCCTTGTTCAGATTGCATTACCTCCATACCCAAAAAATAAGACAACAAGCCTAGCTCATTCATCTCAAATTGCTCTTTCATGTTCAATTTGAACTCTTCTATCAGCTGCTTCTTGTCACCTGTGATCAGCAAATCATCCACATATACTGACACCATTAATACATGTTTATCAACATGCTTAACATACAAGGTCACCTCATTTGCACTTCTTTCAAATCCTAAGCTCAACAAGTGTTCATCAAGCCTACTATACCAAGCTCTAGGAGCTTGTTTGAGCCCATATAAAGCTTTCTTCAAAAGATACACTTGGTTTGGATTATCATTCTCAAACCCAACTGGTTGATCAACATAAATTTCTTCATTCAAATAACCATTAAGAAATGCAGATTTAACATCCAATTGATAAACATACCAGCCATTTTGTGCCGCAAGAGCAAGCAAGAGCTTCATTGTGTCATGTCTAGAAACCGGGGCAAAAGTATCAGTATAATCCACCCCTGCCTCTTGAGCATAACCCTTAACTACCAATCTTGCTTTATGTTTGTTTATCTTACCATCAGCATTCAACTTTGTCTTAAAAATCCATCTTACCCCAATTATCTTCTTGTTTGCAGGCCTGTCAACAAGCTTCCAGGTCTGGTTTTTCTCAATCATTGCAAGCTCCTCCTTCATTGCAGCTATCCATACCTTAGATTTCAAGGCTTCTTCAACTCCGACAGGTTCAGCATCAGCCACATTGCATCTGCTATAAATCTCAGCCAATGATCTCGTGCCCCTCACAGGTTCATCATCACTGTCTTCATCCTTTTCTTGCTCATGAAACTGAATCTGTTTAGATAGTGTTTCAGTTGTGCTCTCCCAATTCCATGCTGCATTTTCTATCATCTTCACATTTCTAGCAACAACAACTTTGTCAGCATTAACAACATAAACCTTATAAGCCTTGGATTTTGAGCTATAACCAATGAACACTCCCATCTCAGCTTTTTCATCCAATTTCTTCCTATTAACTTCAGGTTTCAATACATAGCAAATACAACCAAACACCCTTAAATGGTTAATACTAGGTTTAGTATCATACCATAATTCATATGGAGTTTTATCTCCTAAAACTCTAGAGATCATTCGGTTCAAAATATAGGTGGCTGTGTTGACAGCCTCTGCCCAGAATTTTAAGGGCATTTTTTTCTCAAACAATAAACACCTTGCCATCTCCATAAGTGTTCTATTTTTCCTTTCACTTACCCCATTTTGCTGAGGGGTATAAGGAATTGTTAGCTGATGTTTGATACCTTCTTTCACCAAAAAATCATCAAATTGCCGAGAGGTATACTCACCCCCATTGTCAGACCTCAGAATTTTGATTTTGCATCCAGTTTCAAGTTCAACAGCAGCTTTGAACTTCAAAAACTCAAGAAACACATCAGCTTTTGCCTTCAAAAAATAACTCCAACAAAACCTGCTATAGTCATCAATAAACAAGAGAAAATACCTTGATCCATTCAAGGATTCATTAGACATAGGGCCACACAAATCAGTGTGCACAAGCTGCAACTTAGATGTTGATCTAAGTGTATTATTAGGAAAAGCAACTTTTGTTTGCTTCCCTAGCTGACAGGCTTCACAAAACACATCTTCATTCAATATATTTGGCAAACCATGTGCCATCTCTAAGTTAGACATCTTCCTCAAGGCTGCATAATTAAAATGCCCAAGCCTTTTGTGCCAAAGTATTGACTCATCCTCTCTACATGCATTAGCTTTTAAATATGTTGAATTCCAATCAACATTAAAGCTTCTATTCACCATTCTAGTGGACAATAACAACACCCCTTTATCATCTTTAATTTTGCATATCCCATGTTTAAATGACAATGCATAACCAGTTTCTAACAATTGTCCCACACTCACAAGATTTTGCTTCAATTGAGGCACATACATAACATTCTTTAAAATTTTCGTACCTACCATAGTGTCAACTGCAATTGCACCTCTTCCTTCAACTTGCACATAATCTCCATTAGCTATTCTTACTTTGGACAAAAAATTTCTATCCAATTCTTTGAACAAATCAAGGTCTGCTGTCATGTGATTTGTGCATCCCGAATCAATGAGCCAAAGTGAAGATTTTACCTCAGTTATGTTGCATGTAGGTTCTGCAATTACCATAAATAATTGCTCTTCTTTCTCCTCCTCAGCATCATCTTCAGTTTGTGCAATTCTTGCAACTTCAGTTTTCTTGCAAAATTTTTGCATGTGGCCGAATTCTTTGCATCTTCTACACTGGATGTTTTTGAGCCAGCACCAAGAGTCTCGGTGATTAGTCTTCTTGCAATACTTGCAAGGTGGAAATTCTTCTCTCTTTTCCACTCCTGAGGTGTTCCCTTTCCTGTTGAATGACTGCCAATTGTTTGGCTTCCAGTTGCTGCTCTTTTCTCTTCTATTTTCAAAACTGTTTCTGAAAACAGGTTTGGCATGGTGCTTGTCTTTCACTTTTGCCACAAGTGCTTCACCACTTGACTCTTGATGTCTATAAGAGTGCCTCTCCTCCACTGATTGCAGAGCATTAATCAGCTCTTGAAGGCTGATTTCAGAAAAATCATGTGAGTCTTCAAGTGAACATATCTTATGTTCAAACCTGTCGGGTAAGCTCACCAACACCTTCTCCACAATCCTTGAATCAGGAAAATCTTCCCCCAAAAGTCTCACTTGATTCACAAGTTTCGAAATTTGGGAAGAGAAATCCTTAATTGTGTCTGTCTCCCTCATTCTCAAGGCTTCAAATTGCCTTCGCAGATTCATCACCTGTATCCTCCTTGATTTTTCATCCCCTTGAAATTCAGCCTTTAGCTTATCCCAAGCTTCTTTGGCTGTTTTACAAGTCATAATCCTTGTAAAAATCTCCTCACTTACTGCATTATGCATGCTAGTAAGTGCTTTGTAACTCTTGGCTTTTTCTTCATTGAAATACTTTATTTGATTCAAAGTTGGATTATTGTTCAATGGAGTTGGAACCTTGTCCGTATCCACATAATCCCATAGATCAAAAGCCCTTAGGTAAGCCTCCATCTTTACAGCCCACACTCCATAATTCACACCTGTAAATGTAGGTGTTGATGATTGAAAATTTGCACCCGAACTCATTTCACACTGCACACACAAATGCACGGAAAAGAACCCAAAAATTCTGTTTTGTTCAAGAACCCTTCAAAGCTGTCAAGCTTTGATTTTTAATTGACCTCACAAACAAATCACTCGTGTTTCACACAATCCCCACAAAGAACAACACTGCTCTGATACCAATTGTAGAAATCAGAAACAAAAAGTCAAACAAAAGTCAACGAAAGTCAACAATTTTCCCAAGAACCAACACTGTTCACATCAAAATCTGGAATTGCCAGAAATTGAAGAACACGAAGAACAGCTGCCCAGAATTTAAAGAACAATAAAGAACAAAATTCCAGAACAAATGAGCAGAATCTTAGTTAGGTTACTGCCATAGCCTTTCCTTTATTTATAGCAAAAGATAAATGATTACAAGAGGTATAGTTGATTACAACTTCTTCTTGTACTAGATAAGTCCTAGAATTTAAATTGCACCTAAACTAGAACACTTGATCAACATGATCTGAAATAGATAAAATTCCCTACAGCTAATTCAATAATAATCTAAAACACTAATACTAGAAATCAAATAGGACTCCATGCACTAATCTTCAATCTGCTGCAGCCTTGATATCCATGATCTTCAACAGAATTTCCAGGTGGCAGTGCACCATTTGTGATGTAAGTTGCACCAGTGAGGGAGACTTGCACTTTCACCTTAATGGGAATAAGCATTTTTCTAGGATACAGAATATGTTACTGTAGAACATCTATATGTGGAGGTGAAGGTGGCTGTGAGCATCGGAGATACCTGTAGGTTACTCAGTTAATGCAAAACCACTGTTTGCTTTTTGATTCAAAACCAGAAGCCTTCAAAGGAAACTATGTCTCTTGATCAAATAGGATACCACCTACTACTACTACTACTTTTGGTGAGAAGCAAAACAGAGCCTATCATGGGGTGTACAATATTTCCAAGCAAAAACCCCGTTTTTAAAACCACAATAATCAATCGCTAAAGCTTTCTCTTATTAATGTTCTTTCAACCTACAGCACGAATGTTTGCTTTTAACTCACACCACAATACAACAGTGAAAACGCAATATAATACAGCAATACCTCTTCAAGTGTTTTTAAAATAGAGAGAACTGAAAATAAGATTCGGATGGATAGTGTTATTAAACCAAACCAGTTATCTGGGCGAGTTAACAGGGGATCAACTTGAAGTTTAATCCGGATCTGTATCGTTTTTTATTTATCCAGATCAATCCTGATTAATCTAACTCCTAATCTATATCTTGAGCTAGATCATTGACTTCATCAGCTGTGGGGTGGGAGCATCTCAAACAGGTTTGATGATTTTGACACCGGAGTCATAAGGCATAAAATGAACCAGGAAAACTTGTTGGATACTAGAGCTCTATCCATCCTTGAAAGGGTTTTTCTCAGCATGTCTAATAAAGTACTTTAGCCTAAAAGTTCGCGTACAGATCTCTTAAAGATTATATGCTTCTTTTCGAGGTCAAAATTCTCTTGACTTCAGAGAGTCGGGGAAGGTCAGAGAAACTAGTGGAGAGTAGACAGCAACAAATAATGGAGGTCAGAGAGTCCCATGGCATGTCAACGAAAAATTCACTCATGCATGCACTTGGCCACCGTTCTTTCTCCTGGCACAATGGTGAGAATCGAATCTGATTAACCACCAACATATTGTTGATCTTGTTCGTTATTAGATCTAATTAAGATTGTGTTTAGAAATGCATTAATCTCAATGGAGCCTAACACACATATATATGACAAAACCAAGTTACTTATGATTAGTAATCGAACCACCATGATAAACATCCTTTTATTCATTATTTAGCTCGTTAATTAGGATTAGAGAAATTAATGTTTCAGAACTTAAATATCTCAAAGCATAATTACCGGTAACTGCGATTTAATCATTAGCTGCATAATTGGGAAGCCATGAAATTAGCTACTACCTGAACGGCTGAACTAAACCTCTCTTGAACCAACGTTTCCATCCTCGTTTCGCTTGAAAAAATGGCAGCTATATATATATATAGATATATAAACTCTGAAGGTTGTTCATCATTTTTATGCGAGATCAATTTAAAACGTTAATTTTGAGCATTAGGGTCATGATTTTGTTGTTGGCAAAACCGAGCTAAAAGTTCATGAGGCAAATGCACAGTGCATTTGGATGTCTTTGCAACCATAATGAGAATATATTCCATCATTTGGATCTGATTTTTATTCTTTTGTTGGTTATAAATAGGGGGTGTCAAAATGCATGAATCACCATCACATTACGAGCATGAATGAATGAATACAAGAGGAAGAGAGGCCTAGCATGAAAAGAAGAGTCTTGTTAGCTAGCCAAGGACGACTTGCCTGTTCCTAGCAATTGGGGACATGCCCTGGACCAAACCGGCATGACCCACATTCGGGGTTTCAGGCAGTCTCCTTGGCTAGGTTTTCAGGCTCTTCTTTGCCATGCTAGGCTTTCTCTTCTTCCGGCGCCCACCATGCCATTCACTCTATCTTGGTATCATTTCTGCAATTTCAGAGGAAGTGAGGTCCTGCATGAAGATAAGAGTCGTGTTTGGTAGCCAAGGATGACTTGCCCACTCCATGGAAAGAGTTCTCCAGCTAGCACACGGCAGCGTGGAGCATTACTTCGGCTCCGGGCAGTCACCTTGGCTATGCTGACAGACTCTTCTCTCTCATGCTAGACTCTCTCTTCTTACCTGACAAATGATCTTCTGCATCTCCAGATGAGTTTAAGCAGCTGTTATTGATCATGCCAATACTGTGGTTTAATTATGCTTTGAGGATTGTTCCATAGTTATTAATCCCGTCCCGGGTACCGTTCCGGTTTTGTGTTTGGAACGGAACGTTCCGGTTTCGGTACCGTTCCGGGTACCGTTCCGGTTTTGTACTGTTCATTTTTATTTAATTATATATATGGAAAAAATAAAATATTAATTTAACAAGTATAATTTAAATTCAAGATAAATGAAATTTAAATTATACAATACAAACATAATCTCAAAATTAGAAACATCTTTAAAATTCCAAAATATTATGAAAGTAAAGCAACCAATAAGTTTAAACATAATTAATTAAAATACATTTCATTACAAATAATTCAATCAAATTAATTACAAATTAAAACCCCTATTTGCCTTAATTTCTAAATTTGTATTTATTACATGGAAAAGAACATATATTTTAATTAATTTCCAACTTTCTAATTAAAACTCCCCGTTTAATTCCCCTCCCCCATCTTCATCTCCAAAAAAAACCCTACATCTCACTTCTCTCCACGCCGTCAAACATTCTCCCTTATTCTCCCCAGCCCGCAGCCCCCAGCACCACATAGCCAGCCCCCTTCTCCCCCAGCCCTCAGCCCCACAGAGCCCGCAGCGGATGGGATGATTCCTGCTCGTTGGTCGCCTCCTGATTTGCACCTTGTCTCTTACAACAAGGTTTTGATTCATGCCGTTCAGTCCAGATCCGAAGTTTTCTTGTAAGAAAACATGGAGGGGGAGTCTCAGAGCCTCATACAAGCGATTGGTCTTTCCATCCAAACGAGATTAGATTCAGTGGATCGTTGGGATATTTTTCGTTTTGGCTTGACCGGAACGGAACGCCCGGTACGGAACCGGGGCGTTCCGGCCGGAATTCGGCCGGAAAATCCGGATCTGGCCGGGATTTTGACCGGGACAAAAACGTCGCCGTTTTGTCCCGGATTTTGCAACGGGACGGGGCGTTCCGGCCGTTCCGGCCGGAACGGGACGGGATCAATAACTTTGGATTGTTCAATTCATTCAGGTCCCTGCACTCTTTATAAAAGCCTGGCAAGAGATTTGATCACACATTTTGTTTTGAGAAATGTTATTCAAAATCGCACTTAAAACTACAAACAAATAAGACCCGAGAACGCATTTGGGAAGCATTTTTTTTTAATTTAGAAATTAGTTTATTTCTTACTGTTTTTAGATAGTTTTGATGTTTTGATTATTAAAAATAAATTTTAAAAAATAAAAAAATATTTTAATATATTTCTAAATAAAAAACAACTTGACTAGTAATTAGTGATGGGTTGTAGGAAATGATAGTCGTATTTAAGTTACTCCTAGTAAGCTGAGTTAACTCCATTTTACTTTTAAATAAAAAAATTAATTAGAAATATAATAAAATTTAATTACATTATTATAATCACATCCATAAAGTACTATTTATTATAAATTTTTTTATTCAGTTTAACCCTTTAATAATCCAGTTTTTTTATTTGTTTTATTTTTTATTTTTATCATTTAATATTAAATTGTTTTAGGAATTATACTTCATATTTTTTTCAATTAAATTATGTACTAGTCTCATAGATTTAATTTCTTTTCTTGATTTCAATCGTCAACATTAGATTTATTCAATTTCACCCTCCAACAACTCAATATTCATTTTTTTTTCAATTTCATCTTTCATATATTAAGTTATTTGAGAATTAAGTTTCCTGATGTTTTTCAATTTGTTTTATGTAGGTTTGTCCCAGTCTCATGATTTTTTTTCCTCAATTCTAACTTTTAACATTAGATATGATGGAAATAGAGGTGCGTCATTTTTTTAATTTGTTAAAATCTTTATATACAACTCGTTCCATTATTTTCACTAAATAATTTTATGAATATATTTAATTTGCATAAATAAATGAAAAACAAACAATCTATAAATAATTTGAATTATTCTATTGTCTTTTGTTTTATTATACTCAAACGTTAATGCAATTAATACTCACTATAATTTGAATTGTATTATCACTATACATGTGGAAATGATGTTTTCATGTAGAAATAGTATAATTATAGATTTCACCAATTGCTTTATTATAGTAGTACCTTAGTAGTGATAAAATTATAGCTTATATTTTTTTCTTTTTATACTTGTCTTTTTATCATTTTACGCTTGTCATATTTATCATTATTTTTTCTCTTCATTTTTTATAATATTTTTTCTCTCTCTTTATACTTGTTTTTGGAGAAAAATATTTTTTTCTTACACTTTGAATATATATAACTCCATACTTGACTTATTTATACGCTTCTTAGTGTTCTTATCTTTATTCTTTAGTAAACTTTTTTAATTTTTTATTTACATTTATTTTAAAAAATATATATATAAAAAATAGGAAATAAATATTTTACTATAAAAGTTACAACATTATTTCATTCTTCATCTATGTTGAAAATTAATTTCAGATCTTACATGTTTTTATTAATGCATATGATATTTACTATATTTTATTATATATATAAATATCAACTTTTTGATTTTCAGTTACATTTTTACTCTATGTCAAAAAACAATTCCATTCTTCTATAGGGAGGCGAGTTTAATAGAGGTGTTAACACTATTTTTTTTTTTCATTTACTAGCTCACATGATTGTTGATGTATTTAATTAAATGCTTGCATATGATTTTTTTATATATATAATCAGAATTTAAAAAAATGAGAAAACAATTGCAATAATTTATTTGTTTATTTTAAATAATAATTAACAGCATTTAAAAATTTATATCATCAATTATCCAATAGTATTTTAATTAATAGTAGCATTAATTATTTTATATCATCTCAATTCATTATCTGAATTGCATCATTGAGATCATATCATATCATTCTAATGAATCTAATTTCCTAAAGGTAAATTTATCCTTTAAATATAAACTAACATTCTAATACACCTTAGGTATTGGTCAATAATAATATATTCTTGGTTGTCGAGTAAATTAGTGCTTCTAATACCATTCAGATAATAGTCATTATTTAAATTTCAAATCATAAGATAAATTGACGTCTCTAAAACCTCTCGAGTATTGTTTAAAGTTTAAATTCTCTATTATCTTACAAACTGACATCTTTAGTACCACTCGGATACGACTCAATATTTAAAGTTTCCTTTTTAATTGTTTGATAAATACATTGCACTTGATGTGTGTGGGCGTGCATGAACAAGCAATTACAAAATCCCAATTATTTTATAAGTAGATCCTTGAAAAATATACAATAAATTAAAAAATCTTGATTATTTTATAAATAGAGTCTCAAACAACTCAAATAGAGTAGTGCAAAGCGTTAACCTTGTGCTTGAGCATTAAATACAATCCTTTGTTGTCCTAAACATGTAGCCTCGCATATTATCACAAGAACCCAAACACCGTTACATTATGAACATCATTAATAACTCATATTAATAATTAAAAAAAAAGTTCATTGTCGACTAGAACAGTCAATCAGATGCTACTTAATTTTATTAATGTCTCTAATGATTTATCAAACAATTGACTGATTTGATTGACTAAATTAAACAATAACTAATTTCACTGTTTCTCCTATTACTCAATTGACTAGATCATTTGATAATTCTAAATAGTTGATTTTATTGATGTCTCTAATTATCGATCAAATTAAACAAAAGCTAATTTTATTGCTTCTCTTATCAATTAGTCGACTAAATCATTTGATAATTCTGAATGGTTAATCAAATTGAGCAACATATCATATATTAGTTTAGTTTTAGTCTTCTTTGTAATTAATTCTTCATTCAATCATTTATTTTATCACATAACATAATTGAGCACCATTTTCATGTCAATTTGAACAAAAAATTATAATTACTTACACTAATTTGGACAAAATGCCCATTAAAAGGGAACATAATTTCTCTATGAAGTTTTTCTACATCTCACTTATTACCCATTTCTAATTCGCGTCCAAGAGCATGATTCTTAACAATGAATACAATTTTAAACATTTCAGCCTAAAATAATCAACTTTCCATAGTATACATATTCTTCTTAAGCTTTGAAACATACCAAAGTAAAAAACCATTTACGATGAAAGTGATCTTTACCTTCTAATTACAATAAATAATAAGGAAATTTATATTTAAGAAAAGTCAACGATGAATAGTCAATATTGGCAGGTGAAATACATTGTTTGAATACAAACACGTTCGGAACGATCATGTTCCTATCCCTTTCCCTTGTTTCCAAGTCATGCCCATGTGCATTGAAACTTCTTTTAATTTATTTATTTATTGCAATTACAGCCTTTATTTTTATTTTTAAATTTTTAAAGGAATTTTATGTTGTTTCTTTTTAATATAATATAATTTATTTTTTTATTTAGTTTATTGGTAAAATTTCATCATTTCTACTCATTGTGTGGTCCTTGAAAAAGGAATATGAAGTTGTTGTTGTTATTATTATATCGATACTGCATGACTTTTCCTGTCTTTAATTTCTTTATGAGAACAAATTTATGAAACATCAACTTGCAATTCAATATTCCATTTGCTTCTAATTGTTTTTTAAAAATCTTATTAAAATAATAATAAAAAGTCACATGACAACGTATATTAACCTAACAATTCACTAATAACCATGCTATTTTGAAATGTTTTCAATTACTATTTTTCTACCATTACATTTGGCTATTAACTAAATAGGTGTTATGTGTTATACGCAAACCAAGTTATTTTTTTAATATAAAAAATGTTTAGACGATACCAATTATTTTTAAAAAATAAAATTAAGATTTTATTAATTGATTTGACTGGATTTTTTTGCTTGCTAATGCATTCTTGAATGCGACTAAAAATTATTGCTAAATACTGTAATTTATAACATTTTTGTTATTATTGAGATGTTATTTATGAGTTATGGTGAAAATTGGTTGTGTAAAAAATTGAGATTTGACCTTAACGTGGTTAGAAATTGCTGCTAAATACTACAATATATGAATTTTTTTTATAATCAAATAAAAACCACAACGAACTCTTTTTCAGGAGAAAAAAAAAAAAAAACCCAATAGTTCTAGTGGCATTTTAGTTATTTTTAATCTTCAGGACTTTTTAAGTATAGTGACACTTGTGAATAATATATATTTTTAATGACCCCCCCAGATTTTGAGGATGTAAAATTTGACACGCCATCAAAATACATGATAAAAAATATAATATTTAAAAGTATGGTTGCAGAGTAAAAAACGAAAAAAAAAAAACCTTGGTGTGCAAACGTAATTTTCCTTTTATTTATTTTTTATTAAAATAGATATTCGAGTTAGTTTATACATATTTTAATTAATTACATGAATTTTAAAATTAATAATTATATAAAATGACCTCTTATTTTGTTTTCATCCAACATTTACCCCTAATTAGTTGAATTTATTGTATCCTTCGCTCATGCTATAAGTTGATAGAATCAACATATTTTAATATAAAAAATATTAAATTATATAAAAGTTAATATAATGTGATCCTGTAAAATTTGGTGAAATTAAAAACAGCATTGATAACTATTAAAAATATTTAAATAATAAGATAAAAATATATTGAATTGACTTATATCAACTCATATTAACTTGTTAAATTTATGACCTAAATCATAAAATTAAAATAATCTTGCAGAAAATAAATTAAAATAAATAATAAAATTTAATTCTTAATCAATTCAATATTGAAGGATGAAAATAAATAAAAAATCAATTAAAAAAACAAAAATAACACGATTCAACTTGAGTTAAACCGTTAAACCCACAACTCAAATAATAAGACCACACCTCATAGAAAGCAAGAAGAAAAGGTTATAAAATTTAATTTTAAATCAATCAATATTGAAATATAAAATTGACAAAAATAATTCAAAAAAGCATGACAAGAAAAACCCTCAAGTTAATTCATCAAACGTCAACTTGAATTATGAGATGAAAAAAAATGAATGATATATTTCTTTTAAAAAAAAAACTAATTCTTCAAAAAAATATCTTCAAAACGGTGCTTTGTAACTAGAGGAGTAATGAATTCCCTTTCTTGAAAAATAGCGAAAAACAAATCACTTTAAGCGGACATTGTTCTGTGAGGAGGGAAGTGAAGTTCTGCCCTCACTTAATTTCTGTTAAATAATCAGTCATTCCATCAATTTCTTTTTTATATATTTTTAAAAATTAAAAAATTAAATATAAATAATTAGTAACTCAAAAACCAATAATTATTATTTTATGTACTTGTTAACAAATTTAATATTTTCAACTCAAAAAATATATATTGACTTCGTAGCAATCATGGATGGAGAGCATCTTATCAAAGAGCACAAATAGGCGCTGCCGCAGTGGGCATTTATGCTTTCACTTGAATTGCAGTCTTACTGTCTTACAGCAGAGCAGGTATTAGATGAACATAAACTAATCTTTTTTTTATATGTTGATATTTTTTTTATTTTTATTTTTTAAAATATATTATTTGAACTTGAGCTCGAGGCTTTACTACTTTTCTGCGACAAACAAATCTCTAATGCCAGCACCCCAAAGATGATAGCGTCAGATTCCTTGTTGCCCTTCCTTCTGAGAATACCAGTAACATATCTGGTGAAAGTGGTGGCAATGGGGTCGACATGATATTGAGAACTTTACAATATATTTTAATAAGTGGAAGGGCTAAGATTTAGCAATTGAGCAGGGTAACTAATTTATAAATTCTGAAACAGAGTGAACATAAACTTTTCAAGAGACCATGAATTTGTAGTTGTTGCAAGGAGAATCAACTTGCAGAAAAGACGTAAAAATTGACCAGTAGAAAGAAGAGAAGGAAACGATTAAATGTTTTAAGCGGATAAGAATCTCAAATTAATTACACTATTCACCAATCTAGCCTGTGTGTACAAGCATGGCAGATGCAGAAGAAGCTGAAGAAGATGTGGTGATGTGGGAAGAATTAGTGTTGTAAACATAACTCGAAGAGTCGTTCATCCCTCCTCTAGAATCTGCAGAGCCATAGGACATTATTGAAAGTGAAGATGCAGATATTGGTGGGGCGAAATAGGATGGCACGGGCATCTTTGATGGGAGAATCGGCAATGGAGCATCAAAATTAAGTACGTGAAGTGATTGCCGCATTGAGGGTCGAAGATGTTCATCCGGATGAGCACACGAAAGCCCAACAATCATCAATCGTTCCATCTGCGTCTTATTAAATTCTCCGCATAGTCTTGGGTCAACCGCTTCGATTAGCTTTCCTTCACCATAGAGCTCCCACACCCAGTGCACCATGGACACCTGATCTTCATTACTGGCCCGTGGGTTGATAGGTCTTCTTCCACAAGCGATCTCCAATGCAACAATTCCAAAACTGTAGACATCTGACTCTCTGCTAGCCTTCCCTGTCAGTGCACACTCTGGAGCCATGTAGCCCATCGTCCCTGCCAAAACTGTTGTTTGAGAACCTTTTCCATGGTCAACCAACCTCGCCAAACCAAAATCCCCAAGCTTAGCATTGAATTCTGAGTCCAGCATAATGTTGCTAGACTTTATATCTCTATGCACCACACATTGCTCCCATTCTTCATGCAAGTACAGCAGTCCCGATGTCAAGCCTTGCGCAATTCTGTACCTCACCTCCCATGGCAACAGGCTAGTTTCTTTGAAAAGATGGGAGTCTAAGCTGCCATGAGGCATGAATTCGTAAACAAGTAAGAGCTCCTTTCTTTCATGACACCACCCAATGAGTTGGACTAAGTTTCTGTGCCTCAATCTGCTAATGATCTTTACCTCTGCTGCATATTCTTTAATCCCTTGTTTAGAACCTCTTGACACTCTCTTGACTGCAACGAATGAATCAATCTCCTTCAAAAAACCTTTATAGACACCACCGAACCCGCCCTCACCTAGCTTCTCTTCATCCTTGAAGTTCTTTGTAGCTCGAGCCAATTCTTGGTAAGAGAACTTCTTTGGTCCTGTTCCCCTTTCAAATTCATCATCCATGTACTCTTCAAGGACATGGCCTCCTTCTTCATCTTCTTCGTGCCTACACATAAACATGAAAACAAACCCAACCATAGCGGCCCCAACAACTATAGCACCACCCCCAACCCCCAATCCAACTGCCAGTCCCGTCCTGTTCTTTTTCCGATTCCTACGTGTACCGTTATTTGGCGGAGAAGCTGCAGCTGGATCTAGTAGATTGGTAGCATTACCATCAATTTCTAAGCTTGAACTAAAATCCCACGAGCGAAGGGTATGTATGGCATATGAAGATCCTGTTGAAGCCGAAAAGCCAAAACTAACTCTTTCTGGTAGGATATCCCTCAAACTAACTATATGACTAAGGAATTGCGTTTCCGTAGTGTTATTTATATAACCAGTGAAGGAGACACTCAGATTATTTGTGCTGGAATTATAACTAATGCTAGCTGCAGTAGTTTTCCCTCCCTCAATATCACATTCCCAAGTAATATTATTTACAGATTTCATAGAGTTGATGTCAATACCTACATGCTCGCCTGGTGGATCAAAATCATTTGGGAAGATATCGAACTCCACTGCAACAAATTGATTATCCGTTGTGTTTAGTGATTCATTGGTCCTAAAAAGACCTAGACTTTCACCCCCTAAGACAACAGATGGAAGCTGTTCAGGCCCAAGAAAGAAAGCCAATCCATCCCCGTACGTAGATGCATTTTGCGAATCGATGGAAAAAGTGAAATTGGTAGTGAAGTCTGCAAGATTCCCCGAGGCCTTGTCCCAGAGCTGCATCGGTTTGCTATACGTGGCTCGACCGGAACTAGAATTCATATCGGCATCTCTTTGATTTTTGGTGAGCTGAATACCTCCACTTGATGAAGATGCGTCGCCCTTGTATGTAATGTTTGGATCGCCAGGAGAGAAGCCGGTGAAGTTGAAAGATAATCCACCCGCAGAAGGGATTATAAGTGTGAAGAGAGTTGAGAAAACAAAAGGAAGAAACGGAACAGGAAGCTTTCCCATGAAGGAAGTTGAAACTGCAGACAAATTTTGGGGGATAGGAAAATTGCAGGATTTAGTGTGTTAATAAGGACAGGTAATTTGCATGGAAATGAAATGTTTATTTCCAACCACTGCGAGGACCCAAAGACTTTGTTCATTAGAGAATTAGTTAAGAGCTGGGGGACGTTCAAGATAGGCTACCGTCTGCACATGTCAACTAGAGAAACCTGCAGATAAATGAGTATTTGCTCTGCAGCGTCAACCAAGTCATCAATCAACAATATTAAAAACCTACAACTAAGGGAGGAGGGGCTGTATCCTCTCATATTACACTATAACAATAATATTTTTTTTTAAATTCAATTGTTTTCTTTAATATTATATTTATTAAAAATTGTTTTATAATTTATTTTTTATATTAACTTCGTTGACTTAATTTTTTTTGTTAGTTTAATCATTAAATGAATTAATTAAGAATTACGCTTCCAGATTTATTTCAATTTGTTTTTAATAAGGCTATCTTCATTTCATTACTCAAATCATGAGTTTGTCAGGTTAATTCTAATTGACTCAAGTTGTATTTAATAAATTTTTTTAATTTCTTATTCTACTCTAGGTTGATTGAAAAATGAGCTTTGTAATTTTTTTCAATTTTTCTTTTTTGGTATCCTAGTCTCATAACTCAGGTTGTTGATTTAACAAGTTAACCTATGTTGACCCAAATCATTGTTTCAAGCTTTTTTTTTTATTGGTTTTTTATTTTTATCTCTTAATATTAGGTTTATTGAAAATTCAATTTTGTAATTTGTTTGATTCATTTTCTATAAGGTTATTATGATCTCATAATTTGATATATAGATTGATAAATTAACCCGGGTTGATCTAAATATGTTATTGTCATAATATTTATTAAAAATATCTCATTTTAAATATTTATTTTGAATTAAATTATGTTATACCAGTCATTTGTATTGTATTTGAACCCGTCAAAAGAATTAAGTTGTATTGCATCAACTCTCCCAAAAATAAAAACTTTTTTGTACTTTAAAAAACATTATCAACGCTACATATTTGTTTGCATTAAAAAAATAATAGAACAGCTACAGTGTAGCGCATTAATACGTAACTTTATTGCTTAGGGAAATAAAAAAAGATAGATTTTCTAGGAAGAAAGGAGACCCGCGGCATAAGCAAGCAAGGAACGGGCATTCGCACCGAGATAACCTTTCAATTTTTTCTATTTCCCGCTTACGTACAATTACGAGTTATTATATGTACATCTTCCAATTCAGCATTTTAAATTGAAAAGAAAAAAAAAATGTTCTTGCTTTATTTAATAGCTTGAATTTTTTTGCTGGGAGATCTTTTTAACATAATATTAAATTTTTAATGATTAATTGATTACAAGTTTGAGTCTTATAATTTTATTTTATTTAATAAAATTAAACATATGATGACATGAATCTATACAAATTCTAAATTCAAAGATTTTAATTTAAGAAATAATATAAATTATATATTAAAAGTTTATCTATTAACTTAAACTATTAATTAAAATTTCAATGTATAATTTATATTATTTCTATGATTTAAAAAGGTTTTTTTCAACTAAAAATCTTGTAACTGGTTGGACTTTCCAACTCAACAGCATTAATTGATAATACCAGTAAAATATAAATCTTTCAAAAGTATCTTAATTAAATTCGAGGGACGATCTACAGATTTCTGAATATTGACGAATGAACACTGCATCCTTTTTCGATGGTGTTTGGGGTTGCGGTTCAACGTATGGTTGTATTGAAATGTAGACCCAACCACAACCATCACCAAACGGACCCTAGTATTTTATTGTGTATCCCACTAAAAAAATTAAAATTTCAGTTGCTTTTGCATTTGCGGCGTAAGCATCTCTGCATAATGCAACGAACTCGCGCGCGCATAAAAGAAAAGAGAAAAAAATATCTCAGAAATCATAATCAAGAACTACAAAACCAACAGATCATAAACCTCAGAACACAAAAAAAAATAAAAAATAAAAATAAAGATTGAAGAAAAGTGAGCAAGTAATTTATGTCTCTACCGAGCGAGTCTCATAGAGTCTGAATTTCTGCAAGTAACGGGAATCGGAGACATCACGAATGAAAGTTACGAAGAAAAAAAAAGCAAGCAAATCAAATCATTGAAAGCTTCAGTCTTTTTTTTGTTCTTTTCTTTGTTCTTTTCTTTTTTTGCAGCGAAGATTAAAGTTTTGATGGAGAGAAAGCAAACTAGAGAATGAGCTTAAGTGGCCGTTTGGCAATGTGGTGGCATCCATGTTTGCCAAACGGCTTCTCAATTTAGTGTTTGGATAACAAGTAAACACAGTTTCAATGTGTGGGACCCACACCAAAAATTCTCCAAAACGTCGTTTCATGCAAAGCTGGAATTTGAGGCTTTTTTATCTGCGATCCATTTTATCTGAAACGCCGATACATACATACACACACACACACACACACACACACACACACACACACACACATATATATATATATATAGAACACAACATACACAAATGACATCCTCCGCTGCCCTTTTGACAAATCCATTTCTATGTTCGATAATTAAAAAAACTGGTAAAGCAATTGTGTTTTGCAGGTTAATTATCTTAAGCAATCCTAAAAAGCTTGCAAGGCAATCTCTTACAAACTCACATGAGCAATCGATCTGTGCATGACTCTCTCTCTCTCTCTCTCTCTCTCTCCAAAACAGAACAGTCATGATGTCAGGACCTTTTATCGCTGACTACGGACACCACAGGCCACCATTTACGACGAAACCACCACAGGAAGAACCACCTAAGCCTCCTCTACCCATCGGCATCGTCCGTTGAAGCTCTCATCGTGGTCGGTGAACAGTACCGCAACCTTCCAACGCTGCCTCTAACCACCACAGGCCACCATTTCAGACGCCACCACCACAGGAAGAACCATCTCGGCCTCCTCTACCCGTCGGTATCATCCGTTGAAGCTATCTTCGTGGTCGGTCGGAAGCTACTCTGCACGTGAATTAATTCACGTGCACAGGTGCGCTACACTGTCACGAGAAGAAGACGTGAACAGTGCAGCGCACCGTTTCACCTCAAGCTTGTTTTTAAGCTGGACTTGCGCTGGGCTGCACTCGGCCCAGCCCCAAGTCCAACAAAGTTGGGCTTAGGCCCAATTTGGTTGGGCTACTTCGTCCCAGCCCGTTTTTTTTAATATATATTTAAAAAAAAATATAGATACAGATCAGTCCTAATGGAAGGGAAATATCTGTTTGTGATGAAATTGCAAGTAATTTGATGGGAGAATAAAAAATAATATTTTTTTTTCATGAATTATTAATTACATTATATTATTATAATTATTAAATTTCACAAGTTAAAAGAAATATGAAAAGCTTGGTAACCAAACACCCAAAACTGCTTTTTTTTCAACCTATAACTCAACTACAGTTTTAACCAAACACTTCACTGCTTATTTTGAACCACAGTAAAAACGCTTTTTTTGAAACTGTTTTTTTTCAACCTCGATCGCAAAAGCAAAAGCAAAAGCAATGCCAAACACACTCTAAGATGTTTTGGAGCAGAGAGGAAGTAAAAGCAGGGGAGAGAAGCGAGAGAGAGAGAGAGAGAGAGAGAGAGATTGGAATGAAAAAAAGGAAAAGGAGGTATTTGTCTGTTTAATTTCTTGACACTATTGCTTAATAGTCTTATGGTTTTTTCTTCCTATGACTTTCCTTGTTTTCATTTTCTTACCGTTTCTGCTCTCTTCAAGCAAAAAACAAAAAAACAAAAATTATCTCCAACATGTCTAACTTTTTGTTATTATAATTATTAATAAATATACAAAATTATATATATATATATATACACACGTATGTGTGTATATACATGTGTATTTTTAATTAATTTCATAAGTTGACAACAATATAAAAAGTATGGTAACCAGACACACAAATTGCTTTTCATTAAACTCAATCTCAACCACAGTTTTAACCAAACACTTAAATATCAGTTATGAACCGCATTTAAAAATATTTTTCATTAAATCATTTTTTTTCAACCTCAACTACAATAGCAACAACTCTTCAAAAATTCAACTCACATCAGAAAGAGTAGAAACCAAATGAAAAAAAGGAAAGGATAGGCCGAGGGAGCCGTTTTCTCCCTTTTCTTTCTGGATATCATAGAAAAATGGGGCAAAAGACGGCAAGAGAATGAAAAAGAAAGGTAGTTTCAATTTTAAAAATTATATAATTTCACAAATAATAAGTTGTTATAATTCATATTTATGTATATTGAATGTTCATGACTCTTGAGTTTAGTCTCTTGTATTTGCATAACCTTTGAGTTTATTTTTTTTCCCTATAAATAGACCTCTCGTCCTGTATTTTTTACACTTTAAAAAAGAGAGGAATTCATAATAAAAAATGTATTTCTCTCTTGTCTCTTTTGATTATATTTTGATGTTAATGTTCTTATATTTTAATTATTTATTATTTATTCTTTTTATAACAGTTCTATATATGATGCTTTTTAAGACCAATAAGTTAAAAATGTTCTTAGCCATTTTAATAGTTAAAATAGTTGTTCCCTATCTCATCTACTATTTGTAGCAGCTTGGAAAGAAAAGCCATAATTTACATATTCCCGTTGAACACACTGTTCAACCTAATTAAATCAGTGCCAAAGCAGTTTTGTTATTTCATCACATTTGGAAACCACCAAACAAGAAAATATCCAAGGTGAAAGCATTTCATAGTTCAAACCCACCATAGTATCAATCAAAGAACTTGAACCAAACATTATCATATCAATAAAAACAATAGTTTATATTTTAGTTAATATTAAATTATATTAAAGCTGATATAATATGATGATGTAAAATTTGATGAATTCAAAAACAATATTGATAACTATTAAAAATATTTAAATAATGAGATATAAATATATTGAATCAAACCAGATTAACTCATATTAACTTATTAAATTCATGATCTAAATCATAAAATTTAAACAATCCACTAGAAAATAAATTTTAAAACTTAATTCCCAATCAATTCAATATTAAAAGATAAAATTAAAAAAAATAAAAATAAAACATGAGTCAACCTAGGTTAAACCGTCAAATCCACAACTCAAATATTAAGACCAAACCTCATATAAATCAAGAAGAAAATTTATCTCAATCAAACATTGAAGTATAAAAGTGAAAAATAAAATTCAAGAAAATATGAAAAAAAAAAGGCCTTCCGTTTTTTTAATATGTTGACTTCGTAGCAATTTGCTTTCAACCTCGAGAGCAAGCTTTATTTAAAACGGGGAATGAATTAATGAACAGGGCAAGCTTTATTTAAGAGATAATGAGGAATGAATAAATGAACAGAAAGACTTCAGTTTCTATTCTTCTCGTGCAAAAGAGAAACAATCTCGGACTACAATGGTGGCAACTGTCATTTTTCCTCTCAACAGTAATTTGGCTCTTTTCATAGAAAGTGTAGATAAAGCATTTCTTTGAAAGAAAAGCTATTTTGGCTGTTGATATAGCAGCCCCGTTGAAGATGTTAAATGAAAGAAAAAAAGCTAAGATGACAATTATTGAGTTTTAGCTTCCCTTTTAGCAGCCTGGTTGGAGATGCCCTGAAATGGATGGAGATAGCATATTATCAAAGCAAACAATCAGGCGCTGCCGCAGTGGGCATCTACGCTTTCACTTGAATTGCAGTCTTACAGAAGGTATTAGATGAACGGGGTGTTTGTGGGAGGCGTTCATGGTTTTTTTTTCATTTTTTTATTTTAAATTAATCTTTTTTTTATGATAATGAGAATACCAATAGCATATCTGGTGAAAGTGGTGACAATGGGGTCGGCATGATAAATGAGGACTGTACAATATATCCGAAGATTTAGCAGTTGAGCAGGGTAACTAAACAGAGTGAACATATACTTTTCCAGTGGGCTTGAATATGTACTTGGTTGCAAGGAGAATCAACTTACAGAAAAGACGTAGAAATTGACCAGTAGAAAAATAAGGAAACGATTGAATGTATTGAGCGGATAAGAATCTCAAATTAATTACACTATTCATCAATCTAGCCTGTGTGTACAAGCATGGCAGATGCAGAAGAAGCTGAAGAAGATTTGGTGATCTGGGAAGAATTAGTGTTGTAAACATAACTTGAAGATCCGTTCATCCCTCCTCTAGAATCTGCAGAGTCATAGGACATTATTGAAAGTAAAGATGCAGATATTGGTGGGGCGAAATAGGATGGAACGGGCATCTTTGATGGGAGAATAGGCAATGGAGCATCAAAATTAAGTACGTGAAGTGATTGCCGAATTGAGGGTCTGAGATGTTCATCCGGATGAGCACACGAAAGGCCAACAATCATCAATCGTTCCACCTGCGTCTTATTAAAATCTCCGCAGAGTCTTGGGTCAACCGCTTCGATTAGCTTTCCTTCACCATAGAGATCCCACACCCAGTGCACCAGGGACACCTGATCTTCATTACTGGCCCGTGGGTTGATAGGTCTTCTTCCACAAGCGATCTCCAATGCAACAATTCCAAAACTGTAGACATCTGACTCTCTGCTAGCCTTACCTGTCAGTGCACACTCTGGAGCCATGTAGCCTATCGTCCCTGCCAAAACTGTTGTTTGAGAACCTTTTCCATGGTCCACAAGCCTGGCCAAACCAAAATCCCCAAGCTTAGCATTGAATTCTGAGTCCAGCATGATGTTGCTAGACTTTATATCTCTATGCACCACACATTGTTCCCATTCTTCATGCAAGTATAGCAGTCCCGATGCCGAGCCTTGCGCAATTTTGTACCTCTCCTCCCATGGCAACAGGCTAGTTTCTTTGAAAAGATGGGAGTCTAAGCTGCTATGAGGCATGAACTCGTAAACAAGTAAGAGCTCCTTTCTTTCATGACACCACCCAATGAGTTGGACTAAGTTTCTGTGCCTCAATCGGCTAATGATCTTGACCTCTGCTGCATATTCTTTAATCCCTTGTTTAGAACCTCTTGACACTCTCTTGACTGCAACGAATGAATCAATCTCCTTCAAAAAACCCTTATAGACACCACCGAACCCGCCCTCACCTAGCTTCTCTTCATCCTTGAAGTTGTTTGTAGCTCGAGCCAATTCTTGGTAAGAGAACTTCTTTGGTCCTGTTCCCCTTTCAAATTCATCATCCATGTACTCTTCAAGGACATGGCCTCCTTCTTCATCTTCTTCGTGCCTACACATAAACTTGAAAACAAACATAGCGGCCCCAACAACAATAGCACCACCCCCAACCCCAGTCCAACTGCCAGTCCCATCCTGTTCTTTTTCCGATTCCTACGTGTGCCATCATTGGTAACATTACCAACAATTTCTAAGCTTGAACTAAAATTCCACGAGCGAAGGGTATGTATGGCATAAAAAATTCCTGTTGAAGCCGAAAAGCCAAAACGAACTCTTTCTGGTAGGATATCCCTCAAATTAACTATATAACTAAGGAATTGCATTTCCATAGTGTTATTTATATAGCCAGTGAAGGAGACACTCAGATTATGTGTACTGGAATTATAACTAATCCGAGCTTCAGTAGTTTTCCCTCCCGTAATATTACATTTCCAAGTAATATTATTTACAGATTTCATAGAGTTGATGTCAATACCTACATGCTCGCCTGGTGGATCAAAATCATAATTACTGAAGATATCGAACTCCACCGCAACAAATTGATTATCCGTTGTGTTTGTTGGTTGATTGCTCCTTAAAAGACCTAGACCTGCACCGTCAAAGCGAAGAGGTGGAAGCTCTTCAGGCCCAAGAAAGAAAGTCAATCCATCTGCGTACGGAGTTCCATTTTGCGAATCGATGGAAAAAGAGAAATTGGTAGTGAAGTCTGTAAGATTTCCCGAGGCCTTGTCCCAGAGCTGCATCGGTTTGTAATACGTGGCTCGACCGGAATTTGAAGCCAAATTTGCATCTTTTCGATTTTTGGTGAGCTGAATAGCTCCATCTGATGCAGATGCGTTGCCGTCGTATGTAATGTTGTGATCGTTAGGAGAGAAAACGGTGAAGTTGAAAGATAATCCACCCTCAGAAGGGATTATAAGTGTGAAGAGAGTTGAGAAAACAAAAAGAAGAAACGGAGCAGGAAGCTTTCCCATGAAGGAAGTTGAAACTGCAGACAAATCTTGGTGGTTAGTAAACTGGCAGGATTTAGTGTGTTAATAAGGACAGGTAAAATCGCGTGTGTGACGTTAATTTGCATGGAAATGAAATGTTTGTCTCCAACCACTACGAGGATCTAAAGACTTGTTCGTTCTGAAACATCAAGTGAAAGTCTTTGGTCATTAGAGCATTCGTTAAGAGCTGGGGGACGTTCAAGATAGACTGCCGTCGGAACATGTCAAATAAAGAAACCTTCTTGACGACTGACTTGATAAATGAGAATTTTCTCTGCAGCGTGAACCAAGTCATCAATTAACAATATTAAAAAACTCAAACTAAAGGAGGAGGGACTCTATCCTTTCATGTTACACTATAACAATAATTTTTTTTTTAATTTCAATTGTTTTCTTTAATATTATATTTATTAAAATATTGTTTCATAATTTATTTTTTATAAAGTCAGGTTAAGTAAGTTAATTTCATTGACTCAATATTTTCTATAATTGTTTTTTTTTTTGTAAACTTTATCATTCGATGGATTAATTAAGAATTAGTCTTCTTGATTTATTTCAATCTGTTTTCTATGAGGCCATATTCATTTCATGATTCAGAAAATAAGTTTATTAGGCTAATTCTGATTGACTCAATTGATTACAAGTTTGAATCTTATAATTTTATTTTATTTTATAAAATTAAACATATGATGACATGAATCTATACAAATTCTAAATTCAAAGATTTTTATTTAAGAAATAATATAAATTATATATTAAAAGTTTATCATTTAACTTAAACTATTAATATTATTTCTATGATTTAAAAAGGTTTTTTTCAACTAAAAATCTTGTAACTGGTTGGACTTTCCAACTCAACAGCATTAATTGATAATAGCAGTAAAATATAAATCTTTCAAAAGTATCTTAATTAAATTCGAGGGACGATCTATAGATTCTGAATATTGACGAATGAACATCGAATCCTTTTTCAAAAGTTCAAATGACATCAGAAAGCAAAGATGATTTCACTGCTATTCCTGTCACCAAACACCGACGCATGTGTATTACAGAACACGCCAGATTCGTAGACATATATAGCGGGCATTAAAATTGGAAAAAAAGAAGAAGGAACGACAAGCATCAGAGGGTTCAGAACTAGCAGCGGGGTCGTTTTTGTTGAGAATACAGCTATAGATGTTAAGAATATAGCTGTAAATTGCAGGTTATTGTTATGTCCTTTCCTGTGTAACAAATTCTGTTAGCTAGAAAAGTAGATTTACAATAAGTTTATTTTTCATGTATATATACTACTGCTGTAACACTTGAACGAATCAATCGAAATACACTGAATATTCACATCTCGAATTCTTACATGGTATCAGAGCTAACCTCGAAATTTTTCTGAAATCGAATTGCTACAGGCAAATCTCCGTAATTTTGTATTTTTTGCCCGTAAACCCAGATTTTTGATTCCCACAATGCTTGTTCTCAACAGCAGCTGCTCATCTGAGAAATCCTTGAAATCCTAGAAATCCATCATCATCAATATTCCCAGAAATTACCCAGAAAACACCCAAACACATCATCAACGTATTGAAATCCCAGAAATCAATCCAGAGTGAATCTCGATTTTTTTCTTGAACCGTATTTGTTCATCTCGAAATTAATCCCAGAAATCGATCTCTTCAGTACCTGTTCGTCAAAAAAAACCCAGATTTTCCCGAGAAAATCAAACCCAGATTTTCCCGAGAAAAAAAAAACCCAGATTTTCCCAGAAAAAAAAAAAACCCAGATTGTGTCCGTTCATCTGCGCCGAGTCTGTTCATCGTGCTTCTTCTTCATCTCCTACAACAAACCCATCAGACCCAACAGATAAGTCATTTTTTTCTCTCGTACTTCTCCTTGAACAATTTTTTTTCTCTCAGAAACCCAGCATCACGAACCCCAGTTAACCCACAGAAAAACCCATCCTTTCCCCAGAAACCCAGATGAGAACCCAAGACCCCAAACAAGATAACCCACAAGATCGCCGAAACGAAAGAACGGAGATGACAGAAATGATAACCCATAAGATAACCCATAACCCCAAGCAAGATAACCACAAGGAAACGAAAGAACGCCGAGAACAAGTTGAGCCTCTGGTGAAGGCTAAGGAGGAGTTGGAGACTGAGCTCGGAAAAATCAGTAATGGACAAGTGAGTTTGGATATCGAATATGGGGTGTTTTATGCGTTTATTGAGACGCAGATGGGTGGCTTTGTTGATGGTTTGGTAAGAGAGAAGAAAGAGAAGGAGAATGAGATTGGAGTATTGAAGAGTGAGGTTAAGGAGCTGAGGATGAAAGTTGAGACCGAGAGACATGGAGGTGCGAGACAGATGGGTTACATGATTAATTCGGGTTATAAAAATCCGGGTGGGCTGGTATGTTCTTATTGCGGCGAAGCAGGTCATTCAAAACAAAAATGTTATGAAATTATTGGCTATCCTAATTGGTGGGATTTTAAGAAAAAACCCCGGAAAAATATCGGCACAGGTACGGTAAATTCTACGGAAACTGAACAGGTACAACCTACGGCAAATGTTGTTCATCCCGGCACAAGTGGTAAAACTTCTGCAAACTCTGTCATTACTAAAAATAGTACTTGGATTATTGATACAGGTGCATCTGATCATATGACTAGGGATTCTGGTAATTTAAAGTTCTTTAAACCCTCCTCTAAGTCAGTTATTTGCACAGCTAATGGTAGTACCTCTCCTATTACGGGAGAAAGGTCCATAACCTTAACCGATTCTCTAACTCTAGATACTGTTCTGATTGTTCCATCCCTTGCATACAATCTCTTGTCAGTCAGTCAAATTACTCTTACCCTTGCATGCACTATCACTTTTTGGCCTCTTTTTTGTGTTTTTCAGGACATTCTAAGCCGGAAGATTCTTGGTTATGGTGTTAGACGAGGAAATCTGTATTACCTGGAGTTAACAAAAAAGGGGGGGTCAAAACTGAGTCAAGCACATCAGACAGAAAATCAAGACCGAAAACACGCTCTTGTATGGTTATGGCATCGAAGGCTAGGACATCTCTCTTTTGGGTATCTCAAGAAGCTCCGGCCACAATTATTTTCAGGTTTGAGCAATTTGGATTTTCATTGTGAAATATGTGAATTAGCCAAAAGTCACCGTATTCCCTATTTACCAAGTCTGCATAAGAGTTTCGAACCTTTCGCAGTCATCCACTCGGATGTTTGGGGCCCTGCAAAAATTCCATCATTTTCTAATGCTCGTTATTTTGTTACATTTATTGATGAATGTACTTGAATGACCTGAATATCTTTTCTCCAAAATAAAAATGAAGTAGGTACAGCTTTTCAGGAATTTCAGAAAATGGTGTTGACCCAATACCAACGACACATTCTTACACTTCAGTCAGATAATGGTACAGAATTTATGGATCAAGTGCTAGGTAATTTCTTAAGGCATCATGGAATTTGACATCAGACATCCTGCACGTATACTCCACAGCAGAATGGATTAGCCGAAAGAAAGAACAGACAGATTATGGAAATTGTTCGTGCTTCGCTATTTGGCATGAATCTGCCAAAGTACTATTGGGGTGAGGTAGTCAAATCCGCTGCGTACTTAATAAATCGAACGCCATCCAGTGTAATTGATTTTCAGTCTCCTCAACAGAAAATGGAATCTCTTCTCTCGGTTCCTCACTTACCAAATTTGGAGCCACGAGTATTTGGTTGTACGGTATATGTCCATGTCCCTAAAGTTCTGCGAAGCAAACTGGATCTGTGTGCAAAACGGTGCGTGTTTGTAGGTTACTCGGAGTTTCAGAAAGGATATCGGTGTTATGATCCTCACCATCGAAAGCTGCATGTAACCTTGGATGCATCATTTCGAGAATCTGAACCTTACTATTCAGGGGGAGTTCTCTGGTCTTCTTTTCAGGGGGAGACTAACAATGAAGAGAATGAAGATATATTCGAATTAGAGGAAATGAGACCAAGCCGGGATGATAACATGGAAGACTGCACAGACCAGAATGATCTCAGTAACGACCCCCCTATATCTCTGGAATTACCAACGCCTACACCATTAACCGAAGAATCAACCGAGAATGTCTTTCCTCAGTCCCCTCAGGCAACCCTAAATCCGAATCCTAATGAGATAAATGAAATTCCTGTCTTAGAAAATAATGTGACCAATAGATACCCACAAAGACTAAACCGGGGAGTCCCAAAGAAACAGTATGAACCTGATCCAAAACACAAAACTAAATACCCCATCAGCAACTATATCTCTACCCATAGATTATCAGAATCATATGCATTTACTGTTAATCAATTATCCAATGTGTCTATTCCTAGTAATGTACAGGATGCATTAGCAGACCCAAAATGGACCAAGGCGATGAATGAGGAAATGGAGGCACTGCAGAAGAATAACACGTGGGAGTTATGTCAACTACCAACAAGAAAGAAGAAAGTTGGTTGTAAATGGGTGTTCACAGTGAAGTTGAAAGCAGATGGGAGTATTGATAGATACAAGGCAAGGTTAGTCGCGAAGGGATACACACAGAAGTATGGAGTGGATTACCAGGAAACATTTGCCCCAGTTGCAAAAATGAACACTATCCGGATTCTCATATCTATAGCAGTGAATCGAGACTGGGCCTTACAGCAGTTCGATGTCAAGAATGCTTTCCTTAATGGAGATCTTGAGGAAGAAGTTTACATGGAGTTACCACCTGGAGTTAAAACCAGGTCCTCATGCGGAACTGAAGTATGCAAATTAAAGAAGGCATTATATGGTTTGAAGCAGTCCCCCCGGGCATGGTTCGGAAGATTCTCATCCACGATGAAGGAATTCGGTTATAAGCAAAGTAATTCAGATCATACTTTGTTTATAAAACACAAAGAAGGAAAGGTAACGGCACTGATAGTATATGTGGATGATATGGTCTTAACAGGGGATGATCCAGAAGAGAGAAAGACACTACAACAGTTTCTGGCATCGAAATTTGAAATGAAAGATCTCGGGCAATTAAAGTACTTCTTAGGGATTGAGGTCTCAAGGTCCAAAACAGGGATATGTCTTTCACAGCGAAAATATGTGTTAGATTTATTGGCAGAAACTGGAATGCTTGCATGCAAACCGGTAGATACATCTATGGAAATGAATCACAAACTGGGACAAGCAGAAAATCAGACGCCAGCAGACAAAGGATGTTATCAACGGCTAGTGGGAAAACTAATATACTTATCACATACTCGGCCAGACATCGCCTATGCAGTAAGTGTGGTAAGTCAGTTCATGCATTCACCAGGAGAAAAACATATGGAAGCTGTGTATCAGATCTTAAGGTATCTCAAAAGTGCACCAGGAAGAGGACTTCTATTTTCTAAGAAGGAGGTCCAAGATCTTAAAGGGTATACAGACTCGGATTGGACAGGAAATCAGACTGATAGAAGATCAACATCAGGGTACTTTACATTTGTTGAAGGCAATCTTGTTACTTGGAGAAGTAAGAAGCAGAAAGTGGTCGTTAGATCAAGTGCAGAAGCAGAATTTCGAGGTATGGCACACGATGTGTGTGAATTATTATGGATAAAACATGTGTTACAAGATTTGGGAATTGATTATGAAACGTATATGGATCTACACTGTGATAATAAAGCTGCTATTGAGATTGCCCACAATCCGGTACAACATGATCGTACCAAACATGTCGAAGTAGACCGACATTTCATTAAGGAAAATATTGATCGGAAGATTATACAATTTCTGTTTGTTCGGTCTGAAGATCAGTTAGCGGATATCCTCACAAAGGCAGTTTCAGGAAGGGTATTTTATGATGCTATTTACAAGATGGGCATGATAAATATATATGCTCCATCTTGAGGAGGAGTGTTGAGAATACAGCTATAGATGTTAAGAATATAGCTGTAAATTGCAGGTTATTGTTATGTCCTTTCCTGTGTAACAAATTCTGTTAGCTAGAAAAGTAGATTTACAATAGGTTTATTTTTCATGTATATATACTACTGCTGTAACACTTGAACGAATCAATCGAAATACACTGAATATTCACATCTCGAATTCTTAAAGTTTTGGAATTATCTGCAGAAACCCAGGTTCTCTCAGGACCAGAAGACGGCGGGAGAATGAAAATGAAACAGCTGAGGTAGAACCGTCAAAGAAAAGACTATTGGGCAAAAAAAACCCTGGTCTGGCTTGGCTCAAATGAGCAAAAGTCACTTGCGTTATGATTACAAGGAAAATTCAAGGGAAACTTACAAATTAATAGTTTCGATTTTAAAAATTAAATAATTTTACATATAATAAGCTCTCTATGTCATGCTTTTTTAAGACCAATAAGTTAGTTTTTTTATCATTGTCTTTCAATAATTTCACGTTTTGCTATAATCCATGTAATATGCAAAAATATATTTAAGAATTTCATATTTATGTTCTTGTTTAGGGAAAAAAAAGATTATCATTGTTTTTTTTAAAAAAAAACTAAGAATTATAAATATGAATAATTTTCTAAAGTTTAAAATAATGGGAAAATAAAAAGAATTAATTATAATAATAAACTATTTTATAAATGACAAAAAAAACAAGCTAAATTAAAAAAGAAATATTAAAAATCCACTCGTATGGTATTTGCTTCAGATAAACACGGAGACTTATATAAGTATTATAATTAGTTTCAAGTAGTGTGACATGATAAAAGATGATTTGTGATTTGCATAACATGTTTCGAGTTCGAGTTAGGACATGCATCTCTTGTAAGAATCTGTAATAATTATTCGCTCACATGAACCCACAAAGTATACTTACAAAATAATTAAATACAAACTTTCTTGCAAGATAAATAATAAAATTGAACTTATTAATCTTTAAAAAATTATAAGACTTGACGATGATTTATTTTTCAAGAACGAAAAACTATTTATAAAATTCTATTAAAAAGTCTCATATAAAATCCATTCATTATTGAATGATATATATAAGTAGTCCAGAACTGGCAAGAAATAAACTAGTCTTCGATCTCCTACGTAAAAGACACTTTCTGAAGGAAATGTTTTAGGTCTCACGGTCCTTTTTTTTTTTATCAATGCACGGATGTTGACGATTGACACTTGGCTAATCTCTTACCTACAATTAAGCGTGGGACTTGAGAGGTTAGTGATAAGATTGTTTTTTTATTTTTCTAAACTTATTAAAACAATATATCTTTTTAAAATTACTTTTAATATCAATACATAAAAAATATCTAAAAAATATAATTTAATAAAAACAATCAAGCACACCTTATCATACTCACCGTACATGGTTGGTTAACCCAAGGACTTAACTGGCGATTAAGGAAACATCCTCTTATCTCCATTAGACAGAAGAATCTCCTTCACGTGGCCTCGTCCAATCAAAGGCTGAGTGCAGAAAAAACTTGCGCAAAATCCCATGTTTAATATTTTTTTAGCGTATTGCTTGTGTAAACAATTACCTGGTAGTACGAGGCTACTTGATAAAGAGATCCCTAGCGATAATGCTATTTTGTTTCCCCCCTTCTGTGATTGGGTGATATTTTTTTTTAGGCATCAAGATTTGAATTGGCTCAGCAGTTCAAGCTTATCTACCCTTTTTTGCTTTCTATTCCATGTTATCAAAATACAAATTGTAAAATCAAATCTAAGTAGCTATCATAGTGGTACAAGCTTGATTTCCAGCTGTTTAATCTCTTTATAGTCTCAGGTTCGAATTTTTTAATTGTTAATATGATAATTATTGAAGATTTGCATGGTTTGTTAACTCAAGATCTATAGAATTAGTCGAGTTACGCACAAGCTGTGCCAAACACCAATGTTAATAAAAATATATATATATAATTTGGTTTGATCACAAGTTTTATAATATTAAAAGATTTATGATTTGAATAAAGCTTCTATTTTATTTTTTTAATTTAACAAAAAATTAAATTACATCTTTATTCTTGAATCATACATCAAAACTATATATTTACCCACTAAGCTAGTCTAGTAACATCAAGACGAGCAAAATTTATATGTATATTTATTTACAGGCAACTAATATTCCTTTGACATAACGGTATCATAAATCAATATTTTTAATTTTCAAAATATATTAATTTTAACTTGATATATAAAAATAATCCTAAAACAAAAGGAATAATTTAGAACAAAAAAATACTAAAAAGCATGTTCAATCTCAATTCCAAACTCTTCTACAGACAATTTAAGGTAAGGACAAACCATTATAAAATATTTGGATAAAATCATATCAACATATTCTAATAAGATCCAGAAATAAAAACTGAAGTTTGCTCAAAAGAATAGTAGAGTTGAGCGACCACGTTTGTTTTTGAAAAGGGAATGTTTAAATAAACCTTTCAATTAACACTAATATCGCTGTATGCCGATGCATTTCACTTATATGGCGACCGACGCAACATGTTTTAACAAGAAATATTAACTAGTAACATTCTAGGTAAGGATATTTTTATTATTATTATTTTAAGTCATAAGTTTTGTTTTTTTTCTCTTTTTCAAGATGAGCACAGGGAGTAATTAATACGATATTAATAATTATTTATTTAACATGGGTTTCTTTCCTTTTAGAGCACCATAATATCTATCTATATATATCTATATTTGTTTTAAAATAGAGCATCTGTCGGGGGGCGCCATTCTTAATTGATAAAAAAAGAAAAAAAGGTCAGTTGCCGTGTTGTGGTAGCAGCACGTGTCGATAGCCTATTAGATAGATATCTGTCTGCTACTATAAAAGCACACGTGTCAATTGATAAAAAAAGTAAGCATTGGAACCTGGTACGATGATATTTCTCTCTCCACTTGCTAGTGTAGCTCTATTGGATTACTCGCTCTCATCTGTTGCCACCTGTCACAAACAATCTCTTCGCCGCTTCTCAACCCTCTATTTGATTCTCTTGACCCTAAACAATGGTCAACAAGTACACCACCTCAGTTTAGCTCATAGCTTATTTAAGAAACAATTTATTTTTAACATCTCAAAGGCCACAACACAACAACCACTTCAAACTTTCCACACAAAACATGAGACAGGCATCCTAAACATTTCTCCTAAACTGTAGCTGCTGCTGTTCCTCTTTCCATACTCCTCCTTACCTTAAACCTAGTAAGCTTCTTCTGTTTTTTTTTCTGTTTTTTTTATTATTATTAATGTGATAAAAAAGTAGCTAGGCTCTCTGTGTATTTACTTTTCTTTCATTAGCAAGCTGTTTATACGAAATTATTTTTATTTTATTCTTATTAATTAGCCAATGGTATATTCTTTCATTGTCTCTTCTTTTCTGTTCATGAGAAAAAAAATCATGTTTTAATTACATTTCCTATAGTTTGTGGCTGCTTCAGTACTACAGCTGTGTTGCTCGTTCACTTCCTCTCTTCTATTTTTGTGGAATGATCCCAGACTTTCATGTTTATATATATATATATATATATATATATATATATATATATATATATATATATATCAGCAATTTGGTTTTTAGAGATCATTGATCTCTGTACGTATTAATTCAAAAGGAGTTTCGCTGAAATGTTTTGATAATTGACTGAGTTATGAACTCAGATCTCGGATCTATCCAGTGGAGCAGTGAAAAAACCCCAAAATAGGAAGATCGATGGGGAGAGGGAAGATTGTGATACGCAGGATCGACAACTCGACAAGCAGGCAAGTAACTTTCTCCAAAAGAAGAAGTGGGTTGCTCAAGAAGGCTAAGGAGCTGTCAATACTTTGCGATGCGGAAGTTGGAGTGATTATCTTCTCCAGCACAGGCAAGCTCTACGATCATGCAAACACCAGGTCAGGCCTCTCTCTCCTCCTTCGATCTATATATTTAATTTGTTGTATACGTACGTACAGTATGAATAAATAGTTAGCTCTGAATAAATTCCCTCTTTCTTATATGTATTTATATTTTGCATCACAAAAAGTAGCTCCCGTGCTCTGGTAATTAGAATTAAGCTCCAAAAATATGGCTCTAAAAAGTAAGATTAGCACGTTTTTATTACATAAAATTAAGTATCGACTTTGTGTTGCTAGAGCTTTCCAACCGCGAAGACCTTCGTCATGTGCATGCATGTTATATCTTAATTACGACAGACACCATTCTCATCGGCGATTCTGAGGGTGATCACCAGTCCGGTTAGAGTTGGTCAATGTTCAGTTTATTAATTAGGCATAGAAGCAGCTTGCGCAGATGGTAATGGCTGCTTAGTTGGAGTCCGTAAGCATCAGGAGCTGGCGTCTAGTTAATTTGCACACCTTACCTAGCTAGCTAGGAATGGAAATTAATCAATATTGGTTTGGTTTTAATATTTTTTATTTTAGATTCGAGTAAACCCTAACCTTTAGACACTCTTTACGGGTTTGGTTTAAATGTTGCTCACCGATTACCAAAAATAAGATAAAATCTTCCTATCATGAACAAGCATTGACTAGATAATGTAGCCATAGTACATATCATGTGCGTTTCAACACTTACTTCTTACATGTAACGTATATATTGGCTTCGATTCTGAAAAGTTCATCTGTCTGGACAGATAAATCAATAGTTAGGTACTGCACCTTTCTTAAAATCACTCTTCGATACCTCTTGGACGATCAAACTATGAAGATATGGCCAAAATCATTAAGAGAATCACACACACACACACACCCTTTTCACAGTACGTAAGAGTTCGAATTTGCCTTGTTCTTTCTAAGTATTTGCCCCTCTTGTTTTTTGTTTTGTTTGGAAAATTGTCCATATTAGTATAAACTACATATGTATATATGAAATTATCGCTTTTACACGGACTATTTTGTAGTTGTCCCAGTTAATCTTTGATCTAATAGTCAAATATATCCCTAACAAAATAGTGTTTTGATCATCTTTGCTTTCCATACCTATAAGTCCTAGTTTCACACTTGCTTTTGCAAGAGTACCGCTAAATTACCAAATCTTTGGAATTATTTAAATAATTATATGGAAGAGTGGTGTCCGCCAGCAGTACTGTATGTCATTGAATAGGATCGAATAGTCATGAGAAAGCTTCTCGACGTGATTGAAATGCTGCGTGCATGGTCTCAAGACTCCTAACAAAGCATGGCTATTTGGCCTGTCAATAACTGCTATTGAAAACTTGTCCCACGGCAAAGAATCTCGATGATGATGAGGATTTTGGACCTTTTTGCCTTGCTAGAATTGAGGTATAGAGTAAATTGTATCGGCCGAAGATATATATATATATATAGGATGAAGTTCTTACCTTAGCTCCAGGAATCTACAGGCGAGGTTCATAGGTCAAAATATGGACACCTATGTTGCGACTTGGGAATCAATCGAGACGCACCTTAACAGAAGCAATTAATCTCTTAAATAGAATACAAATTGCATGCATGGGATTAGAAGAAATGTATAGCCTAATGGGTTAAGAAGGGAGGTACAATACTTTTCTTGACTTTCTAGATTAAATAATCAGGATTTAGATTCTAAATAATAATCATATACGTGTGAACACTTCTAGATATTATAAACAAATTATTTGAAGTAATAAAACTAATTAACCTAATTCTCTTAAGGGGATTTGTTTGGAACAAATTGTATAAATAATGATGAATGTGATGGTGACAGCAAGGATAAAAGTAAAGAAAACTAGTGGTGTGGTGGTGGATACGAGTGACAATTACTTGTTCAATTAATGGATTAAACAAATTCCAACTAAGGATGAGCATGGAGGCATTTTCCTTTTAAAGGCCACTTACATAGAGCTCGAAACCAATTTATTTTTTAAAATACAAGAATTCAAAGGGAAATGCTAGAAAAAAGGAATCGTAAAAACCAGCTAACCTTGGCAACAATATCAACCTAGTAGTGACGAAGATCAATCAACAAAAACTATAAAATCCATCCACAACATCCAAAACCCAAGAACACCTGAACTAAACAACGCACCAAAAAATTGATATATATAAAAAAATCAAACAAACAGAAAAGAAGAGGCAACAAAGCAAGCCCAAAGACCAAATTGATATTTTTTTTTTGGTATAAACAACGCGGTGTCCCAAGCGCTGACCCAGACTAATCCATGTTCGCACCGGGTGGGTCCCGAAAAGATGAAAGTGCTCCTCAAATAGCTGGCTCTATACAAGAAGAGGGGTTAAACCCCTGACCTCTTTTAAGAGACGAGAGCGCCCTCACCACTCACGCCAGGACCCCATGGAGTTGATGTAGCAACGATGGATAAAAAGTCATGCACAAATGCTTAAGTCGGTGGGAAAACAAATAAAGAACAAACTAAACACCAGGAAGCCCACACCCAAACAAAATCGACGCACCAAGAACTCTAATGACTAAGCAATGGGTTGTAGAAAAAGATGAAAGGACACATTTTTTCATGGCTAGACAAATGTCATGGCAATGAGTTACCTCGATTTTATGCAGCCTTTTTCCCTGTTCAGAGCTGATCTGAAGCAAGGAATTGCACAACATCAATACTTCTATCCAAGGTAGTACTTAGTTGATTTCATCATTGCACGACACCAAAGGAGGTGGCTTCATCCCTCTCATGGTTTCCTTCAACAGACGCGTGTAAAGGAAAAAAAATGATGCTGAGAAATTTTCAAATCTCCTGTTGAATTCACCCTCTATAGATTTTTTGTCTCAACATCATTGCAAGGGGCTGCTTCGATTTTTCGTAGCTTAATTTTTTGTCCAGGGGCATGAAAAGATGCATCAATTAATTAGTGAGTCGCAACTATCCCAGGGCAAAATCAACAGCAACAATAAAAGTGAGCATAACAACCCCTGCCAATTGATTAACATGAACAACGCAGAGGATTTAAAAGACAATGTGAACACAACAATCTCTACTGATTAATTAACATAAACAATAACCATTGCAGTGTAAAACTTTCAAGCTTTTAACTATTTAACATATACATATTCAAGCCTCTTTGTAAATTAATTAACATGAACAATGAACAGAGCAGTGTCAAATTTCCAAGCTTAAATTATTTAACATGAACATTGAGCAGAGCAAACGCATAACTATTTGAATCCACAGTTACATGAGTGAACAAACAATGTTTTCACAGCACAGCTTAGATTTTTCTTTAATTATTGTTATTGAGTTTAATTTTAAATTATTTATATTTATTTATGTACTATATTTGAGATAAAATTCAATGTTTTATACGAGCTTAATATTTATTTTTGTGCTGTATATCAGCTATCAAATATTGTATTGCAATTCAAGATATCATATAATTTTTAAAAATTAATGAAAATATTCAAATTTATCTCATCTCCGATGAAAAAAAGTTTTTTCCCTTATGCGATCCATTTGAGATAGGAATGAAGAAAGTATATCCATCACAATATCCTTTGTAGTGACAGTTTGATGATGATATTGTATTTTTTGTTTGAAAATATTAGTGTTAGTATTATTGTTTTAATTTTTGGTTTTCAATATTACATAGTGATGGTAATTACAAGTTATTTATTAATTAGACTCCGGTGGTGCATAGTTGCCAAAGGTGGTGGTGGCTAATGAAGGTGTTGGCGGTGGTGGTAACGACTGCTAGGTGGTTGGTGGCACCGGCAGTTAATGTTAGTCAACAGAAATATTAATAAACGGCACGGGCCATCGGTCAATGAATCTTAGCAGTTGTGACAATAGACAAAGCCAACAATTTGGTAATCGCAGTGGTCACCAAGTGAGATGGTGATAGCAGCAAGCACTGACCACTGGCCGTCGTAGCGAACACTTGACCATGGTAGCTTTCGAATTGCTAGAAGCACTGTTGGCTTGGATTGCTGGTGTAGTTATTAGCTCACCACTGATAATCCATGGATGGCGATGGGTGGCCGGGGTGAAAATAGTGATAAGAGGTCGCAGTTTAGCTGTAGCAACCACCCAATCATGGCGGTGGCATGGTGGCCGTTAGGAAACGTTAGTGGTGGCGGCAGTCACCAGCTGATAATATTTGATAAGATCAGGTGCTATTGTTAAAATTACTCTTCCTTATGAAATTGTATTGAGCAAATGAAAAGTTTAGATTATATTTTAACAGGGAATTATTTTTCATTTTCATTAATCTTCGGTTTTCTATTCTCTAAATGAAAAGACAAAAAACAGTATTGAACTTATTTCATTCGAATTAAAAAATATCATGAGAAGTTATATAATTAACTTTAAGAAGAAAGATATTTATATTAAATATATAGTTAATAATAATTAAGTTTACAGATACAAAAGTATAAAAAAAACAATTTTAATCTTTTACACTAAAAGGTAAGGTGCTTGTATATAAAAGAAAAGAAATTATATTGTTAACTTTTTAAAAAAAAAAAAAAAAAAAGAAGAAGAAGAAGAAGAAGAAGAAGAAGAAATATTGCAAAACTATGAAGTCTAAAATGTATTTCTCAAAACCAATAGAAACTTGAAAAATTAAAAAAACTAGCTTTTTAATTTTCAGTTTTTTTTTTTTTTTTGTCTTTTTAACTAGGGTATTACTTTGTTTCTACATAGTCCCTTAGTATCTGTTCATTGATAAAAAAGTAATTTTCTTTTTCCACTAATTGTTTTCTTTTTTTCTATAAGAACTAGAAGATATATGAGAAGAAGACAAACCAAAAAACAAGAAGCACATCAATATACAACCATTTTGCATAAAAGAAATCAAAATGATAATCATCATAATCTAATCGTAGAATACTTATTCTTCTCTTTGCTTGTAACCGCGACCATTGTCAACCAAAGGATCAAGAATTCACTTCGGCTACAGTCTTGAGAAGGTAAACTGCATGTGGGCATTCAAAATCATGGAGACAGTATTTCAGAAAAAAAGGCATTGATGGAGGCAAAAGATGTGCTTGAGTTTTGTTTGAATTGAGCCCTGCTTTTGACTTGTAAATTAAACCTGACTGATATCATTAGCTCATGAAATTCCATCGCCGTGAAGAAGAAAGCCTGATTTTTTTGAACTCCCTGCCCCCTGATTCAGTATGAAGTCCATCATTGAACGCTACAGCAAACAGAAAGAGGAGCGCCAGCAGCTGCTGAATCCTGCTTCAGAAGTGAAGGTAACAAACATTTACGTAGCTTTGCAAGATAAAGATTAAATATATTTAGTGATTTAAATATGTCAGCTGTTAAAACATTTCTAGGCTTGTATCTTCTTTTTAGACACTCTATAAACTTTCATCGTGAAATTGACACAAAGATTAACCATTTTAGTGATTTAAATTAGCACAAACAATATTTTTCTCTTTCTACCAAATCATCCATCAACTTAACCTCTCTCCTCTATTTGCACCCACTTTTCTATTTCGATTCCTGTCTTTAAATTTTATCCTTAGTCATTGCCCTTGAATTTGAAAAAAAAAATGCAATCACATAAAAAAATTGAGAAACAAATTATATTTCTATGAGATAGCTCCAAGGATAGGCGGTATAGTTTTTTACTTATAGTCATATTTCAATGAGATAGCTCCAAGGATAATCATCAAGCGACATCAGTAGAATGATTCAAAAACAAAATGATTCTGCAATTCATATCATGCATAGCTATAATGATTCTGTAATATGCCAAGCCATGTTCAATTTAACTTAACCCCGCAACCAAACACAATAGTAATGTCACCACACAGGGACACTTGCAATATTCAAAAACAAAATCCCTGTTCTTTATAGACTTTTGCACGAACATGCGGATTTATAAGGCAATCACTTCTTCATGCAGCTCTCATCAATTCTATTCTACTGCAAATTTTATTGCTTGTCATATGATGTGCTTCATTTTCTGCTCACTAGTTTTGGCAGAGGGAGGCAGCAAGCTTGAGGAAGGAACTGCTGTGCTTGCAAGAATGCCATCGGTAAAAGATAATAATCATTGAATATTCTCAATAGAGGATCTCAACAACACATCACCGTTGGCCCTAGAATAATGGTGTGTAGGCTATGTGGTTAAACAAAAAAAATACGGCCATGTAACCTAGCTGACAAAAATATTTCTAAGAGGGTGTTTGAAACGCCTTTTTCTTTTTTCTTTTCATTTTAAATGAATTTTTTTGGTGTTTTTAAATCATTTTGATATGCTGATGTCAAAAATAATTTTTAAAAAATAAAAAAATATATCATTTTAATGTATTTTTAAATGAAAAGTACTTTCAAAAACTACCGCAACCGCCCTCCAAACAGGCCCTAAATGTGTCATGTCATGGATCATGGTTGTAGCCGCATCAGTCACGAGAAAAACTAACAGATTTAAGTATCCATGTACAAGTTTTCTTTTTAACACTATATTCATGGACAAGTATAAGACTCTGGCACCATACCTAACACTTGACGTGAGATGTTGCAGGCAATTGATGGGAGAAGAGCTGTCTGGTCTGAGCATCAAAGATCTTGAAAATCTAGAAAACCAGCTGGAGATGAGTATGAAAGGTGTTAGAATTAAAAAGGTAAAGCTTTACTGATCTCAAGATCACGTTTTTAACATGTATGCAGCATGCACTCGAAGCTAATGCGGCCTCTTTTTTGTACACAGGAACAAATTTTAACTGATGAAATTAAAGAGCTGAGCCAAAAGGTTTTCTGTACCATTGACTTCGATATTTCCCAAATTGATTGTAGAGACATTCTCGTGCTCACTGGCTTTGATTGGCTTCGTTGCAGGGTAATCTAATTTATCAAGAAAACCGAGAACTGCATAAGAAGGTTGACCTCATTGTTCAAGAAAATGCAGAATTGCGTAAGGTACTAGTCTTGGTAGCACATGTATCACTAGGAAATTTATACAATCAACTAGCTCTTAAACAGCAAATCTAGAATTTAAGTCTAGTGTATGGGAACCACCATACCTATATAGCAGTGAGCTACAAGGCCAGTGGACCCTGAACTTGAGATTTTAGAAAGTGAACATTCATCAACATGCTAAAAGCCTAAATTAGAAGTTTCTTGTCCCAGGTTTATGCAGAACGGAATGTTGATGAGGCCAACAGAGCTTCCCGGCCACCCTACACAGTGGAAAATGGATATGACTTGCTTGCCCCAATCCGTCTCCAATTGAGCCAGCCCCAACCTCATAGCAGTGACGAACCAGCAAACTCAATGAAACTGGGGTAAGTTCTCTTCACAATATGACAAACTGTATACTGGTCTTTATCAGAGCAAGAGCAATTGACTTGACAAAAATCTGATGACATTCTTTCCAAAATTTGCAAAAGGTTGCAACTTCAATAGTAAAAGCAGTTCATAACTGTGGATGGTTATCACTTATCAGTCATCATCCACCACCATGATCCGAAGTTGAAATGTGCAAGCTTCTAGAGATGAGATCTCAAGCATCAGTTGAGAAATATGCTCAGTAGCAGGACCATCCGATGTGGTATGATATGTTTATACTAAAGTTAGCTGGTGTACATGATTGCCAGACCAGCTATCCATATCAAATGTGCAATAATGGAAAGCTCAATATGAGCCAGGTGTTACTAGATGTCTAAATTTAGAGATTGGTGTATGATTGCCAGACCAGCTATCCATATCAAATATGCAATAATTGAAAGCTCAATATGAGCCAGGTGTTACTAGATGTCTAAAAAATTTAAATGTGCTCAATGCAATTAAACTGCTAGATGAAATGTGGTATCTATATATGCTTTTCATAGAGAGCGATTCATAAGAAATTAAGTGAGACTTGCGCGTTTTATGATCATTATTTGATTGGAAGCTCTGATCTCTGTGCTCTTTTCCGTAATAGTATACATTCTTCAATTCTTTAATTGGAAGTTCATGAAAGATGGCAATGAATAAGAAGTTTACAAAATAATAATAATAATAATAATAATAATAATAAATGTCCTGATCTTACAAGATACCAATTTCCAATGGGATAAAGTATAGTTAACCAAATCAGAAAGCTTGATTTATAATTAACAAAACATAATCCTAGTAGTAAAACACAATAAAACCTAGTGATTAAAGAAACAAAAACTAGGCAATAAGGGAAAAGGTGCATAACTAGAACATGATATTTTCAGATTGCAAATGGAGGGAAAAGCTGCATTTTTCTATCATTAAATGATAAAAGAAAAAAAATGATTTATATTCTCTATCATGGAATTATCAGCTAGACCTTGAATAAATACTTAATCGAAAATCATATCATAGTTTATGCAGTAATATTGTAAGAGAATGAAAAACTCAGTATCTTGAGAATATAAGTTATAGAGCTAAAAACATATGAAGAATGCTTTGTGGAATTGACGTCCGTTCCTCATTTCCCTTTTCCAGGTCTAACATAGAACTCCGCAGACAAGCTCTAATCAGACAGGACTCCTCAGTAAATGCAAAGGATAAAATTCAATATCTGAAGTTCATTACCATTCAGGATCCTTTATAGCACAAGGAAGAGAAAATAAAAGCATTTTGCTTGTGTTTGCGTAAAGGAATTCAGTAAATAAAGGGCAGAGCATCCAGCATGTTGTTCAAAGATTTTTCAGCACTGTCATTGAGCTGCTACTATACAAAGCAATAAAAGTCCTTTTTCCAGTTAAAATTGGGTTGCCTAAAATAACAAATAGATAATGTTCATCTACGGCAGCTTCTAAGAATATAATTTGCCATTCAGAACATAGATTAAAAATTACCTCTCAAAAATGGCCCATCAATATATTATGTGAAGCCAGCAATAGATTCTCCACTTCAAAAGTGACATTCCAAATTAATAGGCATGTTCCATCAAACTTGAAAACAAGAGAAAACAAAGAGTGAGAATTAATAGCGACAGAAGCAAGTGATGAAAACCATAGCAACACAACTATAAAGGACATTCAAATGTTCACATGCATGCAATGCATCACATACACATGCTGATTCATCTGGCAGTATGTCGATGCTTCAACAGACCTATGCTTTATTCACACGCATTAAACAAATGAAATGGGAAGGGATAGTGCGAGAGAGTTTACATGGAACTGGTATTGTTTTGACATCGATTTCCAGTTTAAAACTAAAAACACTGTTGAAAAATAAAACTTACACTTATCTGTATTTCCAACATCAACCGAGCTACCTTTGCGATAAACAATATATTTGTAATTCCATTCATAATAAAAAGAAGAGCTGAAAGATTATAATGATTATTCTTTTAAAGAACATGTGTGACCACAGTCTCTCTTTGAGCCTCTGTTCTGTTAAAGGTTTTATGATTTTAATTTAGTCTTAAATGGCAACTGTATAGACCCACTACCACACATAATGATGCAACTATGAAAAAAAAGGGAGGATTTACTTCAAGGGAATTTTTTAATTTCTGCAAGTCAAAGATTCCTAAGTGAGGCTCCTGGCAACACATGATGGAGAGGAATTTCTTTTAGTCTATTAAGTTGGGTCAAAAGTGAGCTTGGGCCTAAATTAACTTCTATTTAGGTAATCATTTCATATGTTGAGTATTTCAACAAGCAGCAGAAAATCTAAACCTTTTATGGACTAAAGTAGTTTTAATCTAGAGCAATTACCCGTTCACATAATCCATGAAGTTTTTCCAATATCTGAATCAGCACCTCTGCAACCCAAGCCCATAACTTTTACCGTTGCAGAAGCAGTTTCCCTTGAGTAAGATGGCTCTATGCAGTTAAGACCTCTAGACTAGCATAAGCAAATGTTAACAGTACATGTGCCCACTACCAGACAATGAATTCATGAAAAACTTAAAGACTATGACTGATTAGGAACTAATGTGGCATAAAGCCAGTGGCAGAAAGGTTCTTACTGTTAGCATGATCCGGATAAAGCAGTCTCCATATACAACAAGTATTCTATAGAAATTCAGCTGTAAATAGTAGTGTTTTAATAGGTTACTTATCTTTCCATACTTAGCTTGAAATTATAGCTAGAGCATGTAAATCTCTTTTCTTCCTATTTAATAGACAAGACACTCAAGAGAGGGGTCATTCAATTTTCTATTCAGCCAATTTGTCATGGTATCAGGGCCTTACCACTGAAATTACATTACAAAATCTTGTTTGTTCCCCTCTCGGTTTCTTGGTTAGTCCTAGATGCATAGGGCTCTCGATTTCTTGGCTTTTTAGTTTAGGTTTCTTAGTTGTCTTTTGGGATTTACCTAAAATAATGACATCAAGCAATTCTGACCTATTTTGTGTTCGGTTTACTGGAAAGAACTACTCAGCCTGGGAATTTCAGTTCCAGATATTTGTTACGGGGAAGGAATTATGGGGCAATGTGGATGGGAGTGATCCGGCTCCCATAGATGTGTCAAAGTAGTCTCAATGGAAGATCAAGGATGCTCGGGAAATGTCTTGGATTTTGGGGTCAGTTGATCCTCTTATTGTGCTTAATCTAAGACCATATAAAACAGCAGACTATGTGGGAATACTTGAAAAAGGTTTACTATCAACATAACAATGCTAGACATTTTAAATTAGAAAATGATATCTCTAATTATGCTCAAGGGAATCTCTCTATTCAGGATTATTACTCTGGTTTTTAGAATATATGAGTAAAATATACTGATATTATTTTTGCCCAAATACCAGCAAAATCTCTCTATTGTTCAGCAGGTTCATGGGCAAAGCAAACGGGACCAATTCTTAATGAAATTAAGATTTGAGTTCGAGATTACCCGCTCCAACCTAATGAACCGAGATTCCTCACCCTCCTTGGATGTCTGTTTTGGGGAACTATTACGGGAAGAACAACGTTTGGTTACACAAGGCAGCTTCATGCAAGATAACTCAGGGGTTGTTGCTTTTGCAGCTCAAGGAAGAGGAAGGGGCCAGAGTATGGGCAATGTTCAGTCTTATAGCTGCAAAGAGTATGGACAGATGGCAACCAATTGCAAGAAGAAATTTTGCAATTATTACAAACAGCAAGGCCATTTTATCAAGGAGTGTTCCACTCGTCCCCAAAACCGTCGGGTAAATGTTTTCCCAGCAGTATTGTCCAGCAACCTCTACATCAGCTGCAACCAGTCCTCTTACTTCAGAAATGGTACAACAAATGATTCTCACTGCTTTCTCGGCCTTGGGGCTTCAAGGTACTACTTCCGATCCTAAATTTTGGCTTGTTGATTCTATTGCCTCAAACCATATGACCAATTCATCTAGTGAGCTTAAAAATATGCGTAAGTACCTCGGTTCATCACAAATTCAGGTTGCTAATGGTGGATATATACATATTACTAGGGTTGGAGATGTTTATCCAGCTTTCAAAAGTGTATTTGTCTCACCTAAATTATCTAGTAACCTTATTTTGATCGGTCAACAGGTGGATGATAATGTAATGTGTATTTTTCTCATAATGGTTGTCTTGTGCAAAATCAGGTGTCGGAGAAGATAATTGCGAAGGGGCCTAAAGTTGGAAGACTATTTCCGCTGCATTTTTCCATTCTTAGTTCTCTCTTTTGCTTGTACTACTGTTCAAAATCGAAGTGATGTATGGCATCAAAGTTTAGACCATCCAAACTCTATTGTTTTATCTCGATTAGTAAATTCCGGTTTACTAGGAAATAAAATTAATTTCTCTTCCCATGATGTTGTCTAATTGTTCTACATGTAAATTCGGCAAGAGTAAGACTCTTCCTTTTCCTTCCCATGGCAATCGTGCTACAAAATGCTTTGATATTATCCATAGTGATGTTTGGGTCCTGCACCGATTCTATTCATGCTTGTTATAAGTATTTTGTGACATTTATTGATGATTATAGTCGGTTCACTTGGGTATATTTTCTTCGTTCCAAATTTGAAGTCTTTACAGTTTTCAAATTATATGTTGCCTATGTTAAGACTCAATTTTCCACTGGTATTAAAGTGTTATGATCTGAGGGGGGAATATATGTCACATGATTTTCATGATTTTTTACAGCAAAAGACATTCTCCATATCGTTCATGTCCATATACACCACAACAAAATAGGATTGCTGAGCGTAAGAATCGTCATCTTTTGAATATCACTCGAACCTTGCTATTTCAATTCCCCTTTCTATCATCTAAATCATAAGACTCCTAGCTATCGTGATTTGCATACTTTTGGTTCTGTTTGTTTTGTTCATTTACCTTCTCCTGAGCGGCGCAAACTTTCTACTCAATTTGCTAAATGTGTGTTTTTAGGATATATTATTTCTCACAAAGATTTTGTTTGTTATGATCTAAGTTGTGATAAATTTCGTATCTCTAGAAATGTTGTTTTCTTTGAAAATCAATATTTTTTCCCTACTCCTGTTGAATCTTCCTCGGTTGCTCCTATTCTTCCTCATTTTAAGGACATGTCACCTTTTGGGCGATTTAAACCTGGAACTGTGTATGAACATAGTTGACCAACTTTGCCTCTTACGACGACTGACCCACCACTTGATGCTGCTCCTGAGCTGCCGGTTCTTTGTCGCTCTACGAGGTTCTCCTATCCTCCTAATCGGTATGGTTTTTCTGTTATTTTATCTAATATACATGTTCCATCATGTTACTCACAAGTTATCCAACATGAGTGTTGGCAGACAGCCATGCTAGAAGAACTTCGAGCTCTTCACGGTAATCATACATGGGATCTTCTTCCTTGTCCTCCCACGGTTAAGCCTACTGGGTGTAAATGGGTGTACTCGATTAAGCTTCACTCTAATGACTCTCAATCGCTATAAAATACGCTTGGTTGCTCTTTGCAATAGACGGGAATATAGTGTGGATTATGAGGAGACCTTTGCTCTTGTCGCCAAGATGACTACAGTCCATACTATCATTGTCATTGTTGCTTCCCAGGGTTGGCCACTTCATCAAATGGACATCAAAAATGTTTTTCTCCATGGTAACCTTAAAGATATTGATATGACACCTATATCGGGTTTGGTTTCCTCTTCTCTGTCAGTTGTGTAGATTGAAGCGATCCTTATATGGCTTAAAGCAAGCTCCTCGTGCCTGATTTGATAAATTCTGCACTACCTTGCTTCGCTTCTCTTTTGTGCAAAGCAATTATGATTCCTCTTTATTTCTTTGCACCACCTCTGTTGGTTGTGTTCTCCTCCTTGTTTATGTTGATGATATTGTCATTATCAACACTGATTCTTTATTGATCAGTCAACTTCAGTAGCATCTTCGAGATTGCTTTTATATGAAGGATCTTGGTTCTCTTACATATTTTTTGGGTTTAGAGGTCCATTCTTCTTTTAACATCTATGTGAGCCAGCAGAAATATGCTCAAGACTTGATTGCGTTAGCTGGTCTTCAGGATTTTTCTCCCGTAGATACTCCTTTGGAGATGAATGTTAAGTTTCAACGTGATGGTGATCTTCTACCCAATTCGACGTTATATCGACAATTGGTTGGCAGCTTGAATTATTTTACTTTAACTCAGCCTTATATATCCTTTGTTCAGCAAGTCAGTCAATTTATGCAATCTTCTCGTCATCTAAACTTGGTTGTGGTTTGTCGCATTATTCAATATCTCCTTGGTTCTTCCGACCGAGGTCTCTTCTACCCGGTTGGGTCTCCTTTTCGCCTTATTGCATTTAGTGATGTTGATGAAGCTGGTTATCCTGATACTCGTCATTTCATCACCGATTGGTGTATGTTTCTTGACGACTCTTTGATCTCTTGGAAGAGCAAGAAACAAGATCGCGTTTCCAAATCCTCGACTAAGTCTAAATATCAGGCCATGTCCGTTGCTTGCTCGGAGATAGTTTGGCTTCGTGGTCTCCTTGCAGAAATTGGATTTCCTCAGTCCTCTCCTACTCTTCTCCATGCTGACAGCACAAGTGCTATCCAGATTGCCACCAATTCTGTTTTTCATGAGCGTACTAAACATATCGAAGTAGATTGTCAATCGATTTGAAAGGTCGTGGATTCTCATGTTATTTCTCTTCCACATATCTCCATTAATCTTCAAATTGCTGATGTGTTTACCAAGTCCATGACTCGTCAACGCCATCAGTTTCTGATTAGCAAATTGATGTTTTTGGCTCACTCAGCATCAATTTAAAGGGGGATGTTAGCATGTTCCGGATAAGATGTTAGCATGATCCGGATAAAGTAGTCTCCATATACAACAAGTATTTTATAGAAATTCAGCTGTAAATAGTAGTGTTTTAATAGGTTGCTTATCTTTTCATACCTAGCCCGAAATTGTAGCTAGGGCATGTAAATCTCTTTTCTTCCTATTTAATAGACAAGACACTCAAGAGAGGGGTCATTCAGTTTTCTATTCAGCCAATTTGTCACTTACCTCCATCTGTTAAACTAAGTGTTTGTTTGGAAGTATAATTGAAGTTGCTTTTGAAATGATTTTTGTTTATAAATGTATCTAAATGATATTTTTTTTAATTTTTAAAAAATATTTTTAACATCAACACATGAAAATGACTTAAATACACCAAAAACATTAATTTAAAGTACGAAATAAAAATTAAAAAAAAAATCATTTTTTTTCAAAAATACTTTAAAAACATAGTATCTAAGTGTCTATCTAGGAGCGCGTGGTAAAGGTTGTTTGAAGTGTTTTCTTGCTTGGAAATTGATTAAAATAATATTTTTTTTATTTTTTTAAACCTCATTTTTCACATATAACATCAAAAAAATCTTAAAAAAAATGAAGCTAAAAAAAATCAAAGTTTTTCAACGGCATGTTCCAACTGAAATCCCAAACACCCTATAAGTAAATAGATCAAGCAACTCATCAAACCATGTATTTTAATATTAATTTATAAAGAAATACGTTCTTTTAGACATACATGAGTTGAAATTTTAATTTATTTACTATACTTTTCTAAAATTTATGTAGAGGTCTTGCCAGAAAGTAGTTGCACGTACCAAAATCAATCACCACGTCTCCTGAATAAATCATATCTTATTAACCAATAATGGGAAGCTGGTAGCCCTAGTTTCTAGAAACATAAACGAACATGATCATAAGCAAGAGAGTAAAAATAAAACTGACGTGGTTTTATTATGAAATAGAAATTATGAAATAGAGGCACAAATTTCTAGCTTTGAAGTGATAAAACATTTACTAAATGGGTTGTTTGATAAACTTAGAAACAAATTTGTCCTTGAGCACTGAAAGAAAAGGCAATCGTTAGTTAGAGAAGAAAAAAAGAAAGCTCTACCTTTACTACAGCATGAAGGGGGTAATGACACAGTAAGCCTACTGAAATTTGAATTTTAGATATAAAATCAGAAGCAAGAAATCAAATTTCATTGTGTTGAGATGGAGCAAGTGGTGGCACAAATGAATTGTCCCAATAAGACTTTTTTCTCTCAATTAGAAATCACCCATTAAAATGCATCCTGAAATCTCCTTTCTGTAGTTTCTGGATACTAGAAGATCCATTAAAAAGATTGAGAAAGTAACACAAACTTGGACATGGCACCACCCAAAATCATCTATACCTACAACTTCAAACACCATCTACAGTTGCTCATTAACCTATGTGCTCTCAATCAGCATAATGATGACCAAACCTAATTAAAGAATCTGTGTATTCAATCAGCAAAAAGCTTAGCATTCACCTCATATAACCTAAGGAAACCCCTCTCGCACCACTGTGTTAATTCTTAAGACAACACCACAAATCAAATTCTTACATTTATAGAGTTCCCGAAACCACTACGTTGTAACAATTCTTTTCTACAGCAAAGGAAGAAAAAAAGGTAGGCCATGTCAAGCAAAGAAAAAAAAGCCATCCATTAAAACCTGGATAACCACAAACCATATAGAATCGCTAGATAGACTAGAAATCTGATGCAGGTAATCAACGATCACATCAGTATTAGGTCAGGCAACAATATTCCATCACACACACAAAATAAAAGACGAGGAAGAAGAAAAAGTTACAGAGACAACATATTACTGAAATATGTGTATGTGCGTAGGAATGCTCATTTACCGACAGGAATCAAAGCCGCTGCAAAGATTTGACAGTACAAAAAAAAACTGTCAAAACAGAAAAGAACATGGAAGTGAAGGTTCTTTGATAGCTATGGAAGTTCACGTACTGAACCGGTAGAGGAGAGAAAATGAAGACGACGGGGAGCAAAGGGAGAGAGATCCGATCATTATTCTCTGGAAGTGAAATGGAAGAGTGGCGTCTGTTCATGTTGATGTAGATGGACATAAAAAGCTGCAGCTTGTAGACGTGGATGGGAGAGAGAAGAAAATATCTCAACCAACTTTCTAGTGTCGAGAGGTTTTTTAATCTTTTAATTAGGATAGGATGAGGCCAACATTTGGGATTGAGAATGCACCCGGCCGGGTTTCTGCCTTTTAACGGGCCCACGTGTCTGAGATGATTGGGCCCACCTATTTTACAGTCCGGCGTGGAGAGTGAATAGACCACTAGGGCCGAGGGGGGATTCACAATTTTTTTTAAGAATAAAATTTTAATGCCAGGGTCATTGGTCAGCGAAAGGTTGTTGCTCATAAATTCTTATTGTTCATGGTATAATAAATTATCCCATTATGAGTGTTTATCTTTAACAAGTGTTTTGTTAAGAGATTTGTGGGCCCTGTAATAGTAAATATAAATATAGAAACAATATTAAGTTTTCAAAATGTCTGTTTGTATTATGATGTAATAAATATTTTGGTATGAGAGTACAAGTTTTAAACTTGTCTAGATTGTTTGGACTGATTTTATATATTTCAAACCCATTAATTCTCTTTTTCTTGAAAATATTATATATTTACACTGTAACATTAATGATAATTAAATGTCCCAGTTATATTTATTTAAAGAAGTATAAATAACTTTATCATTATCATTTATGATAGACAAACATCTCACATTATATTTCATATTGATCTATCTTGATAAAGTATTAAATCCTTAATGGTTAGCATCTAGGAGGGGCTTTCCTTCGCATTCAGGCTCAATACTTGGTTGAGCTCGTGCCAAGTTGGAGTGGCTCTAATACAAGTCATTTTAGCACCTAGGATTAACATTTAATTGAGTCTATACCAGGTTAGTTTTGCTCCAAGACAAATTCTTTTAGCATGTAGGCTTAGCATTTGGTTGGGCCAAATCCAGGTTGGGTTCTCCTTGGGGCAGGTCCCCGTGGCATTTGGGCACAGTATTTGACCAAGTTGGGTCCATCCTGGGGAAGATACCTTTGGCCCCTAGGCTCTACACTTGACTAGGACCATTGTAGGCCAGGTCTTTCTTGGGGCAGGTCTTTCTTGGGGCACTTCGACTCAATGCTTATCTAAACTTAAGCCAAGTTGGGGTTGTCACGGGCCAGGTCTTTTTTATTTTGGACTTGGCCTTGGTTGGATCCATGTCATTGTTTTTTTAAGAAATGGTTGAACCCTAATCTCCTTTATAAGGAATGAATTCTCTTGATCATCAATTCCCTCGAGTTTTTATGTATTCCATACGAAGGGATTTAAGAGACCTTCTATTAAATAAGTGGTCAAAATCATTTTGAAAAGTAATGTCCCACATTGATTGCACTAAACATTTAATATCGCAGGGCTATTATCCACAAGGATTACGATCTTATGTAAAAAGGTTTAAAAATTATTTGTATTACCAACGGGGGCGTGGGTGGACTGGTAGGGGGTCCTCCCAGCTTAACCAAGGTCTCGAGTTCGAGCCTTGGGTATGCAGCTGCTTTAAAACTCGCTTGGGAGAGCTTTGCCACCTTTAAGGGTCCTACCCGGCTCGAATCCGGATTAGTCGGCAGTGGCCGGATTACCGGATGGTTTCTACCAAAAAAAATTATTTGTATTAAGATCCAAGTTTCTTTGCAATAAATAACTAAACTACAACCTCTTAACCAATCATAAAAGAAAAGGTTGTCTTTAATATATTGTCCAGGTAAACCTCCTCATTCTTCTTTATTTCCATGCTTTTTTTGTTTCTTTATTTTCCAAATGGCTTATAGTTCTAATAAGGGTCATAAAATTGTAAGCTTTGAGTAAGATTTCAAACTTAAACCTAGAATTGAACTCACTCGTCAAAACTTTAGTGCCAATAAGATAAAACTTAAGTTATAGAGTATCAACACAACCTTACTCCATTGAAAGGAGAGGTGAGACCATCTCCATTGATGTTTCAAACCTTAAAAGATGAGCGAGACTACCTAAAACTCCTGTATATGAGGATCCAACCATTTTATCACTTGCAAATCTCATCTATTAATTCTAAGCAACTAGGATGCTTCATAGCTCGAGTGTCTAATATGGATGGACGAATCAATTAGGTTCAATTAGTTTGCTAACAAACTGCTTGGGGTGAGCTTATCATCATTGCTTCTTTGCTCATATATAAGTCATAAGACTCTAAAAGGATAGTCTAAGTGAACCTAATAAGGAATGAATTGGGTTACGATTACTTTTTACTCAATAATAGCAATTATAGAAACTCAATATAATATGAAAGTAATAAACAATATTAATATGATAATTAAAGAGCTGGAATTTAGAGAAAAAAAGACATTAAGTTTTATAGAGGTTCAATAAAGTGCATGCTACTCTCTTTAAATTTTCATTAAAAAGTTTCGATGTCACACACTTCTCTCCTACACACACACACACAGGTAGAGTTTCTTTTATATTCTAATTCTTGAAAAATTATATAGAATATGTTCATCAATAATATATATGTGTGTGTCTATATCTTAAAAGACCCAAAAACATAAAAAAAATTGTATTTTCGAGCTGTCTATCATAAAAAAAAAAAAAAAGAGAGAGAGAATAAGAAGGGGGAGGAGGATTTGGTTTTGAAAGATACGGACAAACCAAAACTATAGATATAAATAAACTTATGATTTGTTTGCCTGGAGGTAGTTCGGGAAAGTCGATTAAGAGATGAAAAAGCTTTTTAATATAACGATATATCTTTATTTATTTTTTTAAATAAAAAAAACTAGGTTGATAGTATGATATGGGTCTGAAAATGAATCAATTCCCGAATCAGATTTTATCCACGACCCGGAACCGAACATTTGAGTCGGGTTTTACAACCCTATAAATAGCCCGCCAACCGGCAACTTTCCTACCGCGCCACGGACCAAGCGCGCCCTAGCCATCACGTTGATTTAACGGCAACAACTAACATTCTTGCTGCAGCAATCCGGTTCTCCTTCTTCCAGTCTTTGAAATAAAATTATGGCTCTCTTACACCGGAAAGCATGGAGATTTATCTTCTCCTCTTCACGCTTATCCTCTCTTTCACCATCCGCAGGTCGAGAATTCCGTTCAGATGCGGCATTAGAAGCCATATCAAAAGCAAATGAAGAAAAAACCCCAAACATTGTGCTCTATAACTACCCTTCTTTCTCCGGTGCTTTCTCCGCTTTATTTGCTCACCTCTTTCACTCTCGTCTCAATCTCCCCTGCCTCATCTTGCCTTTCTCATCCGTCGAACCCTTCAGGATTTTAGATTTCAGAATTGAAGGGCTTGAGAGATGTTACCTTCTTGATTTTATTGGTCCACGTGGATTTGCGTCAACTCTTTCCCGCCAATCAAATTGCGAGTAAGCTAAAATGGCACATTGATTTTTTTCTCTTTTTATTGAGAATGCGAACTGGTTTGTTTTAGGTCTTTTATTTTTTTTTCCTTGCAGGGTAATTTGTTTTGATCATCGAAAATCGGTGCTTTCAAGGGTTCAATCGATAGAGGATTGTGGAGAGAAAGTTAGGATTACTGTTGACGTTGAGAAGAGTAGCTCCACTTCTGTCTATGAGTACTTCTCGAAGAAGATTCTAGATAACAACGTAAGTATTAGCAGTAGGTGGTAGTGGTGATTTCAGTTATTACCAATTTAATATAATTTTTTGGGTAATTTAATTATTGAGACTGGGAGTTTGTTTTTCTTTTATTAAAATAAGGGGGGAGTTGAGGGATTATTGAAACCGGAAGATCAAGACCGTGTTGAAATGATTCTCAAGTACATTGAAGATATGGACCTTCGATTGTGGAGTTTACCGGACATTAGAGCTTTTAATGTTGGAATTGGTGAATGGCGCTCCAAGTTTAATTATGTCACCAACCCGTATATGTTCGAAGAGGTTTGTGCTTTGGATTTTGGTATCTTGCCGTGGATTTCTGTTTTGGTGTTTCGAATTCGTGTTGTAATTATTGAAATAATATATTTTAATGCCATTGGTTTAAAGCTTGAAGATCCTTAGAAGATGTTTTGAATTAGTAAAATAGCCTTTTCTTGTCTTTGTTTTTACCTGACATCCATTTTTCCTATAAATGATGGTAACTGCTGGATTTTAACTTGCATTTGTAGTAGCTTCTGGAGATAAGTCCTGTTGATATAATTGAGAAAGGAAATTCAAATATTTCATCGTGTTGGGCTGATGCTAGTAAGTTGATGGATAAGGTTTTTAAAGTTCGATTGGGTCGAGGATTTTATGGAGAATGCCTGGTAATCAGAATCCACCATTTCTTAGATAAATCTTTTTGTGCTGTAGTTTTTCTACCTAATCTTAGGCTTCAACAGATGATTTGACTGACATGGAATATAAAGGCTATAGTTTCTTATCCCAGTAGTTTTTTTGGCCTTATCCTGCTTCTGTTCTACTTTTGTAGGGAGTTAGAGCAGATGGCAATTCTCATTTAAGTGATGAAATCGGCAAGGCACTTAGTGTAAAAAGTGCTGCAGCTGGTCTAAGGTAAACTCTTTATTAGTTTGTATGTGGACATTCTCTTCTACTCTGGCATTGTCATCTAAATATAGAGAGTAGTATTTCTAATTTCTACTATGGTATTTACAATATTAAACATGAACCTGACTTGACATCGGGAGTAATTTTTGCTTATGTAGCTGATTGGGGCCCTTAATTTCCTTCAGAATTCCTTAAAGTTTCTAATTATAGTACAACCGTACATCATCTCATGCTGAATGTATTAATGATTTCAGGCCCATAGGAGCTGTTGTGTACATGCTACGAAATAATCTTAAGATGTGCCTGAGGAGCATTGATAGTGCTACCGATACCTCTGAAGTTGCAAAGGTTGTGCATTTTGACTTATGAATATCTTCTTACTTCCTGCATTGACTGTTTTGGGAGAACATTCAAAACAATTTTTCGTTGGCTTTCTGAACATGAAGGCATATGGAGGAGGTGGCTCACCAAGTTCCAGTTCCTTTATAATAAGGATGGATGAGTATAATCAGTGGCTTTCAGTAAATGCATCGTGATCGCATTCACTTGGTAAGATTTATAATTAGGACTTTCTGATCATGATGTCAATTGAAGTTTGCTAAAGCACAAAAAATATCATGCCTGCAACATTTCCATGTACCTTTTCAGTTTCTTTGTCTACTTTATGTCATTCACGATACACCATATACATGTTATTTCAATATCAATAATACCATATTCATGTTATTTCATAACAGCAAAGGGTATCCATACATCAAACATGCATGTTATTTCAATGAAAATTCACTCATGGTTCAGCATTTTTCTGTGTTCTATCATTATGAATGGCTTGATTTCTTATGCGTGGCTATGATATAGTCAAATCAAGCTAAATAGTCCTTGACTATAGGGTAACATGATGTCCATAAAAATATGGAGTGTCCTATTATCACATACCAGTTCAAGGGAATGAGTATACTTTAGTATCAGTGCTGTGTATGGCATTCACTATGATAAGAAACATCTGCCAAGTATAATGCACCTTTCTATGACAATATTTTGTCGTCATTCCTTCCACCGGTCTAGTATAGTGTGCCAAAAAAGCATCCTGGCCAAAATCCAAGTGACTCAGTGTGAAGTAAGATGGTTTTGTCTGAAGGTATTCAAAAATGATTCATTTCCTTGGATTTTATTTCGATATATACATGAGACCTTGCCACTATGGCCTGGTGGGTGTTGTTGAATACCTGCTAATCCTACCCCGTGTAACTTTTAAACAGAAACTTGTATCAGAAGAGCAACGAAGTAAGTTTGCTGGAAAACCATCAACTCTTGTGCCCTTGGCTGTTGGACAAGATGCCAGCTCACCATCTGCACCCCCACCAGGTCAAACTTCTATGCAGACTGAGAAGTAAAAAAGCACTGCCATGATAGCCACCCCAGCATCCAATGATTCCATGCTGAAAGAACAGAATCGTATCTCTGCCACCACGGCTTCTGTAACGGAAGATGAAGAAATTGAAGATTGTTCCAACCATGATTCAGGCATTGTAGTTTAATGGTGTTCCCTGTGGCATCATTGCAGTTGACCCAAGGAAAGAAATGGCCTGAGCCATGCCTCGCATATCCATATGTTTTGAAGCATGCATTGGATAGACTCTTCTGCAAAATTACAGGAACTAATATATAATTTACTCTATGATCGATTGTATGGAACCACTCGCATGAGTAGCATCAACCGGCTACTTTTCCAACAAGCCATTCCCTTTTACACCATGGAACCACTCAGCAAAATGTTAGAATTTTTTATTTATTTATTTATTTCATTATACAACATTAAGTTGGTTAGGAGTTGAGCTTTCTTATTGAGCATGAGTCTAAGATTTCACAAATTATTGTGTAGGCATTGCTCACGAGTTAACATGTCAGCTACACGCATGAACTGTTTTTTTAATAATATTTGTTATTGTTGTTGTTGTTATTATTATTATTATTATTATTATTATCAAACCTCTCTATTTTTTTTTATCATAATAAAGGAAAAACGTAATAAAAATATCTCAAGTAAATTTTGATTTCATGAGTTATTAAGCTATTTATTATTAAAAAAATAAAAAGAAAGTTTTTACATACAAGGTTTTTTTTTTTTTTGCTTTTAAAATAATAAACAGATAAAGTCAACCTGTTCGAAACATTATCCTTCCAGCCCAATTCGTTGGATTTTACCTTGCATGACAAAGGGCCTGTTTGGGAGAGCGGTAGCGGTTGCGGTTGTGGTTGAAAAAATGGAGTTTTGAAAATGGAGTTTTTAAAATGGAGTTTTTAAAAATGGAAAGTGTTTGGTTAAAACTGTGGTTGAGTTGAAGGTTGAAGAAAAAGGAGTTTTGGTGTTTGGTTTCCAAACTTTTCAAACTGCTTTTAACTTGTGAAATTACTTAAAAGGGTATATATATATATAATTTTTTTAAATATTGTAAATTTAATAATGATAATAATATTATGTAATTAATAATTCATGAAAAAACAAATATTATTTTTTATTCTCCCATCAAACTAAAAATATAATTATCAATTACTAAAATTAACACACTAAATAATATATTTCAAGTAACTAATAAGTTTAAACATAATTAATTAAAATACATTTCATTATAAATAATTCAATCAAATTAATTACAAATTAAAATCTCTATTTTTTTATGCTAACTATTATTATTATAATAATATTATAATAATAATATAATAATTATTATAATACAATAATTAATAATAATAATAATAATAATTAATTATTATAATTAACAATAACAATTAACCTGCGCCGATTCCCTTAATATAAATCCCTACCCATTCCCATTCTCATCTACCCATTACCTGCGCCGCCCACCCCATTTTCTACTTCCCTCTCCCCCACCGTCCTCTTCCCTTTTCCCTCTTCTTCCACCACCACCACCACCACCACCACCACCACTCAAACTCTTCCCCGTCCTCCTCGGCCATGCACTCTGCTATAGTCAGTGAGCAGAAGCAGAACCTTTTTCTCCAAAATCCGATGACTCGTCAAGCCGTCACGAAGCTTCTCGGCTCGATCGCGTCACGCAAGCCTTCCTCCACCTCTTCTCTCCTCAACCTCTCACCGTCGCAGACTCGCTATTATGCGGCGGCTCCACCACCACCTCCTGCGGTTTTCGTCGACAAAAACACTCGCGTGATATGCCAAGGCATCACTGGCAAAAACGGCACTTTCCACACCGAACAAGCCATCGAGTACGGCACTAATGGTGTATTTGTTTATGTGTGTGCATGTTTGGATGTGGTTTGTGCAGACGGAGAAGAAAGAAAGGTCAGAAGAGTAAAGATTTTTCAACGGATATATTATTGTAGGCAGATGGTGAAACTTGGCTTGAAACGGCGATTGAAAAGCTCCTATTTCCAGCTTCTCGGAAAATGGCGTTTTGATCAATTTTTTGGTGGGCCCCACATGTTTTTAAATGGCGTTTTGATGTTACCAAACACCATTTTTGCTCCAATCTCCGTTTGGCTCTCCAATCTCCGTTTCAAACGCGGAGCCAAACGGATGCAAAAACATCATCACAAGACAGTTGCGAGTATCGGCTCACAGTTTCTTATAATAACATAAAATTCCTTGTAGTAAAGGCAAGAGCCAAAATCCAATAAACTCTGGCCATTCAAATTGTTACCCAGACGTGGCAAATCTGCTCTACCTTTTCAAAGTCACGCATGATCCTCCTCCTTTTTCGGACGAAATATGAACCAGCAATTTGCTATCATCCCATTCCTATTTTATAAGTCAACCGGTGAAGGTAAACACTAAACTGCAAAATTACTACAATTTATTGGACCGGGAAAAATGGGTATTTTTTTTTTGGTTTTTTTTACCAACAACGTGAGCATATTTTAATGTGGTTAACATAACAGTTGAGGCTGTGTCTCATTGTTTAGCAGTAAAATTATTTAAAATATCCATTGGGAAGTTTCCTCGATGCTGCAGAAACTGCAACAGCACGTATACCTGTCTGTGCCTTCCATCTCTCATAATCTCTGGACTTTTTCTCCCCACTCAAATTATTCTTGGAAAGGTAACCCGTTTTTTCTTACATCCTGTTTGAACAATTCAATACGGTCTGACTGGTTGTTTATTTTTGAACCACTGACCCAAAGAGGGCTTCTGGGCTTATCTGCTCTCTTTCTGCTGATCTCTGGTGGCTTTTGAGGATTCTTGATCTGGTATTTTCTTACTGAGGCCATTCCTCTGCAAAATTTCAGTCTTTTCAATGAGGTAAAATAATTCCTTATTCTGTGTTTAATTTAGGATTATATGTGATCATTTTGAGTTTTTTGGGATTGAGTGTAAGCTTAGAGATTGGGGATTTGTATTCCTTGTTTCAGGGTTTGATGAGCTGACAATTTGGAACGTTAGAGGCTTATAGGTGTGGATTACTTGTTTGTGGCATATTTCGCGAAGAATTCTGTTAGGTTCCTTTCTTGCATCTCTAGTGCTGGCTTCTATTGAGGCAGTCGTAAGTGATTTTTGTTTGATTCAGTGTCACCTTCTTCAGGTCTGATATTGGAGCATTCAAGGGGGTTTTATGTCTAATCTTGTGATTTGATCATTGAAGAAGGATTTTGATGTTGAACTCATATTGATATGTTAGCAAAGTTGACTTGGCAAATTTCTGGATTGGATTGGCTTGAGTTATTTGCTTGGTACATTTTGGATTTGATATTCATAGATAGCTAAAGCGTTATGCATCCAGATAGGGAAGAGACTGTTGGGAACGGGGAGGCAGAGGAGATGGACGAAGGCCTCAAGGAGGATACATCTCTCGGGGATATCCCTCTCTACCGCCCCCGTTTTTCAGGTATGGTGAGACAGAAAGCCTATATATTTGATGGTAAGGGAAAGTATTACAACAAAGATTGGGATTTTGCGGAACCCAAAGAAAATGAGTTCTGTTGGTACCATGTAGAGCTTCCAAAAATTAATCAGAAGCTACCGCTCTTTGCACAATGCCTCATTGACATTCTTTGCCCTCCTTTGAAACTCCAAGATATTCTTTCACTAGTTAGCAATGGACCCTTATGTAGTCATGTTGATGGAGCACTTGTTTTCAGAGTTAATTCTTCTGGTCCTCCAACTAGCAATTATACATTTAGATTAGCTGCTAGAGTTACCGAGAATTCAGTGATTACCGTGTCACTAGGAAGGGTTCCAAGATTGGGTTTCTCACCAATGAGTGAATCACTTCTCTCTCAGATCCCAGCTGTGGAGACTTGTTCAATTGGTGGGACTCCCTCGCATCATGGAGGGGATGGAAATGAAGGAAGCGGGATTGTGATTAGAGAGCATGTTCTTGAGTTTTTATTAACAATGAACCACTCAGAGGAGGCTGATAATCCTGTGCCGGAATCCATCTCAAATCTTGTTGTTCACATCATCGACACCCATCTTGACCACCTTCAAGATATTACCACCAAATTCGAGATGGAACTAGATTCTGTGGAGCTTGAATTAGACAAAGGTAAAATTCATATATAATGACAACTGGCGGTCGTTGTTGCAAAATCAAGGTTGCCTTGTTTTTTTGTGTTGCTCTACACTTACCGTTTAGATTTCTTTTGGGTGAAACACTGTTAGTGTTGCTTTTATTGTGGTCATGAAGATAGCTAAAAGTGTTGGTTCATTCTGGTCATATGTGCTTCATATTTCTAGTGACCCTAGTGGTAACTACTATAATTTATCTGGAAGGGTTATTTGTAGATACACTTTGTGCCTCATGTTAATTTAGTAGTTGTGTAACCTTGTTTGGACGTGCTACTTCTGTTATAATTTTGGAAAATTGCAGCCTCTTATATTCAGACCTTCTGACAACATGTAGCCAACAAATGACAAATAGAGATACCAAAACTTGTCGAAAAAACACTATTGAAATGAAATTTCATAGGATTAATCCTGCATTTGCAACCGTATGGTTTTCCACTGTCACTGTCAAAATTAAATTACATCACCCATTAAATAGTGAATATTTACCAACCACAGCTTGCAACTTTGAATGCATGATGTGATGTGTTATTCCAGTGTCATGGTGAACTTATAGTGATATATGATTGGCTTACAAGAACATTTTTTGCACGAGGTAGAAGGTCATCAAAGCATTGCCAAAATTTATTTGCGAAAGGGGAAGCTTGTCGCTAAATGTGTTAAATACTATGTGGCAAAGCTCCCCAATAATATGAGAAACAATCTGCTGTTTGATAAAAAAGAAAATCAATTGTTTTTCACATTGATCGATCTAATTAAGAGGCTAGCTATAATAAATTTGGTTATCATGTCCCGAATGATTGTTCCAGGACAGCTATCCTTCTTCATGCGGCATGTCATTTCACAAGCCTAATTTTCCTGTAACACGTAGTCCTTTCAAATACATGATGGAATCTCATTGTTACCTTAAAATAGTTTTTTTTTATCAAAAGTTGTGCTTGATGCCTAAATTAAATCTATACAAACTCCTTGAAGAGAAAAAAAAAAAGTCTACACGAAAGTCTGGATTTCTCAAAAATATATGATAAATCAGCATGTCTACGGACCATCAAAGCACTCATGCCTCTATAGAAAGCATTCCTCTTTTATTTGTCCCGAAACTCTTTGGTGTCCTTTCTGTTTGGTACATGATTTCCTTAAACCTTTGAATGGAAACTGAGCGTTGTTTTAATGCTATACTGCAGGAGGTTTTGCACTGAAGAAACAGATGCTTGATGATAGAAGATTTCCTAAAATGCATCTTAATCTTCAACGTATATTGCAGGTAGTTTGTCCACCTTTTTTTATTTCTTGTAAAGATATTGCCGCATAATAAGATTTCTGAGTAACAATCTCACAAAATCAGTCTGGATAAGGTGCAAAGACCACCAACTCCAACAGCAGAATGCATGAAGCTTGGAGTCCTTATCTGGTACCATTGAATTCTTTTAGGGGTCCGAATCATGAAACTTTAAATCACTGCAAGTTGGCCAGTGACCATAATGGTTTTCAAGTGCTTTAGTTTTTTTACCAATGGCATCATCCCTGTATGCTGTACAGGAATGCATCCTAGAAATTGATATTTTGGATCATTTCTAGGGTACTTGGAAAATATAAAACCAAAATGCATTAAACCTTGTATTTTATCTGAACTTAGGTGATTGCTCATGGGGAGCAAGTTTTTCCACGAGTGAAAGAAAAATGTTCTTCAAAAAAATGGTTTTCCAGTGAAGACATAAACTCCCTAGAAGAGTTAATTGGAAGGCTAAGGAGGCTAAAAGAGAATGTGGGGTTTATATCAAATCGTGTCACAGCAATTCAGGCAGGTCTGGATAGCTGGCAGGCTGAGCAAATAAACAAGAAATTGTACTATCTCTCGTTCCTTTCAATAATATTCCTCCCATTGTCAATCATTACTGGAGGTAAACGTTTCTCTCCTGCTTAGCTTTTTTTTTTGGTCATAGTCACACCTTGAATAACTGTTAGAAGCATCATCTGATACGCAAACATTTTTGGAAACCCATGACAGTCTTCGGTATGAATGTGGGAGGAGTTCCATGGACAGAGCAAAAGAACCCAGAGGTGAAAGCTGGTTTCCGCAACGTGATGTTTGTCTGCGTGGGAGTGCTGGTTCTCGTGCTTCTATGCTTCCTTTTCCCAGCTCTTTACAGCCGTATAGCTGCCTGGAGACGAACGATTGCTTTGAAAAGAAGCTGGTCTCTCAACAGGAAATCTTATCTCAAGAGAACACTTCCAGTTAAAGAAAGAGACAGTTATATTCGCCTTTGAGAGAGGAAGCCAAAGGAAGAGGGTGAGGATAGAATTTTGGTACGCGAGCTTTTCAATCTCAATCTGTTCCCAGCTGCAGAATTTATCTTCACTCCTGAAGATACATAAGGGGAACTTCTTGAGCGTGGGCCGTGGATCTGTTTGTTTCCTTGATTCTTTAATCACTCTGCCTTTCTTTAACATGATCAGGAGCTTGGATGAAAGTGAGGGCTGTTAAGTTTAGCTATTTCCTCTATTAACTGAGATGTCTGCATGCCCTCGTTCAATGATAGTTGGAAATGCATTCTGCAGATTAACAATTGTCAATGATATCCTTGACCCTGCCTCAGAGATGGAAATTCTGGTAGAAGCACACGGTTTTTCTTCTTCTTTTCAAACTGGATTATAGGCAAGAGCTCTCCTTTTCTGTTTCTTATACGATCATGTTGTTAATGGCGGCATCTTTTGCAATCGTTGTAACACACTGCACAGGTATAACATTCATCGTTCTGAATATGTTTATTTTCAGAGTTTGTATTATGATTTGATATAAACAAGAGTTGTGAAAGCTGCTTCCATGGTTCTGACAACTTTCAAATCGTTCTATGATTTGATTGATATCTTTCTATGATTTGTAATATGTTGAATTTTATAGTTGAAAATGTAAAAAAGGGGAATCGAAAGAAAGCAGCAGCAGCAGATCATAAAATGTTCAGTACAAGAAATGCGTTCCTACGAGCCGCTCAAAAAAACGGAAAAGGCTGGCTTTAGCCGATGGTCAAAGATTGTACTTTTCATTCCATGGATCGTATTGTTTGAAAATTAATCGGTCTGAAAGTTGCTTTTGAATTATTATTATTTTAATTCATCATAATTTATATTTATAAAAGTTCAACAAATTTAGCCGAAAAGGTGTGAAAATTTATACAAAAGATGACTTTTATCTTTTTCTTTGAAAAAAATCCCAAGGCTTTTCGTGTTGGAGGCATTATCAACCAATAGAATATATAGTCCGAAAAATATATACCAATTATTTTTATTATTTTTAATATGTTTTTTTTAATAACTATAAAAAATATCAATAAATTTTGATTATGTTAAAGATAAGTTACATTAAGGGTCTGTTTAGGTGGGCGATTGCGGTTGTTTTTTAAAGTGTTTTTTATTTAGAAATACATTAAAATGATATTTTTGTTATTTTTAAAAAATTATTTTTGACACCAACACATAAAAATAATTTAAAAAAACAAAAAAAAAATATATCAGAATGAGAATATGGAAAGAAAAAAGAAAGATAAGAGGATGGTATATATATATATATATATATATATATAAAAGTAAAATAACAAGAGAGACCAAAGTAAAATAATCAAGAGAGTAAAGGGACCAAACGAAGCATTGCAAGTACGGGTATGTACATCTAGAACCTTCTGTCTCTCGCTAGAAAAATCCCTTGCCCTCATTAAAATTAAAAAGCCTAGCATCACAAAACCCTAAACCCTTATTTACAAACATCTACTGTAGTCTCTACGTCCTTCCCCATCTTCCAACCCAAAATAAACCGGTAGATTACATCACTTATGGCCACCTCCGCTCTCCTCCGCTCTCTACGACGCCGTGACGTCGCCTCCGCTCCTCTTTCAGCCTACAGATGCGTACGTCTCATAACATTTTTGCTCCTTTTCTTCTTCAGCTTTCCCGATTGGGTAATTTTTAAAAGATCAAACCGAGACTCGACCTGATTCTTGAAGGATAAATAAAATATGTAATGTTAGTTTAGAAAGTTGGCCCTTCAAGGACTTATCTTTGATGGGTTCTCTCATATGATTTCCTCACACAATCATGTATCGCTGTTTATATATATATATATATATATATATATATATATAAAGCTTTTGTTTTGTATTTTTTTGTGTTACCTCGTAATTACCAGATGGAATGTTTTATATTTGTAAGCCTTAAATTGAAAGTTCTTAGACATTGATTTAATAGTTTTTACCTATTTTTTTTGAAAAAAGTAGACAATGATTGCAAAATTGGTGGTTCTTATACCGATTTTATAGCTGTGGTTGGTCCGACTCATTAAAAGCTGTCTGAGAATTGAGGTTGTGATTGTGAAATGGCTGAGTTTTGGTGTTCATCTATTGTGCAGTTGACTAATAATGTGAAGCCATCGTGGGCTCCTTCTAATTTCAGCCAAAACTGGGCTAGTTTGTCCAGAGCTTTCAGGTAGCCTGTTAAATATTTGGTGACTGTATTTGTTTCAATTACCCTTTTTTATTTTCTGAAGTATTGAGTGTTTCCTATTCTGTTCAGTGCAAAACCTGCAGGTGGAGATGTTATTGGTATTGATTTGGGTACGACAAATTCATGTGTTGCTGTTATGGAAGGGAAGGTTAGAATGACATTTGTTCTGATCGTTTATATATTGATTGTTACTAGGCTTTCCTTCCCCTTTTGTTCTTATTGATCCCATGACTGTGTACAGAATCCCAAGGTTATCGAGAATGCTGAAGGATCTAGGACAACCCCTTCAGTTGTTGCCTTCACCCCAAAGGGAGAGTTGCTTGTGGGCACTCCAGCAAAACGTCAGGCTGTGACTAATCCAAGCAATACAGTTTTTGGAACTAAGCGTTTGATTGGTAGGAAGTTTGATGATTCTCAAACACAAAAGGAGATGAAAATGGTTCCTTATAAGATTGTTAGGGCTCCAAATGGCGATGCATGGGTTGAAGCCAATGGGCAGCAATATTCGCCTAGCCAAATTGGGGCCTTTATTCTGACCAAGATGAAAGAAACTGCTGAAGCATATCTTGGAAAAGGAATTGCAAAAGCTGTGATCACTGTGCCAGCATATTTCAATGATGCTCAAAGACAAGCTACAAAGGATGCTGGAAGAATTGCTGGCCTTGATGTGCAGAGAATCATCAATGAACCTACTGCAGCAGCACTTTCCTATGGTATGAACAACAAAGAGGGTCTCATTGCAGTTTTCGACCTTGGTGGTGGGACGTTCGATGTTTCTATCTTAGAGATCTCTAATGGTGTTTTTGAGGTTTGTTATGTGCTGTTCTATTTAGCTTACTGTGTTTTTCATTTAGTTTGGCAAGTTAAACTAAATGACCAGTCCTTTATTTAGGTTAAAGCTACAAATGGTGACACTTTCTTGGGAGGAGAGGACTTTGACAACACCCTTTTAGAGTATTTGGTTGATGAATTTAAGAGAAATGAGGGGATTGATCTTTCAAAAGACAAGCTTGCCTTGCAGAGGCTCCGTGAAGCAGCAGAAAAGGCTAAGATAGAACTCTCATCAACAACTCAGACTGAAATCAACTTGCCGTTTATCACTGCTGACTCATCAGGTGCTAAACATTTGAATATCACGCTGACCAGATCCAAATTTGAAAGCTTGGTGAATCACTTGATTGAAAGGACTAGGATCCCATGCAAGAACTGTTTGAAGGATGCTGGCATATCCACCAAGGAAGTTGATGAGGTTCTTCTCGTTGGAGGGATGACTCGTGTGCCCAAGGTTCAAGAGATAGTAGCTGGGATCTTTGGAAAGAGCCCTAGCAAGGGAGTAAACCCAGACGAGGCAGTGGCTATGGGAGCTGCTCTTCAGGGTGGAATTTTACGTGGAGATGTCAAAGAATTGCTCCTCCTTGATGTGACTCCCTTGTCACTTGGTATAGAGACACTTGGTGGTATCTTCACCAGGTTGATAGGCAGGAATACGACAATTCCTACAAAGAAGTCTCAGGTGAGGCATTACTTCCAAATCTTTTTTCAAATATCTATCATCGTGGGCAATAAGTTGCCATGCCTGTGCTAGTGTCCAGGTGGCCCAATTTATTGTGATATTTGTCTGTTCTAGGTGCCCCGTGCGTGTACACTACCCTGATACATTTTTCTTGGATCCCAGGTTTTCTCCACAGCTGCTGACAACCAGACCCAGGTAGGTATCAAGGTGCTACAAGGTGAGCGTGAAATGGCATCTGACAACAAGCTATTGGGAGAATTTGATCTTGTGGGTATTCCACCAGCTCCCAGGGGCATGCCGCAGATTGAGGTGACCTTTGATATTGATGCCAATGGTATTGTTACTGTTTCTGCCAAGGACAAAGCCACCGCCAAAGAACAGCAGATCACCATCCGTTCATCTGGAGGTCTTTCAGAAGATGAGATTGAGAAGATGGTCAGGGAGGCGGAACAGTTTGCTCAGAAAGATCAAGAGAGAAAGGCCTTGATTGATATCAAAAATAGTGCGGACACCACTATCTACAGCGTGGAGAAAAGCCTTAATGAGTACAGGGAGAAGATTCCCTCTGAGATCGCAAAGGAGATTGAAGATGCTGTTGCAGATTTGAGGAAGGCAATGGGTGGAGACGACGTCGATGATATCAAATCTAAACTGGATGCCGCAAACAAAGCGGTTTCAAAGATTGGAGAGCACATGTCCAAGGGCAGCAGTGGTGGAGGTGATGGTGCTTCTGGAGGAGGTTCACAGGGTGGTGACCAGACTCCTGAGGCTGACTACGAGGAGGTGAAGAAGTGAGGGGTTAGCTTTGGTTGCTGTCATTTCTTACACGGCTCTCAATCATATTTGAAACATCCTTTTTAACTATATTTGCACTTAGGATATACGATTCCTAGCGGTTTTGTATCTAAATGGTGAGATAAATTTGAATGTATTACTTTTGTTCATCCGCCAATGGATGCCGAGGCCCTTGCAATTATAATATCAACAAACCATTTTTTTTCTGGGAGGAGATTGTCTGTTCATCTGACACTGCCTATCAATGACGTGGCGGCGGAGGCCCTTCCATTGCCGTTGTTGTTGCTCACTTGCTCTTCTCCAGGTGGATAGCTACTTGAACCTGCTCACAGCAATTCTCACTACTGTAGAGAAGAAATGGCTGGGTGTCACTAGTTGCTTCTACTGATACTTGAATGGTAATTAGCAATTAGCACCTTGAAATCGTTTCCATGGCTGTTCTTCAGATTTTTTTTATTTTCATATGTTAACCTCTAGAATTTCATTGAACGAGATGTAAACTCATTTTTTCAAGCTGAAACATCAAACCACCGAAATTCAACGCAACCAAACTTAACTCCATCCACCCAACCTATCATCCGAAATTTATCATAACCTGACATTTTCCATTCTAACTAAATTGCCGACTAAAACTACACATCTCAAACTGTCATTTCCAAGATTTCATGAGATCGGTCAATCATGTTTGAGAGATTTTTATTTTTATTGTTTAAACAATGGGTGTCATTATTTAGTGACTTGTTTAGAAATTATCTGTGTTTTTGAAAAAAAAATATATATTTTTTTGTTTTTAAATTGTTTTGATGTGTTTATATTAAAAATTATTTAATAAAAATAAAAATATATCATTTTAACGTATTTTTAAATGAAAAATATTTAAAAAAATAATTGTAATCATTCTTGCAAATAAACACCTAGTCATACTTCTTTCCTCTTCTTGACTCGAATGAGATTTCTTTATTGTTTATTTAACTTAAATGAAAGTATATAGACTTTTTTATAGCATATAGTTATAAATCTTATTTATTAAGGCCTTGATAATAACAAGTTTGATTAGACCTTTCATTATAGTATTTTTTTATTAATTTTTTTTTGGTGTTTTTTTATAGTGCGATGATGAAGAGCTGTGTTAGAGGATATGCTTATGTCAACAAATGTGGTAAGAGATGAGAATGTTCTGCAATAAAATAATAAATTCATTTCATATATTTTAAAAGAAATAAAAAAAACCATAAAATTTCCAATTTCAATACAAGTCTCCCATTTTACAACAAGATGTTAAATCATCGCAGATAAACCTCCTTCCCTCAATCACTGGGGGTACCAAAACTAACCCTACTGGTTAATGCAAGCTGTCTGTGTAGTCTATAGTCTATACTCGAGTAGTGTTAAAAAATGAAAAAAAGAAAAAGAAAATAGTTGGCCAAGTAAACAAGCCTTAAACACTCATGAACCGTTAGAATAGGCCTTAAGAACTTTCCCATTGGGCTTATTCTCTACTGTTAATAAGAGCCCATGAAAATAACGGCTCATAAAAAAACGGTTAATCCTTTCTTCCTCTTTTTTTTTTATTTAAAATAATAATACAAATAATAATAATAGACATCATCGTTAATCAGCTAGGGTTTTTAGGGTTTTTGATTGCCGCTTATTCCCAACCCAACATAGAAGAAGAAGAAGACTCTCTGTCTTCTACAGGTAACACTTAGAATGCATAGCCTCTCTCAATGCGGTAACTTTATTAGGCTTTCCTTCTCCTTTCTATTCATTTCTTCAACCTTTTTTTTTTAAAAAAAGAAATAAATATTGAAGCTTAGTTAACCTCGAAAGTCCAGTTTATACCGAATCGTTCCTACTCGTTTCGCTAGCCAAAGGAAAGGAATATATGCTCGTTTTCTAATTTTATGTTTGGTGCTGTTAGTGTTTATCTAATTCCTTTTGTTTTTCTTTTCAGAAATTAGCCCAGTTTAGTTGCTGCTGTTTCCTTTCTTTTCTTTTCTTTTTATTTAGTTTTAAATGCAATTCTGTGGCTGTTATTGATGCTTGAGCTTCAGCCTCCCCACATTTTGTGAATTTTGAAGTTGAACTTTTCTGGGTTTTACTTATTCGTTGCATTGGTGTATGGTATATACAGTTTTAGCTTGAGAACATATTTTCTGGCTTAAATGGGAAGCAAGAAAAGAAGCTCCAATTCAGCAGAGGAAGTTGAGGATTCAGATAATACAAATACAAAAACTGAGAATGCAAACGTGGAGGATATGAATATTGAGAATGCAAGTTCAAATCTAAGTAGAAAGAAAATGAAGAAGGATAAGAATAAAGAAAATGAAACCCTGGACGGAGATGCTTCTAAAGCAGGCCTTTGTAATATTTCTAGTTCACTGAAGCCCATGGAAAGACGAAAGAAAAGGAAAGCATTGGATAAAGTGCGGCAGCATGCAACTTTAGAGGGTAAGGATGGGAAGACTAAAAAATTTGATGTTGATTCAAAGATTAGTGAAAATAGAGAGCAGATGGGAGCTTCCTCAAGTGGTGTGTTGCCAGAGTTTCACATTGCTGTCTTTACCGAATTGATATCGGCTGATGTGTCTGTGAGAGAAGCTGCAGTGGAGAGATTGGTCATGGAGTTGCAAAAGGTTCAGAAGGCATATGAAAATGCAGAGAATAAGGTGGTTGAAGATGGACTGAAATTGGAAGCAAAGAAGGATGATGGGCTTAATGACTGTGCTCCTTCTGTGAGATATGCTGTGCGTAGGCTTATTCGTGGTGCTTCTTCATCAAGGGAGGTATGGCTGGTTATATTGCAGACTGCTCTCTTGTTTCTTCTTTGTGAAAGCTATGTATCACGTACAAACTCACAACTTTTGCACCAAGGTCGTGGTTCTCTATATATGCTATGAGTGAATGGAAATTTGATTCATAATATCTAACGGTGAACGTTTTACTTGTTTTCAAAGTTCAATATCGCTTAGAAGTGTTTCCTAGAGTTGAATTAAACTTAGGAACTGTCTTTTTTTTCTTCTGAAAACAGTACATTTGCTTAGTTTGATCATCACCTTTCTGCTGTGTAATGATTTGTAATCATGTCTAATGCCTGCTGGGTTTTGAATTTGATGGATGATTGTGTAAAACATGCATTCTCGGTGTATCTGTTGCAATGGCATATTTCTCAGTACCTGGTCATCTCATTGGTAATACTTGCTTTGTACTTGCGACTCTGAATTTTATATGAACGTGTATACATATTATCTGACTCTTGTTTCTTGGGGTGTTATATCCTACTGGTTGTTATGCAAACATTCTTTATCAGGGGATTTAGATCTTACTAAAGCTAGATAAAATGTCTAACTGGACAACATTAACTGGGAACTGGAAATGGTCAAATGCCCAACCTTTTAGGCATCATATAATATCTTCCATAGACCATAGTATCTCTTGCATGGCTTTAAAGTTGGGCTATCTGTAACAAGAGGTTGTTTGATAACCTGTGTATACCACGTATTCTGGTTTCCCTTTTGCAGTGTGCAAGGCAAGGATTTGCATTGGGCTTGGCATTGTTAATTGGTACAATTCCTAGCATCAAAGTGGATTCAGTGATGAAACTAATAGTTGACATGTTAGAAGTTTCTTCATCAATGAAGGGTCAGGTGAGCGAGGGTAGACATTTTGTATTCTGTAGCTATCTTCTCTATATAAAATTCCTGAAGTTGCTTCTTTGTGGCACCACAGGATATAAGGGATTGCCTTTTAGGTCAGCTATTTGCTTATGGTGCTCTTGCCCGATCAGGAAGACTGGTGGAAGTGTGGATCTCTGATCATAACACCCTCTTCATTAAGGAATTCACCAATGTACTTGTCTCCCTTGCATCAAAAAAAAGATATTTGCAAGAGCCTGCTGTTGCAATTATTTTAGAAATGGTCGAAAAGGTATCTTTGACAAATGAAGAAACTTGATTGTATTGGACATTTGCATCCTTTTATTTTTCAATGGGGCTTATCATATCTTTTTTGGGAGGGGGGATTCCCTTGTTTTGGATTTTCCTATTCATTATGTATGTCTTGCGATTCCTGCTGCCTCTTGATCCCTCCACTGTTATGTCTTGTAACTGCAGTTGCCAACTGAGGCTGTGTTGAATCACATACTTGAAGCTCCAAGACTGCGTGAGTGGTATGAATGTGATCCTGATGCTGGAAATCCTGATGCTTTGCTTTTAGCTTTGAGAATTCGGGAGAAAGTTTCTGTTGATAGTGAAATTTTTGGAAAGATTTTGCCCCATCCCTTCAGCCCTAGTAGGCTTTTTGCATCTGATCATTTGTCCTCTATTACTAACTGCCTGAAGGTGACTAATTATTTGTGCATGAAGCGTGATATGCCAATCTTGTAAAAGGTTTCATATGTACTCATGATATTATTGTTTGTGGAACATGGCAGGAATCAACATTCTGTCAGCCTAGAATCCACGGCGTGTGGCCTGTTCTGGTAAATATTCTTTTACCTGATGTCGTTATGCAAGCTGAAGATGTGGTATCAGCTTCTAATTCTCTGAAAAAGCATAAAAAAAGTCGCAAGTCTAGCTCTTCTGAAGAAGAAGTTGTCAAGACTGTTCAGTCTTTCTGTGAGGTTATTATTGAAGGGTCCCTTCTTCTCTCTTCTCATGACCGCAAGCACTTGGCATTTGATATTCTGCTTCTTCTTCTCCCAAGGCTCCCCGCATCATTCATTCCATATGTTCTTTCTCACAAAATTGTGCAATGCTTGATGGATATACTTTCAACAAAGGACTCTTGGCTGTATAAAGTTGCTCAGCATTTTCTTAAGGAATTGTCAGATTGGGTAGGAAATGATGATGTCAGAAGGGTTGCTGTTGTAGTGGCTTTACAAAGACACAGCAATGCGAGATTTGATGGCATCACCAGAACAAAAACAGTTAGAGCTTTGGTGACAGAGTTTAAAACCGAATCCGGTTGCATGCTGTTTATTCAGAATTTAATGAGCATGTTTGTGGATGAAGGTCATTCTTCAGATGAACCCTCAGATCAGAGCCAGACCACTGATGACAATTCAGAGATGGGTTCAGTTGAGGATAAAGATTCAATTAGTGCAATGGCAAACTCTGATTTCTTGAAGAGTTGGGTGGTGGAATCCCTCCCGAGTATATTGAAACATTTGAAGCTGGAGCCTGAAGCAAAGTTTCGAGTGCAGAAGGAAATTTTGAAGTTTCTAGCTGTTCAGGGTCTGTTCTCTGCATCTCTTGGCTCTGAAATTACATCTTTTGAATTACAGGAGAAATTTAAGTGGCCAAAGGCAGCAACTTCAAGTGCGATTTGCAGAATGTGCATCGAGCAGATCCAATCACTGCTGGCAAATGCTCATAAGATAGAAGGGTTGCATTCTTTGGCAAGTGGCCTGGAGCAAAGTGATCTTGGATCTTACTTCATGCGTTTTCTCAGTACACTACGAAACATTCCTTCAGTTTCTCTTTTTCGATCTTTGAGTGATGAAGATGAAAAGGCATTTGAAAAATTGCAAGAAATGGAAACTAGGCTGTCTAGAGAGGTAAACTTTTCTTCCTTGCTTTCACCAACTCCAATTATTCTTATATTTGAATATGGACATGAAAGTGGTTTTGATTTCAGACTCGGGATGCATACTGAATCTTCAAATTACAGATTATATTATATGTGCTGAGTAAACTTTAAAAACTGAATGAATGAAAGGCTTGCATTGGATGTTATTCAGAATGTTTTCACCTGTAGCTTGCAAAAAATTTTCAGTATGGGGTTTGCCTTGTGTGGGACTTTTCCGTAGAAAGTCTACCAATAACTGTTTTCCCTTGCCTTATTATGGATGCTTGAGAACTAATATATTTGCTCTTTGGTCTCAAATGCTAGCATATCATATGTCCTTGTGCTCTCAACTCAGGTGTCTCTCTATCTGCTCTTTTATATTGTTTGAGGATGCCTAGCTTTTAAAATGTTTTAATGATGCAGGAAAAAAATTGTGTGATTGGTGCTGAAGCAAATAAATTGCATGCAATGAGGTGCTTGCTGATCCAGTTGCTGCTTCAAGTACTCCTTCGACCTGGAGAATTCTCAGAAGCTGCATCTGAACTTATTATATGTTGTAAGAAAGCTTTTGCAGCTTCTGATCTTCTTGACTCCTCAGGAGAAGAGGAGTTGGACAATGACGCAGATCCTAAGTTAATGGATGTCCTTGTGGACACATTCCTTTCATTGTTGCCACAGTCATCAGCTCCCATGCGCTCCGCTATTGAGCAGGTGTGTACTAATGGCAGGTTTAGTTTTGTATTTGCACATGTATGTTGCATATCTATATGTCTCGACTTTACTTTGGCTTTACAATGAGCATTTATAATTAAAGCTGTGTATTACTTCATGATATGATGAGTTCGTGAGTAATTAAAAGTGATTTTGAAATGTTAATACATTCATTATCTGTGATTGTTTTTGACATTTTGGCATTTCTATCTGCCAGTGAAACTATTCAGTTGGCTGTGTCCAAATTGAATAGCAGAACTGTTAGTCAAGTATGAGGTGCTTTTTTCAATTATTGTCATGGTATGCTTAGTATTTGTTTCCTAACTTATTTAGGGAAACGGTCAATGTGCTTAGAGTGAAGGATTGCTGAAAATGGCTCCTCTTACTCATGGATTCCCATTATCAACATGATATTAACTATGGCAATAATTAATGTTTGTAGGTTTTTAAGCACTTCTGTAATGATGTGACAAATGATGGACTTCTTCGGATGTTGCGTGTCATTAAGAAAGATTTGAAGCCGGCTAGACACCGGGAAGAAGGTAGTGAAGATGATGGTGATGATGATGATGATGAAGATTTTCTTGGTATTGAAGAAGAAGAAGAAGAAGAAGAAGAAGAAGTGGATGAAGCTGAGACAGGTGAAACAGGCGAAGATGAAGAACAGACTGATGATTGTGACGTAGTGGTTGAAGTTGAAGAAGCTGGCAAAGAGCTGCCTGATGATTCTGATGATTCTGATGGAGGAATGGATGATGATGCAATGTTCCGGATGGATGCTTATCTTGCACAGATTTTCAAAGAAAGAAAGAATCAGGCTGGGGGTGAAACTGCACAATCTCAGCTTGTTTTGTTTAAACTTCGTGTTCTTTCATTGCTGGAGGTTTACCTGCATGAAAATCCAGGCAAGTAATTGTTTCTTGTCTTTAATTATCTGGGATATGCGAATTAGACTCTTGTTTGCTTTAAGTGTAATTGATTAATTCCTTGTAATTCTCTTCCGCTGAATTTAGCTGTGGCTTCATATCAATGAGAAAGGTATGGTTTAGATATATATGAAATTAGTTGTGTTGTGACTTATCACAACTACCAAATGATATTTCTTGTCAGGAGCTCTGGGGTTTGGCAAGCTGCTTCTTGTGGCTGTGTTGACAGAATCTCCAGCCTCAGTTGCAAGGAATATTTATTTCTATATTATGTTGCAATTTTAGAAATTTTGTTTTTTTCTTGTTTTCCCTGGTAGTCCTCTTGTTAAAAACCTGTTTTCTAATTTGTGCTCTCTTGCTGTCTTCATTCTACAGCTGAGCCTGGGGTTTTGATGGTGTACTCGAACCTGGCTCAGGCATTTGTTAATCCTCAGACTGCAGAAATAAGCGAGCAGCTTGGACAGCGAATATGGGGAATTTTGCAAAAGAAAATATTCAAAGCGAAGGACATCCCAAAGGGTGATGCTGTGCTACTAACTAATCTTGAATCTTTGTTAGAAAAGAACTTAAAGTTGGCATCAAAGCCATTGAAGAGAAAGAAATCTGCTGGTATCTTATCCAAGAAAAAACAGTCAGCCATGTCGAAGCGACACAAAATGATAATTTCCCTCGCTCAGGATTCCACCTTTTGGATTCTGAAAATTATTGATGCAAGAGATTTTTCAGAGTCTGAACTAAAAGGGGTTTTTGATATTTTCAAGGGTGAACTGGCACGATACTTGGAGAGTAAAACATCTCAAATAAAATCTGAATTTTTGAAGGAAATATTTCGAAGAAGGCCATGGATTGGCCATCATCTCTTGGAGTTCCTTTTGGAGATATGTGGCAGTGCAAAGTCAGAGTTTCGTCGAGTTGGAGCACTTGATCTAGTAATGGAAATACTGAAGTCAATGGTTACTTCTGGCAAGGATGAAAGTAACCATGATGCATCAAAGAAAATATTTAAAAATCATCTGCAAAAACTCAGTCATCTGATAAAGGAGTTGGCAACAAAAATGCCAGAAAAGCAGTCAAGGCGGGCTGAAGTACGCAAGTTTTGTGGTAAGGTCTTCCGGTATGTGTCATCCTATGACCTGACCAAATGTTTTCTTAAATGTCTGGGCCCAGAAGCCGGAGCTGCTTGTGAATCTCAACTTGGAGAACTGTATCTCAATTTCAAGGAGTCGAGAGTTAGCTGCAACTGATAGTGCTGAAGCCCTCGATAGTGTTCGGTGCCCGGGGAAAACTTATTTCAGCTCCTGTTCTGTTCGAACGTGCCCAGGTACTATTCTGGATTTTCCCCTTGAAATTGAGTAGAAGGAACTTCGCTTGATAATTTGCTTTATGATGGTTGATTGGTGTTTAGCTCCATAACCCCTAGCAAGCTCATGTTTTATCCCGTCAAGTTATATATTGGTACGGCTATTTAAAGCTGGCGTCAGATGCTATGTCTTGAGGTTCTCTTTATATAAAGACGAATTATTCATTTGTTTACATATAGGAAAAGGCTTGATCATAGTAAAAAAAACGAAGCTTTAAACCTACTTGTTCGCCTAATGATCTGCCTATCTATTGAAAGAGGGTGAAAATCCTTCGCCATTTTTGCCATACACAAATTTTGCTTCTACGGAAAATTACTAAAATTTTGCTGTATGTTGTTTCAATTTTGTTGATGATTTTATGCTCTCATGACTGGTTTTTTTTTTAAAAAAAATGTCTGAAATGTTAATGAAGTAGTCAGATAACATGGAGTCTCTAGAATATGGTATGCACAGGAAGACAAAATGTTCTTGCCGGTGGAGTAGTTGGATCGGATGTGAGCCCTCAGATTTGTACTAGTTTCAATAAGAGTGCGCTGGAAACATTCATTACTCGACTAAGGATTCTTGAAAATGAGCTAATGTAGCTGTGCTTCCTTTCACTTAAGGGAATCATTGGCTCTGAGGTGTCAGGGTCTCACGTTAAATTACTAAAAATTCATCCAACTTATTGTTCATTCTCTTGTATTTTACTGTGCATCTAGGGTTTAATTTTTTTAAAATTAATTCTTAGTTTTTTTAAAACAAATTTAAAGTGTAATTTGATCAAGTGGATAAAATTGAAGATATCAAAGTATAAAAGACATCACAGATAGAAGATAATTTCGATGTTTATACAAAAAAAAAAAATTAATTTAGCCCTCAAGCTATAGAAATTAAACATTTTACCATTCCTCAAATGTTTTTCCTTTTAAGTTTTGTATAAATTTTATTTTTTTTATTTTTTTAGTTTATGTTTTGAGAAAAGAGAGTTTCTCATAGATTTTTCTTATCACTTGAAATGATTTTTGGTTATAGGTTGAATTTTATTTGTGTATGTGGTCTTTAAAAGCTATTTATGGATTTCTCTAGAATTTTATTCTTTAAAAGGTGTTTTGTGTCAAATATAACTTTTCAAGTAAAATAAACATGAAAAGTGGACAAAATCTATAAGATATCATATGACTTGTAATCAAGCTCCACAGACGATGCATCATTTGCCTTTTTCTTCAAAAAAATATTGGGATGGATGACTTGTCGTTTACCTCAATTACATTAAAAATAATAGTTAAAACTTGTGTACTAGCCCTTCCTAGATGGGCCAAAAGCAAGTCAAACCTGGCATCACCTAATCTTTCTTCTTCTTTTTTTTATGAAAAAACAACATTAACAATATTTTTTTTAAGTAATTTTATAATTTATATTATTTGTCTCTCTTATTTTTTGTTGTTTGAATTTATCCCTTTTGAAATAGTGGTTTTTTTAATTATTTTGTTTGTGTTTAGTTTTTGAAGAGATTAATCCATTAGATCTAGTTTTTTTTTTTAATGTTTTATATAACTGAATTTTATTTTATTTTTAATGTTGTCTCTAATAAGTGCAACCTTGTGAGATATTTTTTCTCTTTATTTTTTTTCCAATCAATTTCACGTGTATTTCTGTTATCATTTGATTAAATAAGAATTAATTTTAATAAACAAAGTCATTGAAAAAATCAGGTAAATAAACAAATCAAATATCTCTTAATATTTTCAGTAATAATTTACAATTGATTTTTATTTATTTCATCGAGGTTATTTTTATCTCATTGTTAGTTTCACATGTTAACCCAGTGCTCTTCATGTTAGTTTTTTTTCTTTTTTTTAAATACCATTTATTGCTGTCTATTTTTTTATATTATATAATCAAGATTAAACAACCTCGTAGATTTTGTTTTTACGTCTTCGAAAACACAACCGTATCTTAAATTTATTTGTGGGCCGCAAAAAACAAGTGAAGCCCGGGGGAGATCAATCTAGCTTTGATTATTTACGGTTGAAAACAGCATTTTTTTTGAATTATCAACTAGGGTTTTGCCAAGAAATATCTCCATAGTGATCTTGAAAGCAACGCCCATAGGAAACTTCCATGGTCAAAAGTCTACCTGCAAGTGATTAGAAACTTCCGTGGTCAAAAGTCTACCGGCAAGAGATTAGCAAAGAAACTTCCATTGATTAAAAAATATTGGAATAATTTTCTCCGATCACAGTGAGCACCAACTAGTACACGGTTTGGCGAATGTCTTGCAGATTATTGGGCATGCGACACTCGAAATTTCAACTCCTGCTTCTCGAGATGATGACTGGAAGTTGGTTTGTTTTTGCTGTGGAAAAGTATTTTGTTTAAAAATGAGCATCCTTTTCTTTTCCAATTCTTATTTTATTATATTTTCAGACAAAAATAATTACTAGAATCAGAAATGTTCTGTGCTAGTTCTGCTTATTTACGATGATGTTTCTCCTGACGTGAGTGAAGTTGTTCCTAGGCAGAGAGACAAGGGCTTTCAGTTGATGACGAGACAGTGACGATAGACGAATCTCCATGTTACTATTTACAATTAATTTCAAATATGATCATGCTAGCCCTCCATTGAAAAAAAAGAAAGAGCTAAAGTTGTTTGTTACCGCGGTTTTGAGGTTTTTTTTCATAATATTTTTTATTTAAAAAAAAATATTTTTGATATTAATATATGAAAAATATCTTAAAATACTAAAAATATTTAATATAAAAAAATGATTAAAAAAATATTTTTTTAAAATACAGTGTAAAACAATCTCTAAATAATCCTATATTTGTCCAGCAAAAGCCTTGAAAGGGCAGAGCAGCTCCTTAAATATCTTGATATGAAACGGCTATGGACAATTATTTTTGGTATTTCGGTTTTTTCAAACAAAACAAAATGTTTTGGTGTTTTGGTCTTGGAGTGTTTCAGTGTGCTGTTTCGGGATTGTACTGTTTATGTTTTGACCGGTATTGGGCCGAAAACTCCGGAACAGACCAGAATTTAAACCGAGATAAAAATGGCGTCGTTTTGTCTCGTTTTTTTAATTGATACGAAACGTTTCAACCGAAACATAATGAAATAAACAACTATGGTTGTATCACGCTTAGCCGCATATTTCAACTTTTTTTTATTACAATTGAAAATCGTGAGTTTTCAATTAAATTATGTAAAAATTAATTTACTGTAAATTGATTGACTTTATAGGTTTAGAAACAGCTCAAATAATAAGTAAAAAGATAATAATGACGACCCTAGACTATAACATAATAAAAACCATTTATGAAGTCTATTTCCAAACTATTTCACCATCTAATGATAGAAAAAAATATTTTTTAAAATTATTATCAGCATTAAACAAAGATATAATTACTCCTAATATGATGATTAAGACCTTCAAGTCAAGCTTTAAAAGTAAGTGTTTTTTTTTAAAAAAATAAGAAAACTTAGATCCAAGTTAAGTATTGTTTTGCTTTTATATGTATTGTAGTGACTTAACTTTGAAAAAAAAAAAAGCATGTAAACAGCAATGACGTCGATCAGTTATAAAAATAGTTATTTTACAATAATCAAGGGATGACAAGTATGAAAGTCATCATTGAAAGAACCAATAAATTTATTATTATAGTCAATAGTAATTGATTTGAACAAATCTTTTAAACCTAGATTAATATTCTAAATTTGTAATGTGGAATTAAAAACTTGGGCTCAAATAAGAACTCTAATTGTCAGCCAATATCATACTAAATAATAGAATTAAAAAACATATCCCAAATTAAAAAACCAACCAGAGAAAAATAAGCATAAATATATAAAGAGAAAAAATAATAAAAGGGTGAATTGAACAGAAAAACAAATTTAAAAATATTTATTAAATAAAAAATAAAGACCAAATAGACTATAAAAATTAAAGAATAGTGTAATTAAAAATAAAATAAGAACTAAAAAATAAATTATAGCAAAATAAACAAAAGGAAAAGGAAAAATAAGATTGATATGAAAATATGAAGGGTAATTCATGAATTTATAAGAGGATAGGAAAACAAAAAGGATATGAACCATGCATTGGAGTTTCTAGCCACTTTGGAAGCACTATAAAAATGGTGTTCAACTTTTTTGTTTATAAATGGATTTTGTTTTAATATTTTTAAATTATTTTAATATGATGATATTAAATAATTTTCAAAAATATCATAGTTTTTTTAATATATTTCTAAATAAAAATTACAAAAAGATCAAGATACCCATTAAATGATAAACAAAAAAAAATGAATTTTCAAAAGCAATATTACAATCAGCAGAGGGCATATTTACAGTGTTTTTCTCCAGGCTGAGACTGGTCTATCCCCATCCAACCAATTCACATATTTAGTTAGCATCTGTCCATCCATTTATCTGGCACACCCCCACACCGGCCCTCCATTTAGCGAACAGAAATCTAATTGCAGAGATGGGGATATTGCTTCGCTTGCGAACCTTTCTGCCATGTGCTCCTCCTCGATCTCTGGGATCCCCCCCTCCCCTGGTGCAGTCCTTTTTTCGAAGTGTTTGTGAGGTGTCTGATCGAGATAGGAGTTGTGTCTCTGCTTATTGGTTGTTCATCAGTTGATATAAATCACGAGAGCATTCGCTGGTGCTGAAAATCATTGATTGATTGAGTGCTGTAATGTGTACAAAAGTGATTCAACTCTCTCTCTCTCTCAAGAATCTAACAGACTATACTACTTTTCTCGTCACCACTTTCCTACCCTCCTATCCTACAACCTTGACTTCTGCCATCTTTCGGTCCCAGGTCAACGTAAAAAGCCACACCCAACTCCATCAAATTTACCTCCCAAGAAGCAAAACCCAACACAACAATTGCAAGCCCTTCCCTGTACAAAACAGCAGACGGGGTCAGAACTCCATCGGTCTTTTACAGGGGATGAAAAATTAGATTTCGAAGAGCAACTACATCATCAAGCGAATTGCTCTACTTACCTCATCCATGACCCCACTCGAAAGAACCTCGAAGCCCCTCTCCTGCAAGGCTTCAAAGCAATCCAGCATTCTTTCAACTAGAAAAAAAGAGCTTATCATGAATGCGCGTCCTCTGAATCACTCCCTGAAGAACTCCCTGAATCAGAACCTGCAATTTAACTCAAGGTTAGCATTTCCGCACCGAAATGAACTCACTGACTCCGCAACATCAGAATGGAGCTATACCACTTGAAGATGAAGAATCATCACTTGAACTACTGGAGCTACTAGAACTGCTACTTGCATGACCATTATCTTTCTCAATCTCCACTGGCGGGAAACTACTCACTGGCATCTCATCACCGATGTCCACATCTTCATCCCCTACGTCCCCTCTCTTTGGCTTCTTCGACTCATTTGCCACTTCCATTCTATCGTTCCCAGGAACATCCTACGTAGTGAAACACCCGTAAGCAAACAGTATATTTACCACAAAACAAATAAAAAGCAAAGAATCGATAGCATATTAGAAAACTAGGACAGTTCATATACCTTATTATTGCCTTCGCTAGTGGCAATAGCACCCACATTGTTGTTTATACCCATCAAAGCTTGCCGCTTTACCTTGCTAACCATCTTCTTGTAATTAGTCACTAACCGATCCAACTCCCATAACGTTTCTGTATCAACAGCCTCAATATCAAGCTCAATCTCATCACCCTCTTGCCTCAAATGCCCATTCCTCTTCCTAATAATCTGCACAACTTGCTCCATTTTCTCTTGTGGCAAACTCTGCAACCCAACTCCCAGCTTATGCTTCTCTTCGAGGCTCATCTCTCTTTTATTTGGATCCTTTGCTTTCGGTTTTGGTTGCTTCAATGGCTTCACTTGGGGCACTCTCAACGGCGAAGGCGTCCTCACCAAATTAGGGTTTTGATTCAACCCAATTGGCTGCTGGGGTGGTTGCTGATGCATCTGATGCCCAATTGGATCAGATTTCTCTGTAACTTGCATAAAATCATCATCAATTTGATCAGCCCTTTCTGGCTCTCTTCTAATAAGATCCCAAGAACTCGCTTGCACTTCTTGAGCTTGGTCATTCTCCTCCTCAAAATCCTCACTCGCCTTCTCCTTAATCGGCCTATACAAATCCCCAAATCTTGTTAAAAACTGCTCAGCAAGAGTATAAACCTCATGACCCTTAGGGTTATACTTCATAGCATTATTAAAAGTCAATCTGACATCAGCAGCGAAATCCCTTGGCGATTCATAAAAATTCTTGGTCAGTTTTGACTTCACCGTACCCAGATCCATCGGGGTCTTGATTATATCATAATAATCATGTAATTGCATACCAGCAACATCAACTGGAGAATTAAAAATATACCCTAATTTGTGCTTCATCAATTTTGACAAAATTTGACTGCAATTCTTCATCAATTGCTCATTCTCTGGATTCGATCGCTTCAAATTGTTAAAACTTGAAGGAGCTGGAAATGGCCGCTTGTTGCCTGATGCTTTCTTGTTCGTAGAAGTTTGTTTTTTGTAGCTGAAATTGGGGGGTTGTCGGATCTGGAACTCGGAGGACTCGATTCTATTTTTCAACTCTTGGATCTTTTCAAGCTCTTGAACCAATCGATTTTTTAGCTCGATTAATTCTTTTTTTGAACGCGAGCCAACATTGAACTTCAAGTATCCTCCGGTGTTGAAATCTTGGTGATTGTTCTGTGGACGGCGGTTGATCGACGACGCGTCATCTGATGCGGGTGACGGGGACTCATCAGCGTCGAGGACTTGCGGTTGTTGTGGTGGTTGAAATTGGCGTTTTTTGGAGAATTTAGGTTTAGGGTTAGAGAAAGGGATCTTGCTCATGAATTTAGCTCCAACACCACGTTGCTGTGGCTGTGGCTGGGTCCAATTTGGTTCGTTCCGGTTCGCTAAGACAGCTGAAGCCATGAATCCGGTACGATGCCGTTAGATCGCCGGTGAGCATTTAACACGGATCAAGCGAGCGTGAGCTACACGCGTTGCCGGAGTTTTGCCCCCACGCGCTAAAAATACAACGGGAAACTCCGAAAAGATAAAAATCGAACAAGCGTGATGGGTTAGGGTTTGTGAGGGGTTGGTTTAGAGCGAGGAAGATAGGAGGCGAGGGAAGGTTCTTAAAGGCGGGGAGATCTGCCCGGGGATGTTACGGGCAGGATCTGGGCCATTGATTTAAGTTTTGTTTCTTGAGTAGGTGCCCGAGAAACTGACCGACTGACCTGGCATGGATGGTGAGGATCTGATGTCGACGACACGCAGTGGTGTCTAGAGACGTTGGATTGTGATTTTGATTTAGGGTGAATTTGGGCTGAATTTGTCGTGAATTTAGGGTTTTTCTAGCTGTGGGGGCCCCGGTGGGGGGTGATGAGGTGGCGGGAGAACAGCTGGGTGGGTGGTCCGGCGTAAGTAAGAAGTTAACGAGCATGTGATTATACGGTGAGGGTAATCGAGTCATTTGAGGTTTGCATCAGACGGGAGAATGATTGGAGTGAGGGGTTTGTGCTTTTTATGTGTTGAGATTACAAAACCACCCTTCCCCACGCAAATATAAAAGGGGTTCTTCCCATTCGCTGTAATTTTTTTAGGTTTTGACTTAGGTTTGGGGATGGAAGGAGCGATGCACTGCAAAACGCAGATTACTTTAGAAAAATAAGAAGTGATGACAATGAAGTGTTTATTGGTGGAGCTTGAATTCATCCCATTTGATGATGAAGATGAAAAGCAAATCTTACATCATTGCTTCAACTGGTGGCCATGTGATGTTGATTTCATGTTACAAATTTATCCCAGGTCACATTCTGAATAATTGAATCATACAGTTTATAATTTGTCACAGATATAATATTTGTCATTGCGTTTTAAAAATATTTAAAAAATATAAAAAAAATATTTTTTATTTTAAATAAAATTATTTTGGTGTTTTTATACTATTTTTATATACCGATATCAAAAATAATTTTTTAAAAATAAAAAAAATATTTTAATATATTTTTAAATAAAAAATACTTTTAGAAATAATTTCATTCTCACTGGGTTAATCTAATATAGATTTTATTACATATCATTTTGAAATATAGAAAAAAAGCTGAAAATATATTACTTGTAATAAAATGGCTAGTCCCAATTAAAGTCGTGTCCATAACCTAATAATCAAAACCAAGAACAGGATCACATCCGACAAATATAATTGTCAGGGGAGATTATGTTCTCATTTAAGGACGAGGGTGTTCTAAGATGTTTTTCTTGCACATTTACGATGACAAGACACGTGTAAATCACTAAACATGAAAATGATCTCATTTATCATCGATCGGAGCCATGTCGTTAATTGCACGAAGCAATTCTTTTTTGTCAAAACAATAAATTTAAAAAATATATTATTATACATATATATATATATATATATATATATATATATATATATATATAAAAACAGAAATATAGTACTGAGCACGTTTAAGCGTTGGATCTGTTTGGATTTTCAAACTAAATTAGGAAAGATCATCACGGTGGCTGGAAGACTTGGACTCTTCTTCGACCACTGCACTCAAAAGACAACTTCCTGGCCAGGTACTAGAATGTCACTATTTGTACATGGCTTCAGCAATCCGTACGACTGCCGATGTTGAAAATCCCGCCATCCACTTGTCAAGACTAAGAAGAAGAAAAGGAAAGTGACACGTGTCGGCTTTCCATGTTCAATACATTTAAGAAAATATATTCTATATCATTTTTGATGGCGTGTTAATGTCAATTTTTTTTTTATTTTGATATTTTAACACAAGCTTCAACAATTCACCCGGATAAAATTATTATGAGTTTAAACAATAAATTTACCATTTTCTCCACAATAACTTTGATGTTTGCTCCCCTTCAATTATTGTGGATTGACTATTTTTTAATTAATTAAAGTTATCATTTTCCTTGTTATTTTATTTTTAAAGTTAAGTTGCTATAATTCTTATAAATGCAAAACAACACTTAAAGGAATTTTTTAGCTGGAGTCTGACTTTTATTTTTTGTTAGGAAAACAAATCACTTTTAAAGCTTAACTTTAAGTGTTTAATGGTCATCTTAAATGAATTTTGATCATTTACTTAATGTTAATAGTAATTAAAGAAAATATTTTTTCAATTTCATCCATTGATGTTTAATTGGTTAAGAATTAGATTTCATTGATGATTTTTGTTCATGTTTATAATCATCTCACACACAAACATTTATTTTATTATCGATGCTCAATTTTGAGAGCATCCAATTTCTATAATGTAACTAAGTAAAAAATATTTTTAAAAAATATCAAACTCACGAGTCAAGTCGAGTGTGACCAAGTTTATCCAATATGTCATCGTCTCTATAATTTTTTTAAAAAAATCTTCTTGACTTTTTTATTAGTTGTTCTATGCTTTTGTTGATCATCCGAATTTACTTTGAACCTATTACATCAACCAATTTCATACCAGGTTAGCTTTTTATTTGGCTTGGTTGAAAACAACAGCATGCAAAGAGTCAAGGAATTTCAAGAACTACCTGCCTGTTCGAGTTTAATACAAAAAATCTTCATGTTCTTCATTTTTTTTTCTTACATTTTAATTTTTTTGGGTATAGCCCACCGCAGATCACGAGCCAACGTAATAGTATAAACATTGAAGGATGAATGTGCATGACCATATAAAGCTCAAGCAAATTGGAGCATATTCTGTTCTTCCATTTTCTCTCACAGCCACAAGAAAACGGGGGCATGTTTTACAGTTCCTTCAAGTAGAAGAGTCGAATGTCAAATGGCAACAGTGATAGGACGATAAAATGGTCCGTTTTCTAGGACCCTGCTGATTAGATGGAATATATTGATCTTAAAGCGTAGACGAAACTGTCAAAAGTTTGTTTCTTCAATTTCATGCTAGCTGAGCTGTCTGTACAAACTATTTCTGAGTTGTCTGTACAGCACATATTTAGTGCTGTGTCGTGCTGTTCTCGTTTCACATCAAAGAAGAGCTATTCATAAATAATTCACCTGGTTTAAAACAAATTCTTACAGAAATACAAACATTAATGCGTGTTTTTTTTATTACTGACGAATGAGATTGTTGTCTGGAAAAGGGATCTCAATGGTGTGAGCTGCTTCGATCGAGTGTTTGATTTGGAGAAATGGCCAAGAAAACCATGTTTGTATTTTGCAGGACTGGTGGTTAATTGAAATATCACAATTAGATGCCTGTCACATCTCTTGTTGATGACCTCGACAGAGAGATCTTAAGGTTCCAGCATGCTATCAGGCAAATAGGTTTTAAGGAATCTGACAATTTTCAAACCCAGATTCCTTCACATTTTTGGAACATATTTTCTGAGTACTGATTCCATGATACGTTTTATCGTTGCAGGCCAAACTGATTTGGAAATGCACAGCTTATGGAGACTTCACCGCCATATCTGTATACTCCATAGGTGCAGAATCTATGCACTTAAGACATGATCAGCTTTTAGAATGCCCTTGGACTGCTATTCTATGAAGGCTAAACACGTACATCTTTTTTTTTGGATTAGAGGAAACTTCATCTCCGGAAAGCGTATGGGCCCAGGTGAGCGAGTAAAACCCCGAGTGTCCCAGGTTCTTACAAGAGATGCACACCCTGACTCGAACTCGAAACCTACTGTACAGATCTCAAGTCCTTTGTCATCACGCCACATCCCTTGGGGACTAAACACATACATCTGTTACTTTGTTAGCAGAAATAGCACCCCCCCTCCTGCTGGCTCTTAAAATTGAAGTTGGATATGTGGCCGAAGTTCAATGTTATAGAAAGATGATAATTATACAGGATAAACATAAAAGATATTGCAGCAGCATTAGTCTGGTGTAATTCAGAATCAGTTTTTTTATATGGGAACAAAATCCTTGAAAGCTATTCAAGTTACATGTGGAAGTTGGTTTATTACGTAGCAGTAAAAACACATTGCAGAGTCCTCCCGAGCCCAATGCCATGGCACCACTGTAACTTGTGAAACCAGAAGTGTAATCCTATATCTAGAAACGTTACTGATATATCATGAATATGTCCAAGTGTAATCCCAGTTGCTTCATCTTGGCCATTCAGATTCTTATTGAAGTAAATCCATGAATAAATTGAAGTGTCTAGATCATAATAGCAGGTATACTTTGCCAAGTTTTATTTTGCTGGGCAGCTGGCTTGGCCTTACTAGCTAACCAACTACTGCTACGAAACCTTATATAATTCAGTTTTGATATGTTGATAGATAGATGAAGTTTTTGGCCTATTCCTAGCACACAGCAACACAATGTTCTGAACTATTCATGCTGAATTTCCTGGAAGAAAGTGTTGATTTCTTCAAACTTCAGACCTAGTGTTGATTTCTTCAAACTTCAGACCTTGTTAAGTTACAATAATTTATTTTTTAAAAGCACACTTGAATTACATTTCATTTCTATCACTCCTGCTGCTAATCTATATGCAAAAAGGGTAGCATCTGATATCAATTATGAAGATAAAAGGTAAATGAAAAAATATATTATCCAAATATATGTGTGTGTGTGTGTGTGTGTGTGTGTGAAGGGATGATATAAGATAGATAAATCATATTGCATACTCATCAATCAGTTGTTTTAGTTAAAAAATCAAACAAACACCTCTCCATGTGTCCTCATATAATACACAAAAAACCTCTTTGTGCCGTATAATCACAGGCATCATTAGGTGACAAATACAAATGCAGGGTCACAGCAACACTCATCCAAGAGACAGCAGAAACAAAAAGCTGCCAGACTGCAAATCACATGTACCATAAAAAGAACAATCTTTAGATCATCAACGTGACAAACTACAGATTTATGAGTATGTAGCAAATAGTATTCAGTGTGGAAATAAATATAGAATGCATACCATCCCTCAAGAAAGTCCACTTGCCGTTGCGGCGGCGCCATCACGGGAGGCGGCCCTTGATAAACTCCTGCATCAAACTACTCTGGACAAGAAAAAAAAAGGTGGTGCTCGTAACTTGCTTAGGATCCATTCAATTTTGCCGATTTATTTTGCATCTGTAAAATTACTTATCCGTAAGCAAGGAAGCTGTCATCTAACCGTCTAAACTAAGATTATTACCATGATTGACAAGAAGAAAAAAAGTTTTCAATCCATGACTTAGGATGAAATGCTGACAATGATATATCAGTATGTTAATTGATGACAGTAACATATAACTACCAGTACATGATGACAAAGAATTGTCATTCGAAGAGAATTAAGAAAAAAAATAAAACAATACCCTAAGAAAAAATATAACCATACTTGGGGTCATTGATATTGGCAAAAGACAAATCAAAAACACACACCAGAAAGGGTTGATGCGAGATGGGACTTGTGGGGCTTAGACGCTTGGCCTCTTTATCTATGCAAGAGGGAGTATCTTGTAAGGAAAGGAACAGAAAGCTCCAGAACCATATCAGTGATCAGGGATTGCTAGTACCCTTAAAAGCATCTGGATGAACTGGAACATGCCCATTTTCAGACTGATATCTTCTGCTTTTATGATGATTTAAAGGAATGTGTTTTTTTAAATGATCACTGGGTATTCTGTTTGTTCAGCTATGTGTTATATGTTGGGTTCTGGGGAAGGATAGATATCTACACTTTGCGCATGTAAATTGGAAAGCAATCGTGTTGCTTTCCATTTCAAGCTCTCCTTAAAGAGGTCTAAACACCTGTTAAGATTCTGTTTCGATCTGTATCCACGGTGCTAAATATTTCTGAAGAAATGGAAATCTTCATCAAGAACATTTCAGTCCCTAAAGCAAATGCTCGGTAAGACTTGTCTGGTTATCTTATTAGCATGGTTGGAGGCTGACTCCGATCGGCAATTCATAATTTTTCTAATATCACCCTTTGCCAAAAAGGATCTGTTGATTCCCTTGATGCTTTTAATTAGCAAGCACGCAGACATAATAACCAAAAGGAAATCACTTTTTTCTTTTTTTCCATAACCCAGATCGAATCGAAACTGCATTTAGTGAAACATGGACACCCCTGTTTCCATTTCTGGTAATGCTGCCCATCACCTGACTGATATATATATATATATATATATATATATATATATATATATATAAAGTTTATATAAAGTAACGATTCTCTTAGTTATGCTCTTCATCACTATAGAAGCAATTCCATTTCACTTTATTCCCTTTTCCTACAATAAAACAACTTGTATCTTTCATCTTGCTGATTCCCCATTGTTGTATAGCTTGTTTGGGAATGCGGCTGGTACATATAAAAATTATATATTTTAATGGCAGGACAGTTCTTCTGAAAGGTACCACCACCTTCCAAGCAGTATTCTATGGCAAGCTATGACCCTTGCTTGTGCTGTCCTGTCAATTATCATCAACGTGATGGACAGAAAGAGGACTTTTGTAAATAGAGCGAATCCTAATCCAAGACTTCAATTTCTAAAATCTACACCAATTTCATGTACACTGCAGTGCGGAGGATCCAAGTACGAAAAGGCGGCGCGTGACTCAAGGCGTTGCATGAATTATTGAAGGGTGTTGACACCTTCTGTTCATGTTACAGAAAAGCAGGTGAACATTGTAAATCATTTGAACAAGATCAATTGATCCTTGCAGAAGTTGTCAAAATTAAAAGCTTTGAATATATGAACGTAACCAGATTGAGTGGATAGTGAAAAAATCTAAGATAATCCAGGACAAACTCATTAACAATAAGTTTGACCTTTTTTGTGGCTAAAATGCAATTTTTTTCTACAACCATCTTTTCTATTTTAAATTTGAATCTCTTTAGATGAGAACAGAAACACATGGCTAGCTACCCCTTTGCACCCGTCAACAACATCAATGGCGAAAAGAAAATTACACGTCAAGACTAGATAGTTTATCAAACTTTGATTCATGAATTCTCTCTTGGTGTTTTTTCTTTTCTTTTTCCGGGACAACGCACAGAGTTGAAAGCTTCTGAAATGAAATGACAAATACCTCAGCCTGCAAACAGCTGATGATTTTTTTGAAGTTGCTGGAGATATGAGAATTTTGTGCTCTGTTGATAACAACATATCCTTTAATCTCATAATCTGTAATTATTTATACAAGTTTTTAACTAAAATCATTTCATTGATAAACCACGTTACCAGTGTACCTTTGGAATACAAACCTTACTGTAAATGATACAGTCGTGAAGAGAACCTTGTTATTGTTTTTGTTACTTGTTTTCTAAGATCCATCCATTTGAATTGATCTGTGGTCGAATTCACAGCAAAAGCAATAATAGAGACTAAAACATTGACAATAATTTCTATGCATTATTGAATCCACTCAAGTTTTATTGAAATAATTGGCCTCACCCTGGTCAACGCTTACAGCAGTCATACAACACAAAGCAAAAGTCTAGATTAAGATATCATCCACCATCAGCCTCGATCGAATTAACCATCTAAGTTGTAGGAAGACGGAAGGATCATGTCGCTTTAGACAGAAAGGGACAGTCACTTTAAACAGCCAAAAAATTCTGGAAGAATAGCAAGATAGAGAGGTGAATCTTTCGATAAAAGAGGCAACTGGTAAATTTAGGAAAAATTTATTAACTGGGTGCGGTGCACAAGGAAAACTATTGAGACCTACTGTCACTGCCCTTCCTGGCAGGACATTTACCATATCAAACACTCGCTTACATCAATGAAAATTAAGTCACAGCCACGAAAAAATGTCAAAATGATAGCTTTGTTTACTTCGAAAGCTTTGCGGCGGAAGTACAGCAGGTAGAAACGTTCGTCGGGACTGCTGACAATCTCTGTTGAAAAAGCGAGCAGAAATTCTAACTAGCGAGAGTGACTAGACTAGCCTCGCAGAGCGGTGCAGGAAAAACTAGATGCGAGAAACTAACTAGGACGAACAGAGACATTTCCTACCTCGAGTGGTTCTTCTGTGGTCCTTGAATTAGGATTGAAGGACAGGATTCTAGCCAGATCTCAACCCTCCAGGCAGGGAGGGTAGAGATGGCGTAGTAGTAGATGATCAGATGGTGGAATTAACAAGTGATTAATCACTAATTAACAAGATATTAGCATTTAGCACAACTAATTAACAAAAATTCAAGCAAACTACTAGTGATATTGTGGTGATAAACTCATTTCATCTCCCCCGCCACTGTTTACAAAAACTTGACATTAAAAAATAGAAACTTTTTAACTTGTAAAGCATAACTGCATATCTATGATAAATATATAATTCGTAATTTAACAATTTTAATCTACCTTAATCACTCTGAAGCCTGCGAAAACTTTGGTGTAACAACCTTAACTTCAGGAGCCAATTGCCCACCACCACCGACGTGCCTAATCTCACCGCTTACTGCTACACCACCACCAATACCTTGAAACTGTGGTGGTATCTGCTGTTGCTGCTGGTGCACTACAGCACCTGCCGCAGTGTAGTAAATCTGTCTACTAACCGCACTATCATACGCTACGTGTGCATATCCGCCACCGGTCACTGCTACCCCCGGCCCACTAGGCCTCGCAACCCCCATGGGAACCATCGGTGGTGGGGGCTGATGGTGTTGTTGGACCACATTATATACCGGCTGCTCCCTGTAAACATCAGGACCATGCCCTGGAGCACCCGTTCTCTGCATGTAATATCCTTGACCGGTTTGTCCGGTAACCTGTCGCATTACTTGAGGTGCGTGATAAACAGTTTCTGGAGCTGGACCCGTTATCAGATACACGGGTTGCCCCATTTGACCAGGGGCAGTGGTCACCGCCACGGCTGCCTGAAACCCACCTCCAGCAGCCTGTTCATCGGGCCAATAACCTGGTGGTGCAGTTACCTGGGGTGGCATTGGCACCGGTAGATTCACCGGAGACACCTTTTCAGGCAATTTTTGCATGTAATAATCACCGCCAGCGGCAGCATAACCACCAACCAAATTCTCATCGCTATTTTTTCTATTAAACCCAATCGGTTGCTCATGCTCTCTAATTTGCATTCTTTGCAACTGGGCCTGCAAATTCAAAGGACCCGGGCCAATCAACCGGTCATCATGACCACACCCAACATGGATTTCAGGCAAATCTGACACTTTAACAGGCGGAGGCAGTGGTGGAGCTCCTTTATCTAACCCAAATGAGAAATCAACGTTATTCGCTGGCGTTTTGGTTGCTTCAACAACCTGACTCGGAACCGAATTCAAAGCCTCAACAAAGCGCTCCCGGTCCGATTTGTCACCATCGGAGCCGAAAGTTGCATGTGAAGGGTTAACCGGGAAAATAAACAACCTCATGCGAGCAGGCTTAGCAGAGGCACGATAAAGACGATCATACTCGTGCATCATGTGCTCTAGATCATCATCATTAGTGACAGATATTAAAGCGTCAAGATCTTCACCTGGGAGCTGGTACTTGAACGCCACGTCGGTGTCACCACAAAGAGCTGAGAGTTTACTTGTTATGGCAGGTAATTTAAGGTTTCGATCAAAAGCAAGGATTTTGGTCTCTCCACCTATGTAAGTAAGCTGGTTGTCATGCGGACGTGGGTGGATCTGGCCCCCATAACTACACATGAACTTAGCTATGTAGTTTTGAGGTTGTTGCGATTGTTCTTCCCATGGTGTCGGGTTGTCAAAATCAATTTCACGAGATCTGGGAGACGATTCGCCTGAATCCGGGTATGAATTAAAGGAATAGTTGTTCTCCATGAAGAAATTTTTAAGAAAAATGGGTAAAAAATGGAGAGTTCGTGGCTTTTTGTGCGTGTGGAGTAATAAGCAAGCAATGAATGCTTGAGAGAGGAGTAGAGAGAGGAGGATTACACTTAGTGTACACTATATTTTAAAAACAAATTACAAAATATATATATTTCAAATTAATTTTATATATGTTTTTATATTGTTTTGATAATTGATATTAAAAATATTTTATAAAAAATAATGTCGATTACTCTGCCAAACATATCTAAACAATTTTTTATATATATTTTTCGTTTTGCTGGGGCATGGAAGGTTTGATGGACTTTTTGTCAGAGGGCGAGTTGAGTGTAAGGGTTAGATGGACATTTTCAATTAGAGTGGTGGGCCCCGATGAGCATTGATTGAGAATTGAGAAATGTGCTGGCTGGGGCTTTAACAAGTGCGGAAGTGCCAGCTGGGAAGTGAAGCACGTGCAAAACACTCCAATCTGTTGACAAAGGTTAGTGGATATGTATTGATCATCACTTCTCCGACGATTGTTGTTTCACATGTGGATTTGTTACCGTACATTATCCTATGCGATTTTTTTGTCGGGCAGTTACTATATAGTTAAACCGAATGTATTTAATTCGGGAATTATAATCATAGTTTTAGAGAAATTAAATAGGGACTTGATTGATGAAGTTTTTAAAATCTTCAGAGAAAGCATAACCCCACTATACTATCTAATCATTGGCTAAAAAAAGCTATATTGATGGCGTGCTCTTTTGTATGTTTTTGAAAGCATCAAGGAAGGGTCTGACCGTTTAATTAATTTTGTTTTAGAAAGTTTTTTTTATTTTAAAATATATTTTTTAGCTTTTAAAATTATTTTTGATATCAGTATATGAAATGATATAAAAAATTAAAATAATAAAATTAATTTTTCTCAAAAATATTTTTGAAATGCAGTGTCAAGTAATACTTTTATGTATAACATGTAAGACTATTATTGTGAATAAATGCTTGTTTGGTAGTGTGATAGGGTTGCTTTTAAAAAAAAATTATATTAAAAAATATATTAAAATAATATTTTTATTTGAAAAAAAATATTTTTATCATAAAATTTAAAAATACTAAAAAATTAATTTAAACTAAAAAATAAAAAATTTCATTTTAAAATGCAACGACAAAATCCCTCATCTCGTCGTTTTGCTTCTGTCCTCCTCTCATCTTCCTTACCCCAAATCTGAGTCATCTGACCGTAGACCTTCCCATTCCACAACCTCACCTTACTCTCTCCAAAAGAGAACCCGAACCCAGAAACAATTGAAAAACAAAACCTCTTCATCTTCCGGGATTCGTAAACATCAGATCAATTAACTTCCCATCGTTTTCTCCTCCGTCTTCAAAGGCAACGGTCATCTATCCAGACAAAATCGGGTAAGATCTGCCAAAAAAAGAGAAACTGACGGTTTATTAATATTAACCATTAACATTAAAACTCGTGAACATGTCATGAAATCCACTGAGATTAACAACTTTTTTCTTCAAAATTATTATTTATTTAACTTTATAATTACAACATAGATCATAAAACAAGGCACAAACCCAATACCACAATGTTTTTTTGAAAAAGCAATAACCTTATAAAAAATAAATAAAACAAATTATAAAATTTAACTCTCAATCAACTCAATATCAAACGATAAAATTTTTTAAAAAAATAAGCATGTCTAACCTATGACCATGTCTATGGAATTTTTAAAATTTAATGATATGTTTTTGTTAAAAAAAAATTAACTACATGATGAAAAAAAATCACAAAACTGGGTTGAATTAAGAAAATAAAAAAAGACATAGGTGCCGTATAATATACATAATTTGGGTTACACCACTAAACTCATAAACATATTTATTAACTCCACAAAGTTTAATAATTTGACATGGTGGACACCTTTCATGCTAAAATATATAAAAATATAAATATTTTTGATGAAGGGATAATAATTATAATGAAAAACTAGTCACTGAAATATAAAAGTTAAATCACCTGTGACTTTTCAAATGTCTAGAGAATCATGACACATTTAGATAATGCACTTGATCTTAAAATATAAATTATTCATTTATAGAATTGATAATAAATTAAATTGTTTAACTTATTCATTCTATTTATTTAGAATTTTCATTTATATTTGAACTAACATAATAAAAACCTAATGGGATGCACATATTAAGAACCATTAATTAAAAATTAAATTGAGATACTTAATCAAGTGTGATTTGATTGGAAGTAATTTTTAAATTAAGCACTAGAATGTATTTAATCTGGGAAATATAATTCTAGTTCTAGAATAATAAAGCAGGGACTTGATTGATGAAGTTTCTAAAATTATTCTTAAATAATATATAGATCTTATTTAAGGGGAAAATAGATATTTTGGTATTTATAGGATTTTTAAGATTCTCTGTGAATATAAAGCTATGCATTTTATTTTTAAAAAATATATTTTTTATATAGAAAAACTATGCTAAGTCATAAAATAAAGAGTTAACACTTTTCCTCTCTTTTAAAAAAAGGTTTAAGAGATTTCTACTAATGATTCATGTGAATTATTGTTAGTGGCCGAACAATCTTTCCAAAACCGAGAAAATTCAGATTTTCATGTAATAAATCATTAAACAACTCTAGATTCATTGCAATAAAATCTTTTATTGCTTCGGGAAAAAAAGTTTCACATGGTAATAACAAGGTGGCCAAACTCGATTTTTTTAATTTGCACTTAGTAATGTATATTTATTTGGAATATTGCTTTTTTTTTTTTAGAAGCCACAATATTAGAGATGAGAAAAAACAGCATAATTAACTATATTAACACGATGTTAACAAAACGTCAAAACCTTTCAATCAAAATTCTTTTGTTTTTTTACTCTAACAAATACCCAAGCACTTCTCTATTTTATTTGATTCCTTTGTTATTCGTGATTGATGGGTTTTTAATAAAAGAGAATTAATTATGAGACAAATTACATTGTGTATTTATTATTATTATTATTATTATTATTTGATTAACATAAGTATATGTCAATTTTCATGTATTTCAACTAATTTCACGAGTTCTAAAATTAATGAATATATAATACTTTGATGATTATTATATTAACAAACATATTATTTATTTATTTATTTATTATTAGCAATCACTTACAAGATAATTATTTATTATTAATCACCTACTAGATAATTATTTATTATTATTTTTAAACAAAGTCAAACGTTCATGGATGTCAAAATTGTATCGGGTATGATTATGATTATTTTTAAAATTATATTTTGTTTAGAAATTCATCTAAAAATATATTTTTAAAAATTTTTAATTTTAATATTAGAATATGAAAATAATATAAAAATATTATTTTTTTTAATTTAAAATAATTTTTTTATTTTTTTCAAAAATATTTTTAAAATAAAATGATAACCGGATATACTTGTGAAAGAAAACTATAGTGGGCCATGCGATTGATTAAGGGCAGTTGAAGAGGATAGCATCTCCCACGCTATTTTTCTTGGTGACGTCAATTCCTCCCCCGCACCTGCCACCCTGTCGAAAGATAACAAAGCCCGGTGGAGTTGCTTATGACGCATTAAAATAAAATAAAATTCCCTCTTTATACTCGGGGAAAATGATTCTTACTTTTTAATTTATTTTATTTATGTATTTAAATATATTTCTCTTGATTACGTTGGATTGAATTGTAAATGTGTGAGAATTAGAAAATCAAAGGGAATTAAAAAAATAAATATGTTACAATTTAGCTCTCTATGTTGGAAAACCTCTAACCTAATCTCACGTGTTAATATTTTGTTTTCCTTTTCGGTGGGGTTTAAAGAAAAATCCAAGCTAATTTTAATAAGACAAGTGGTCAAGAAGAGTTAAAGGTCTAAAATGTAATCAAGTTCAAAATCCAGGGACCAAGAAAATCACTCTAAAGAAGAATAAAAAATAGTAGGGGGAGAGAGAGAGCACGCGCGCGCGCGCGCGAGGGGGGGTAGTGGTGACGGAGCGGGCAGTTGAGCATTACTTTTTTTTTTTTTTTGAACTGTTGCAGGCAGTTGAGCATTGCGCTTGGAGACAGGCAGCATTCATAGGTTGCCAGCAAATCAGCTGGTTAGCGAGTAGAATAGCGGCCAGTCCACCTCCAATACAGAGGCATGTATTTGACAAATCACTACTCTCCTCAGACCTTTCCTCTCCTCTCATAGAATTCCGCGCCCAAATCAGAAACATCTTCGTGTTCGTCAATCCATCCAATGGTTGAGAAACCAAACACAGTTTGAGTGTTGTTGACCTTGTTATATACAGAAAGCAGTTCAAGTTTTACAGATCAAATTATCGCTCAATTTCTCTATTCGATTAATCATCGATAGAACAATCCTGTTTTGATTTCCATAAGGAATGGGAAAGAAACGTGTAATGGTGCCGGCTGCGGACGTTGACTTGTCCGCTGTCAAGTACCAAAATGAAGCAATCCAAGGTTTTCTTTACATTTTTCTAATGAATTTTATTTATTTGTGAATATCATGAATTTATTTGTGTCTTTTTTTTAAATAAAATAAATCACAGCCCCGCATTTGACTGGATTGACATTTAAGCTGTTTGTAAAGTTACTTGAGACTCCGCTTCTTGGTCCTCTGATTATATCACATTTGAAGAAGGAGAACAAGATGATTGAGGTCTGTTTCTTTTTTTCTTCAAAGTATGATGTTAATTTTTGTGCCATGAAGAAGACAGTTGATTAAAAGTGCTTCAAATGTTTCCTTGTTTGTTAATGTCAGCTGCTGCAGAATACTGTGATACCGGAAGCGCCTATGTACAGACCTGAATATCCTCCACAAGGTTTTTGTTGTTCATTTTCGTTTGACTTGTATGTATCTTATTTTGTTATGTTTGCTTGGAAGATCTAGCAGTATGCCATTTGAAATAAATTGGAAGAAGTCAGGGGGTCTTTGCTTGTCCGTGTGCGTGTGTGTTGACCGTTTGAAATTTCGTTAATCAAGTAAGGTGCTCTTTATTTGCGAGCAACCCTCTCGATTTTAGCATAAAACTGGAGGTGAATTAAGTGTTTCAGATAGAAAACAATTTGTTCATGAACCTGGAAAAACTTGAATGGAAAACAGAACTACGTTTTTCACTATCTATATACTGATGCTTAGTCCATACATGTGGCACTGATGCTGTTAGTATGGATGCGCTCGCAGAATCAGAAACTGGCGTCGTCGTTGTGGATGAAGATGGAAAACCAGAAGATCGGGTAGAGTTAGCTATGAAGTGCCTTCCTCCTTATAATGCTGCCAGCAGCTGGAATGAGGACTTGGCTTCATCATTTAGGTATTGGAAGATACGTGATTATGCACATGCTTATCGGTCTAAGTTCGTTACTCCATCTATGGTGAGTGGCTTAAGGTTCAGTTTCGTTCTTTTTTTCTCTTTGAACAGATTTCAGATGATCTCATATTTATCTTGCAGGTTGCTGAGCAAATCATCCCAGTTATAGAAGAATTCAACAAAAAGGATCCCCCAATGCCGTTATTGATTTCTTTTGACGCTGAAGAAGTCAGGAAACAAGCTGCAGCTTCTACAAAGAGATTTGAGGAAGGTCTTGCTAAATTACATTTGATAATATATACTGGTTTCCAGATACAATGTGGTAGAGTTTTGGATTTACAGATAAGCTGTGGTAAAACCTAAACTGCAACTAATCATATTATGTGCTTTGTGGGTTGCTGACTGTGTAGGAAGTCCGATATCTATCCTGGATGGCATTTTCATCGCAATCAAGGATGATATAGATTTGTATCCGCATCCATCCAAGGGTACATGATGGCACCTCATTCCCTGATTTCTTGACATATTTTGTAAAGATTCTTTGAAGTCAAGGTAAAACTTGATCTTTGATGACAGGTGCGACAACATGGATGCATGAGGTCCGCCCTGTGAAAGAAGATGCGATTAGTGTTTCTAGACTGCGTAGCTGTGGAGTGATATTTGTAGGAAAGGCAAATATGCATGAGTTTGGAATGGGTACTACTGGGAACAATCCAAATTATGGGTCAGTTCATTAAACTTCTTAATGATGTTATTCATTATTGCATGACTAGATTGTTTTAGTTCGTACTTACTATTTTATGGTGCAGAACAACAAGAAACCCTCATGCAGTGGATAGGTACACAGGCGGATCTTCCTCAGGCCCAGCAGCAATTGTAGCCTCTGGTCTATGCTCTGCTGCCTTGGGAACTGATGGTGGAGGTTGTGCAGATATTTTTGTTGGTCTAGCTTGTGATTGGTTTTAACAATACACTAATTGTGCACGCTTGATTTAATGAATGAAATGCAGGTTCCATCCGCATTCCCTCTTCTCTTTGTGGTGTAGTGGGTTTGAAAACAACATTTGGTCGGACAAACATAACAGGGTAAGCTTCTTTATGATCATTCCATTGTTCCAAGTTATTACCATCTTTGGTGTTCCTGTGTTTCTTAACAGTACTCTTTTAAGACTTGATTAAAAAAAGGGCAAAAAATGAATGGCTTGATGACTTGTTATGAAAAGTTTAGTTTCCAGACACTAGAGATTTCTTTATCTCTAACTCTTTCTTGGTGCTATAATGATGTAGTTCCTTATATGATTTTGGGACCGTGGAAGTTACCGGACCAATTGCATCCTCTGTGGAAGATGTCATGCTTGTGTAAGTATTTCAATCTTGTTAATGGATTTCACTGACTAGAGAGTTATCCATAAGCAGTCAGACCATATATATCTGTATTGTAGTCGAGCAAGCTGCAGTATTTTTTTCTGCCGAATCACTTAGGTGACACAAACTGTCTTCTCATTGACTGCATGGCTTCAAAATATTTGCTAAATGCATGTATTCTATTTAGAAAGAGATATAATCCATTGTTGAACATATTCATTACTAGTCTGCTACCCTTATTCATTAAAAGATATGCCATTACTAGTCTGCTACCCTTACCAGCTGATAAAAATGAAAAAGAGGGGGAGAGAAAATACACTGTTTGAATACTTGGTTTAATTTGTGGTTACATTCATTATACTAGCTTAAGTCAAGACATGGACATAGTTGATGTTTGAGTTTTTGATGAAATGAATAGTTGATTTCAATGTTTGCTCTGTTAAAAAAAAAATCACCTTACAATCTGTTGATTTATCAGGTATGCAGCAATTTTGGGCTCCAGACCTGAAGAAAGGATCAGTTTGAATCCGGTAATTTCGTAATAATCATCATCTGTCTAAAAAAAAAAAAAAAATTACTCTTGTTACTCTGCCAGCTCCCCCTTGATCCTTTTTGAAGTTCAACTCCTTTCACCTAAAACGACACATCTCTATTAGTTTCTGTGGTTTTGTGCTTCATGAGCTGACAAGCTTTTTATTTCTGAAACTAGTAGAGATGTTGAGTTCATAGTCATTGCTGTCTGTGTCTAAATCCACACATTGGTGTTCATTGCTGTTATAATTCACTCTGCTATTCTGCCTGTTATTAAGATTCATGAGACTTGTTTGACTATTCTTTCATGTATTGGTGTTCATCTTCACTCCATGCATCCTGTGGGAAACTTTAATGTTCCAAGCACATAGTTCTGACACAGTTGTTACATCCTTGCACCGCTTTCACATATTTCAGACTTTTGATTGAGGCTGATGATTCCTTGTAGCTTCTAACTACTTGTTAGGATGCAGTTTTCATGCTATCTACTTTCTTTATAATGTTGCGCATGTTCTTTGTAGTCACCCCCTTGTTTTCCAAATTTGGCATCACGTGACGGTGCAGATGCTCTAGGATCATTGCGATTGGGAAAATATACTGCGGTGATTTCATTTATCTTTTAATTTTAAGTGGATCAATTTAATGTTTTAACAATCAAAAGAGTAGTTTTGAGTAAAATTATGATTATCCTGCAGTGGTTTAATGATGTACAGTCAACCGATGTCTCTGATACCTGTGAGGATATGCTTAACCTTCTATCCAGAACACATGGGTGTGAAGTAAGTCCACATAATGCGCTCCCTTTCAAATCTATTCTTACCATATAATCTGATTGGAATAATTGTATATACATAAACGATCTCCTTGTATACTGAAAACGATTTTTTTCTTGGAATATGGTTCAAGATGGTAGAGATTGTCATACCTGAGTTGCAAGAGATGCGCACTGCTCATCTTGTTTCAATTGGATCTGAATTTATAAATTCGCTTATTCCTGATATTGAGGATGGGTAAGTCTCTTGCCTCTCCTGAAGAGTACAGTAATAGATTGACAACAAAACTAAAATTCATTTGAGAATTCATCAAATGCATAATTAGAACCACTCAAGAAGATCATTGTCATTGCTGAATTTATACATGAAAGAAGTTTTGGATTAATAGTGATTTCCTGTTCTTTCTTATTCTTTTGCAGTAAAGGTGTGAGGTTGAACTACGATTCCCGCACTAGTGTTGGACTTTTTCGATCATTCGGTGCATCAGACTACATTGCTGCCCAGTGTCTTAGGTGAGGATAGATAACAAGAACAATCACTAGATTTTCATTTGAGATACAAAGTCAATACATATGCTGTTGATACTTTTGAAGTTTATAATTTTATAGCTCGAGTTTCTGAAGGTCTACATCCATTACAGGTATCACATGACTAATTGTATCTAACTAAAATGCGAAGAATCCTTAATGTTCATTATGCTTCATAAAGAGGAAGTAGCTTTCCTTCATGGCATGCATATGAGCCCTCAAGAAAGGAAACCTTGCCCCCTTCATTTGTGAATATGCTTTGGTATAGGGTGCTCCTATATTGCACTTTGCCTTTTCATACATGGTTGCATTTTGATGGATAATTCCTCTTGCTTCTCTTCTCTCTCCATTTCTTGTTGTTCACTTCACATTCAAGTCTAGATGTATATAGTTGCGGAACTCTTATTCATAACTGGTGTTCTCCACCCTCTAAAGTAAACTAAGCAACCAATTATTGGTAGGACATACTTGAAGCTGCATCGGAAGCATTTCTATACCAGCTGCGTGGTCTCTTGTACTCTGGTTTCTTGTAAACTTTCAAATAGTAGATAATAACATTTTCTAAAAACTAGTCTAACTCTAGAGCGATGTTACATATCAAAATCCCTAAACAAATAGAAATTGATTTTCATTGTTGTCTTTCCTCATATGTTCTTCATATTTAGGGTTTAGTATTGCAATTACTTGATGAGATAGTTTTATCTTTTATCTGAATAAGTGACGTAATATCTGAGTTTAGTAGTTCCGGCAAATCATGTAGTTTCCCATGTTCCTTGAAAATATATATAATAGTTATGTTATAGGTGGTGTTATTTTCTAAATTGTATGTTTCAGCGTTTTTAGTTGGATGCATTTCTTACTTTTTATTCTGTTTCCATCAGGCGAAGACTAATGCACCATCATATGGAGATTTTCAAAAAGGTTGATGTCATAGTGACACCAACAACTGGGTATGCAAGTTTTACTATTACCTATAGTATATTGTTCTTTCACAGTGAAGTCATTATTTGCAAACCCAATCAATGAACCTGGATGTTACTTCTATCCATTAAACATTTGAGTTTCAGTTTTCTTTTTTTCTTTGTTTTATTATTGTTATTTTGTATAATATTACTGGTTCCATGAGAGATCTCTACTCCGAACTTGAGTGATTTACATTAGCATTGACTTGCATATTGATTTCTTGATTCACTCTAATACTTTACATGATGGGAAAAGAGTGTCATTTTCGTTCAAAATTGAGTAGTTACCACAAGTTCAATGCAATTACCGGAAGAAGATGTCCCTGCTACACTTATTGTTGATTGTGCACCGCTTATACTATTGATTATGCACAAATTATACGGAACTTCCGCATGTTGTGTTTAAGTTGAAATGAGATCTTCTTTTTCTTGGGGATTAACAGCATGACAGCACCCAAAATACGATCTAGTGCTCTTAGCTATGGAGAGACAGATTTGCAGACTTCAGGTTTGTCCATTGATGCTTATCTTTTTGTGATTTCCTTGCACTAATTTGCGAACACGGTGACATTTACAAATCTTTGAACTTGACCATTTCTTAATCAGATGGAAGATAACTGATTCAAATGCCATGTCCTTAACATTAAAGATGCATTATGAACAACCACCTATTTGTCTTTACTTTACAATTGAATATTTATGAATAATTGAACAACAAAAACTGGAGCACCCCGCAACAGGGGGCATACAACTAGTTTTCTTGTACAATCGTATTCTATATTGATGAATGAATTTTGCATTCAGGTTACCTTATGCGCTTTGTAATTGCTGCAAATCTTCTTGGTTTCCCTGCCATTTCTATACCTGTGAGTTGTTCTTTTCCCTGGAAAAATATCGTGAATCGTTTTTATTTTTATTTCCATTTTACATATTCATTCCATATCCCATCTACTTCATTATTTCTCGTAGTTTATGGTCTCTTTGCATCTCTAAAATTCAAATGCATCTGGTTAATATCTGGAACAAGGACAATGTTTTATCTCTAGTCATGCAGCCGGGAGCAAACAAAAACATCAATACATATATTTAGTGTGTTTGAGAGTGAGATAGCGGTTACTTTTCAAAATGTTTTTCATTTAAAAATAAATGACAATAATTTTTATTATTTTATTTTTTAAAGTTTATTCTTAACATCAGCATATAAAGATATAAAAAAACTTAAAAAAGTAATTTTTAAAAAATAAAATAAAATTTAACCAATGTCTCTGTTTGTGCCGAACTCCTTGACATGAGCTTAATGTAGTCCATCCTCGATAAGTGCCGCATAATGACAGTTGCTTAGAAATGGAAATGTTACACATTCAATCTGGTCAATTTTCAGGTGGGTTATGATAAACAAGGGCTTCCGATCGGGTTGCAACTGATTGGCAGGCCATGGGGTGAAGCAACACTGTTGCGTTTAGCTTCTGCGGTAGAGGTATAATTTCCCTTGAGGCCTGAAAAGTAACAGCCATCTACTTCGTGATAGATTTAGTCGTTCAATATAATATTTTTTTTATGTTTTCAGGAACTATATGCTAAACCTAAGAAGCGGCCCGCGTCATTTTATGATGTTTTGAAGACCAAATAAAACACTGCATCTGCCTTCGATTCCCTGCCCTTGCTTCCCACGATTCCTCTGGCGAATGACATATCACGATTCATCATGATTGGAAAAAAAAAAAAAACAGTTTGTTACCGCACTTTGATAACAATCGATCCATTTTAATATTAATTCGTCAATAAATTATCATTGTCTGCAACTCAGAGCTATTCAAGTCTGTTACTGATCGCGGGGTAGTTCCAGGTTTCAAAGTGTTTTTCAATTGAAAATATATTAAAATAATATTTTTTATTTTTTAAAAATTATTTTTGATACCAGTATAAATAACCGGTGAAAAACATAAGAAAACCCTGGAAGTTCATGAGTGTAGAAGTAAGGCATGCAACCACGTGGTGGCAGCTTCAAATCTTGAGCAGTTAGAGTATAATATAAATTATATTTTAGAGTATTATTTAATAGTTTAAATTTTTAAATGAGATGATTTTTTAATATAGTATCAGAACCTTGTTAACCCAGTGATCACGAGTTTGAATTTCACCATCCCATTCTATTTGATAAAAATCAAGCACAAGATAGTGTAGGTCTGTATAAGTTTCAAGACCAAAAGGTTTTCACTTGAGGGTGTGTGTTAGAGAGTAATATAAATTATATTTTAGAATCTCATCTAATTGCTTAAGTTTTTAGGTGAGATATTAATTTTCACCCACATTATGCAAATTTGCTAAAAGTTAGAATTTCAAGTTAGAATTTCGTGATTAAAGAATGCCATTTATATGCAGAAGCTAAGGTAGCTTACCGTGTGGCCATTTCGTTGTTCACTGATGGATGGCAGTCATTTCCAAATGCAGTTAATGTATGAACCAGAATCCCACAATGGGTAACAATGGCTATCTCCTTCTCTTTCCATGTCCACAGCCTGACAAGTTAATGGTCGGGGCCCATGGCACATGATAGATAAATCTACAACAAATCCCAGACGGGAATACACAAGCTTATTTATTAAAGTTTTTTGCGGAGATTTTACTGCAAGATCAAAGCAACAGTATCTGAAATTAGAAGTTCAAATGGCGCATGAAAGCCAATTCAATAGATAGATGATGACTACAGATTTTTATTATTTTTTGATGCCAGTAAACCCCACCTTTTATAAAATATATTTTATAGGCTTAGATGAACGATTAAAATCCTGGTCGTGTCAGACTCTTATAAAAATACTCACTTGACTCGAATTCAAGATCTACTCTTTATCATCACGCACATGATGACTACAGATGATATCAAGAAAAACCCAAAAAGCAACCCTTATTCTAGTCACTTGGATGATGACGATGAAGTGTAGATAAAACGCAAGAGTCTATACAGAAACAAAGTCGTATCAATGGAGAGCAAGTATTCACCAGTTTACGAACTTCAATCCCCTTGCAGCCAGTTCTTCAGTTGTCTCTCTCACATCGGCCTTCCACAGCACATCCTCGTCAGTTTCTATTTGAACAGAACATCAAAAAAAGCTATAAAAATAACAAGGATTAGCCTCAACTAAGTAGCCATCCGAGCTATATATGTCCAAGCACTTGCCAGTGAAAAGTCAATGCACCAACTGCTTATTTATTATTATTTTTTGAACAAAGGCAAGCGTGCATAGATGGCAATATATCTCACAGATAATGTTTAACAATGTGTTTTAAAATTGTTTTTAAAATATATTTTATTTTTATTTTAAATTAATTTTTTTATATTCTTACATATTTTTATAAACTGATATAAAAACTAAAAAAATAATTATTTTAATGAAAAAAACTTTTGAAAAGCAAATTCTGTAACCGGGTTCTGTTTACTTTGTGAAAGAAAAACTATAGAAGTAGCCTAGTAGGCCAAGCGAATTGATTAGGGGCAGTTGAAGAAGATAGCATCTACGTCAATTCCTACCCCGCACCTGCCATGCCACCCTGTCGAAAGATAACAAAGCCCGATGGGCAATCAATGTGTTTGGCAGCAAATTAGGAGAGGAAACAAAAATAAGAGGAAAAGGAATTGAAAATGCTGGGATGTTGTCTTTTACTTGTTGCGCGCGATGGAGTAAAGAACAGGGGAAAATTAAAAGGGAAACAACATTAGCCTGCATCGTTTTATGAACGACAAAATAAGAAGCTGCATCTTTTTTTCTGTCAGCTCATTTCAAGATCCCTCGTGAGGTTCAAGCTTTTCCTTTCATTTTTGAGAAAGAAAATCTTTTATTTTTCTGTATGTGAAGCACCGATTCATTTTCCCATAAAATTTGTCAATTTTGGTTGTTCTGGGCTTTTACATGATGAATGTGTCATGTCTCGAATTTGACGTCTATAAAACAGATTTCAAGATTTTTATCATCGCGTTACGCGCGGACGCATTAGAATAAAATCTAAACAGGTTAATAGAAAATCCCCTCTTTGTACTCGGCGATAGAGTTCTTACTTTTCAGTTTATTTTATTTATCTATTTAAATATATTTTTCTTGATAACGTTGGATTTGAGTTGTAAATGTGCGAGAATGAGAAAATTAAAGGGAATTAAAAAATAAATATATTATAATTTAGCTCTCTATGTTGTAAAACCTCTAACCTAATTGAAGAAAAAGATTTAGAGGGTTGATATCAGCACATCAAAATAATTTAAAAACACCAAAATATATTTATTTAAAATAAAAAAAATTAAATTTCAACAAAACGACAGTTTGGCCGCAGTGCCAAATCTTAATATGCGCACAATCTCCGATACTAATCTCACGTGTTAATATTTTATTTTCCTTATCGATGGAGTTTAAAGAAAAATCCAAGCTAATTTTAATAAGACACGTGGTCAAGAAGAGTTAAAGGTCTAAACTATAATCGAGTTCAAAATCAGGGACTAAGCAAATCACTCAAAAGAAGAATAAAAAATAGTAGGGCGGGAGAGAGAGAGAGAGAGAGAGTGCGCGCGCGAGGCGGGTGAAGGAGCGGGCAGTTGAGCATTACGCTAATGGAGACAGGCAGCATTCATGAGTTGCCAGCAAATCAGCTGGTTACCGAGTTGAATAGCGGCCAGGTCCACCTCCAATGAAGAGGGATGTATACAAATCACTACTCTCCTCGCTCCTTTTCTCTCCTCTCATAGAATTCCGCGCCCAAATCAGAAGCATCTTCGTGTTTGTCAACCTATCCAGAGCTTGAGAAACCAAACACAGTTTGAGTGTTGTTGACCTTGTTATATACAGAAAGCAGGTCAAGTTTTACAGATTAAAATTATCACTCAATTTCTCTATTCGATTAATCATCGATAGAGTAATCCTTTTTTGATTTCCATAAGGAATGGGAAAGAAACGTGTAATGGTGCCGGCTGCGGACGTTGACTTGTCCGCTGTCAAGTACCAAAATGAAGCAATCCAAGGTTTTCTTTGCATTTTTCTAATGAATTTTATTTATTTGTGAATATCATGAATTTATTTGTGTTTTTTTTTAAATAAAATAAATCACAGCCCCGCATTTGACTGGATTGACATTTAAGCTGTTTGTAAAGTTACTTGAGACTCCGCTTGTTGGTCCTCTGATTATATCACATTTGAAGAAGGAGAACAAGATGATTGAGGTCTGTTTCTTTTCTTTTCAAAGTATTATGTTAATTTTTGTGTCATGAAGAAGACAGTTGATTAAAAGTGCTTCAAATGTTTCCTTGTTTGTTAATGTCAGCTGCTGCAGAATACTGTGATACCGGAAGCGCCTATGTACAGACCTGAATATCCTCCACAAGGTTTTTGTTGTTCATTTTCGTTTGTTTTGTATGTATCTTATTTTGTTATGTTTGCTTGGAAGATCTAGCAGTATGCCATTTGTTAGTCCATACATGTGGCACTGATGTTGTTAGTATGAATGCGCTCACAGAATCAGAAACTGGCGTTGTCGTTGTGGATGAAGATGGAAAACCGGAAGACCGGGTAGAGTTAGCTATGAAGTGCCTTCCTCCTTATAATGCTGCCAGCAGCTGGAATGAGGACTTGGCTTCATCATTTAGGTATTGGAAGATACGTGATTATGCACATGCTTATCGGTCTAAGTTCGTTACTCCATCTATGGTGAGTGGCTTAAGGTTCAGTTTCGTTCTTTTTTTCTCTTTGAACAGATTTCAGATGATCTCATATTTATCTTGCAGGTTGCTGAGCAAATCATCCCAGTTATAGAAGAATTCAACAAAAAGGATCCCCCAATGCCGTTATTGATTTCTTTTGATGCTGAAGAAGTCAGGAAACAAGCTGCAGCCTCTACAAAGAGATTTGAGGAAGGTCTTGCTCAATTACATTTGATAATATATCCTGGTTTCCAGATACAATGTGGTAGAGTTTTGGATTTACAGATAAGCTGTGGTAAAACCTAAACTGTAACTAATCATCTTATTTGCTTTGTGGGTTGCTGACTGTATAGGAAGTCCAATATCCATCCTGGATGGCATTTTCATCGCAATCAAGGATGATATAGATTTGTATCCGCATCCATCCAAGGGTACATGATGACAACTCTTTCCCTGATTTCTTGACATATTTTGTAAAGATTCTTTGAAGTCAAGGTAAAACTTGATCTTTGATGACAGGTGCGACAACATGGATGCATGAGGTCCGCCCTGTGAAAGAGGATGCGATTAGTGTTTCTAGACTGCGTAGCTGTGGAGTGATATTTGTAGGAAAGGCAAATATGCATGAGTTTGGAATGGGTACTACTGGGAACAATCCAAATTATGGGTCAGTTCATTAAACTTCTTAATGATGTTATTCATTATTGCATGACTAGATTGTTTTAGTTCATAATTACTATTTTATGGTGCAGAACAACAAGAAACCCTCATGCAGTGGATAGGTACACAGGCGGATCTTCCTCAGGCCCAGCAGCAATTGTAGCCTCTGGTCTATGCTCTGCTGCCTTGGGAACCGATGGAGGAGGTTGTGCAGATATTTTTGTTGGTCTAGCTTGTGATTGGTCTTAACAATACACTAATTGTGCACGCTTGATTTAATGAATGAAATGCAGGTTCAATCCGCATTCCCTCTTCTCTTTGTGGTGTAGTGGGTTTGAAAACAACATTTGGTCGGACAAACATAACAGGGTAAGCTTCTTTATGATCATTCCATTGTTCCAAGTTATTACCATCTTTGGTGTTCCTGTGTTTCTTAACAGTACTCTTTTAAGACTTGATTAAAAAAAGGGCAAAAAATGAATGGCTTGATGACTTGTTATGAAAAGTTTAGTTTCCAGACACTAGAGATTTCTTTATCTCTAACTCTTTCTTGGTGCTATAATGATGTAGTTCCTTATATGATTTTGGGACCGTGGAAGTTATCGGACCAATTGCATCCTCTGTGGAAGATGTCATGCTAGTGTAAGTATTTCAATCTTGTTAATGAATTTCACTGACTAGAGAGTTATCCATAAGCAGTCAGACCATATATATCTGTATTGTAGTCGAGCAAGCTGCAGTATTTTTTTTCTGCCGAAACCTCACTTAGGTGACACAAACTGTCTTCTCATTGACTGCATGGCTTCAAAATATTTACTAAATGCATGTATTCTATTTAGAAAGAGATATAATCCATTGCTGAACATGTTCATTACTAGTCTGCTACCCTTACTCATTAGAAGATATGCCAGCTGATAAAATGAAAAAGAGGGGGAGAGAAAATACACTGTTTGAATACTTGGTTTAATTTGTGGTTGCATTCATTATACTAGCTTAAGTCAAGACATGGACATAGTTGATGTTTGAGTTTTTTATGAAATGAATAGTTGATTTCAATGTTTGCTCTGTTAAAAAAAAATCACCTTACAATATGTTGATTTATCAGGTATGCAGCAATTTTGGGCTCAAGACCTGAAGAAAGGATCAGTTTGAATCCGGTAATTTCGTAATAATCATCATCTGTCTAAAAAATAAAAAAAAAAATATTCTTGTTACTCTACCAGCTCCCCCTTGATCCTTTTTGAAGTTCAACTCCTTTCACCACAAACGACACATCTCTATTAGTTTCTGTGGTTTCGTGCTTCATGAGCTGACAAGCTTTTTATTTCTGAAACTAGTAGAGATGTTGATTTCATAGTCATTGTTGTCTGTGTCTAAATCCACACATTGGTGTTCATTACTGTTATAATTCACTCTGCTATTCTGCCTGTTATTAAGATTCATGAGACTTGTTTGACTATTCTTTCATGTATTGTTGTTCATCTTCACTCCATGCATCTTGTGGGAAACTTTAATGTTCCAAGCACGTAGTTCTGACACAGTTGTTACATCCTTGCACCGCTTTCACAAATTTCAGACTTTTGACTGAGGCTAATGATTCCTTGTAACTTCTAACTACTCGTTAGGATGCAGTTTTCATGTTATTTACTTTCTTTATAATGCTATGCATGTCCTTTGTAGTCGCCCCCTTGTTTGCCAAATTTGTCATCACGTGATGGTGCAGATGATTTAGGATCATTGCGACTGGGAAAATATACTGCGGTGATTTCATTTATCTTTTAATTTTAAGTGGATCATTTCAATGTTTTAACAATCAAAAGAGTAGTTTTGAGTAAAATTATGATTATCTTGCAGTGGTTTAATGATGTACAGTCAACTGATGTTTCTGATACCTGTGAGGATATGCTTAACCTTCTATCTAGAATACATGGGTGTGAAGTAAGTCCACATAATGCGCTCCGTTTCAAATCTATTCTTACCATATAATCTGATTGGAATAATTGTTTTGTATATACATAAACGATCTCCTTGTCTACTGAGAACAATTATTTTCCTTGAATATGGTTCAAGATGGTAGAGATTGTCATACCTGAGTTGCAAGAGATGCGCACTCCTCATCTTGTTTCAATTGGATCTGAATTTATAAATTCGCTGATTCCTGATATTGAGGATGGGTAAGTCTCTTGCCTCTCCTGAAGAGTACATTAATAGATTGACAACATAGCTAAAATTCATTTGAGAATTCATCAAATGCATAATTAGAACCACTCAAGAAGATCATTGTCATTGCTGAATTTATACATGAAAGAAATTTTGGATTAATAGTGATTTCCTGTTCTTTCTTATTCTTTTGCAGGAAAGGTGTGAGGTTGAACTACGATACCCGTACTAATGTTAGACTTTTTCGATCATTCAGTGCATCAGACTACATTGCTGCCCAGTGTCTTAGGTGAGGATAGATAACAAGAACAATCACTAGATTTTCATTTGAGATACAAAGTCAATACATATGCTGTTGATACTTTTGAAGTTTCTAATTTTATAGCTCGAGTTTCTGAAGGTCTACATCCATTACAGGTATCATATGACTAACTAAAATGCTAATAATCCTTAGTGTTCACTATGCTTCATAAAGAGGGAGTAGCTCTACTTCATGGCATGCATATAAGCCCTCAAGAAAGGAAACCTAGCCCACTTCATTTGTGAATATGCTCTGGTATAGGGTACTCCTATATTGCACTTTGCCTTTTCATACATAGTTGCATTCTGACGGAGAATTCCTCTTGCTTCTCTTCTCTCTCTATTTCTTGTGGTCCCACTTCACATTCAAGTCTAGACGTATATGGTTGTGGAACTCTGATTCTTAACTGGTGTTCTCCACCTTTTAAAGTAAACTAAGCAATCAATTATTGATAGGAAACACTTGAAGCTGCATCGGATGCATTTCTATATCAGCTGCATAGTCTTGTACTCTAGTTTCTTGTACTGTCGAGTAGTTGTCAATTTTGATAATCTTTCAAATAGTAGATAATAACATTTTCTAAAAACTAGTCTAACTCTAGAGCAATGTTACATATCAAAATCCCTAAACAAATAGAAATTGATTTTCATTGTTGTCTTTCCTCATATGTTCTTCATATTTAGGGTCTAGTATTGCAATTACTTGATGAGATAGTTTTATCTTTTATCTGAATAAGTGACGTAATATCTGAGTTTAGTAGTTCCGGCAAATCATGTAGTTTCCCATGTTCCTTGAAAATATATATAATAGTTATGTTATAGGTGGTGTTATTTTCTAAATTGTATGTTTCAGCGTTTTTAGTTGGATGCATTTCTTACTTTTTAATCTGTTTCCATCAGGCGAAGACTAATGCACCATCATATGGAGATTTTCAAAAAGGTTGATGTCATAGTGACACCAACAACTGGGTATGCAAGTTTTTACTATTACCTAGAGTATATTGTTCTTTCACAATGAAGTCATTATTTGCTAACCCAATCAATGAACCTAGATGTTACTTCTATCCATTAAACATTTGAGTTTCAGTTTTCTTTTTTTTCTTTGTTTTATTATTGTTATTTTGTATAATATTACTATTTCCATAAGAGATCTCTACTTCGAACTTGAGTGATTTACATTAGCATTGACTTGCATATTGATTTCCTGATTCACTCTAATACTTTACATGATGGGAAAAGAATGTCATTTTCGTTCAAAATTGAGTAGTTACCACAAGCTCAATGCAATTACTGGAAGAAGATGCCCCTCCTACACTTATTTTTGATTGTGCACCGCTTATACTGTTGATTATGCACAAATTATACTAAACCTCAGCATGTTGTGTTTAAGTTGAAATGAGGTCTTCTTTTTCTTTGGGATTAACAGCATGACAGCACCCAAAATACCTTCTAGTGCTCTTAGCTATGGAGAGACAGATTTGCAGACTACAGGTTTGTCCATTGATGCTTATCTTTTTGTGATTTCCTTGCACTAATTTGCGAACACGGTGGACATTTACAAATCTCTGAAGTTGACCATTTCTCAATCAGATGGAGATAAGTGGTTCAAATGCTATGTCCTTAACATTAAAGATGCATTATGAACAACCAGCTATTTGTCTTTACTTTACAATTGAATATTTATGAATAATTGAACAACAAAAACTAGAGCACCCCGCAACAGGGGGGCATACAACTAGTTTTCTTGTACAATCGTACTCTATATTAATGAATGAATTCTTGCTTTCAGGTTACCTTATGCGCTTTGTAATCGCTGCAAATCTTCTTGGTTTCCCTGCCATTTCTGTACCCGTGAGTTGCTCTTTTCCCTGGAAAAATATCGTGAATCCTTTTTATTTTTATTTCCATTTTACACATTCATTCCATATCCCATCTACTTCATTATTTCTCGTAGTTTATGGTCTCTTTGCATCGCTAAAATTCAAATGCATTTGGTTAATATCTGAAACAAGGACAATGTTGTATCTTTACTCATGCAGTCGGGAGCAAACAAAAAAATCAATGTATACACATATTGCTTTGTTTTCAAGAGTATAATAGCGGTTATTTTTCAAAATGTTTTTCTTTTAGAAATGAATAAAAACATTTTTATTATTTTATTTTTTAATTTTTTTTCTTAACATCAGCATATAACAATCTAAAAGAACTTAAAAAAGTAATTTTTAAAAAATAATATAAATTTTAACCAATGTCTCTGTTTGTGCCGAACTCCGTGACATGAGCTTAATGTAGTCCATCCTCGATAAGTGCCGCATAATGACAGTTCCATAGAAATGGAAATGTTACACATTCAATCTGGTCAATTTTCAGGTGGGTTATGATAAACAAGGGCTTCCGATCGGGTTGCAACTGATTGGCAGGCCATGGGGTGAAGCCACACTGTTGCGTTTAGCTTCTGCGGTAGAGGTATAATTTCTCTTGTGGCCTGAAAAGTAACAGCCAAAAATTTATTCGTGATAGATTTAGTCGTTCAATATATTTATTTATTTTTATGTTTTCAGGAACTATATGCTAAACCTAAGAAGCGGCCCGCGTCCTTTTATGATGTTTTGAAGACCAAATAAAACACTGCTTCTGCCTTCTATTCCCTGCCCTTCCTTCTCACGATTCCTCTGGAGAATGACATATCACGATTCATCATGATTGAAAAAAAAAACAGTTTGTTACCGTACTTTGATTACAATCGATCCATTTTCATATAAATTCGTCAATAAATTATCATTGTCTGCAACTCCGAGCTATTCAAGTCTGCTCTATTTTTTAAATTGTTTTTTATTCAAAAATGTATTTAAATAATTTTTTATTTAAAAAAAATATTTTTGATATTAGTCTATTAAAATAATCTAAAAATATCAAAAAAATAATAATTAAAAATAAAAATTAAAAATAACAAAATTTAATATTTTTAAAATACAGTATCAAACAATAGATCTTAAACCAGAATCCCATGAGTATGTAAATTATTTAACTGTCCCCTGCCATGCCGGAATGCACCTTAGTCTTTGTATATTATTTCCCATATGTTTCAAATAACATAACTTCTAGGTAACAGGGGTGAACAAATCGATAGCCGAAGTTTTCCAAGAAAGCCAAACATTTAATCTATAACGCTGAAAGAAATCAATATCAATCTGTTCATCGCCTAAATCGAAATGGGTGCTTCCTCCTCCGCAAGGCGATCCAGCCCAGAGGGAATCTTTCCAGGATAGTTGGTAGTTGAAACATCTGATGCAATCATACTGGAGAGAGAAGACAAGCTCATTAAAGAAGCAGTAAAGATAACACGATTCATTAAACTTTATTACAGATTACCAGCTCACCTTCTGTCAACAATGACCATAGATCGAAGCTCACAATTAGCAAAGCTGCAAGTAAAAGAAGTCATTTCTTGTTTCAGGGAAGGATTGTGCGTTAAAAGAAATTTAATTTGACATCAAGAGCAGTCCAGCTATACACTGCAACAAAGTTCCTGCCCTAACTGCAGCGCATATCATATTAGAACACAAGAAAAGCTTGAGAATTAAGGCAGTAGGGCACCAATTGGGAAGATAAAGGTTTTCGGCTCAAATTTCGTAGGACAAAATATACATTCATTTTCAGCTCAAACTCAACCATAAAGGAAAAATAAAAGCAGCCCCGTAACTTCTATCGGAGAAGATTGCAGGGGGGGTGGGCGGGGAAGAATAAATTGTTGTTAATAAAAGTAACCCATGAAAAACACAAGAGAACCCCGGAAGTTCATGAGTGTAGAAGTAAGGCATGCAACCACGTGGTGGCAGCTTCAAATCTTGAGCAGATACATTATGCAAAATTGCTAAAAATTAACTCCAAATTCTCCAATGGCAGGTGCACCTAGCAGGCTAAGAATTTCGTGATTGATGAATGCCATTTATATGCAAAAGCTAAACTAGCAGGTTGCTTACCGTGTGCCCATCTCTTTCTTCACTGATGGATGACAGTCATTTCCAAATGCACTTAATGTATGAACCAGAAAACTACTATGGGTAACAATGGCTATCTCCTTCTCTTTCCTTGTCCACAGCCTGACAAGTTCATGGTCGGGGCCCATGGCACATGTTAGATAAATCTACAACAAATCCCACACGGGAATACACAAGCTTTTTTGTTAAAGTTTTTTGCGGAGATTTTACTGCAAGATCAAAGCAGTAGTATCTGAAATTAGAAGTTCAAATGGCACAGGAAAGCAAATTGAATAGATAGATGATGACTACAGATAATATCAAGCAAAACCCAGAAAGTCTGATGATGATGATGAAGTGTAGATAAAACGCAAGAGCCTGTACAGAAACAATGCCGTATCAATGGAGTGCAAGTATTCACCAGTTTAAAAACTTCAATCCCCTTGCAGCCAGTTCTTCAGTTGTCTCTCTCACATCGGCCTTCCACAGCACATCCTCATCAGTTTCTATCTGAACAGATCATCAAAAGGTTATTTTGTTCAACATTCACAAAAATAACAAGATTTTAGCCTCAACTAAGTAGCCATCAAAGCTATATACGTCCAAGAACTTGCCAGTGAAAAGTCAACTGCTGGGAAAAGAACTTGATACTCGCTGACATGGTGTCTCTTGTCACAAGGATGTACACCCTGCAACCCATAGGACACATAAGAGAAATGCTTTATTACTCTTTAGTTTCCCTCTGCGTGTGAGAAATACGAAATCATTAAAAACTAAGTTTACAGGAGCTCAAAGAGTTCTTGTGATGCATAAAAGTGAATGAACTTTAGAATCAAGGTCAATGCCCAATTTTTCTCAAATAAAGCATCAGTTATTTTCTTCAGATCCTCTGCAGAACTTAGAAATAGTATATTAGACTTACAAAATGTTCTCGACAATCTTCTACTGCAATGAATGGCGGCGAATTGAGACTTGAAATTGATGCTCGATCACTGTTTCCAACATTTGCCACCATCAGTGGAAGTGCATTCGTCCCATCCATGTAGCTCTCCCCGCCAAAAACTCCAACAGCTGTTTGCAATGTCCTGCATGCCAGAGTGATCAAAAGTTCATCCCGGAAAAGAAGAATAAGGGAATGAGGAAGTATCTGATGATCGAAAGCAATACATATAGAAAAATTGAGAATATATTCTCCCTTCTGAGGCCTATTGCTTCTAGTTGCATGCGTAAATGAAAATTAGTTGCCCTCGTTAATAGCTAGAAGCTTGATTAATCTAGAACTTGACATAAGATCAATCGTGACCGGAAATTATCAACAAAAGAAATCCCATCTATCCATACTAAAATGAGTGAGAATATATTCATAAAATCACTACCTGAGCAATGGGGATGTAACAACTAATTCAACCCTCTTGAAGAGCCCAGATGCATGGACATGCTTCCGCAAATAATCAACCTATAACAAAAGCAAAAGCAGCTTTTATGAGATATCTTCCTTTATAGCACAAAAGTCATGAGTTCAGGACTAGTTTAAGATCATGAATCGAACGAGTTTCCTCTCATATGAAATGTGATTGTTTGGCGTGCTACCTGCTGCCAGCCTAGCTGTGTGAGGGGAGCATCCAAATATTCGGGATTCAAGTATGCTTTGTAGTTCTTTTCTCCCTCGACATTATGCAATCCCTGTGCATGCCTTACCTGGATACAAGGTTTGTAAGACCACAGAGCCAAGAAATATATAGCAGATTCATATCCATAATTGACACAGTAACATCATTTATGAAACAAAAATCTCGATACAAACCACATGGATTGTTTTGCAGCGGTGCAATGGATACAAACTTGGATCTCGACCACCATCCATATATTACCTGCAACTTAACCAAGAAAAAACTCATAAATGAACTACAATAGGCACAGAACATAAGAGCAGGTAAAGTTGAAGTTTCTGTAAGCAGATTCAAAACTGAAACACGAATCAAGTGTAAATTCATCAGCATTACCTCATAACGAACGAAAATAATATCGTGCAATCATGCTAAATAAAAAAGAACGGCTGCATTTCTCTATAGAAAGAAAGAAACGAAGAAAAAGAGCAGAGAGAGAGCATCACACGATTACCTGAAAGACGAATAAAGAAACTTGAAGTGGAGGAGATGGGAGTTTAATGACTTAAAAGGGAAAGAAACAGGCAAGTCATAAATGCAATATATATATATATATATATATATATATGTATGTATGCAAGATAGTGCTGTGTTCTTAATTCGTACCAGAGAGTGGAGGAGGCTTTTGACAGTAACGACGATCACCTGCTAAAAAAACATGATTGAAGAATGTCAGGGAAACGCCACTTTCTTTCTTTTTCGTTTTTGTTAATAATAACAGCACGTCTGACTGCCTGACTGGAGTTCTTGTAATGATATCATGTCTCTCGAATCATCGCTCTGTCGACGCTAACTTAAATACAGGGTAATTTCTTCGTTTTTTTTCTTTTTTTAATTCTATCTGTTTTGACCGGGATGCCCCCTTTCTGACCTTTCATGTCTGGATGAGGGTTCTTTCCTGTGCAACTTGTGTCTGAATGTCGTGGCAGAAAAATCATAGGACGGTTTTGTTTTCTTCTATCTTTACATATTTGCCAAGCAGGGATGGCAAGTGTTTATTTAATAAGATAATTATTAAAAAAAAAACCTTATTTTTTTATATTGAATTTGGGTTACATTTATCGTTCGTAAATACCAATTCTATATTTAGCAATGCATTTCAATTTAGTTCGAAAACTTTATTGTTTTTGGATGATTTTTGTCAAAATTATTATGAAAGATATTTCAAGTCACCATATTTTCTTATGATTACTTGTATTGTATTACCAAAAAACAAGTGAGTGCATTTAATTTCCATGTTATTATTATAGACTTTGTTTTAAAATAAATTGCAATAAAGATGTTTTTGTTTTAAATATTTGATCTTAGTCTTACAAATTAGTAAAATAGATCTCAATTTCATGAATTAACAAAACAGTGAGTGAGTTGCTAGTAAGAGTATTTTGAAAATTAAAAATATATTGAAATAATATTTATTATTATTATTATTATTATTTATATTAACTCATTAAAACCATGAAAAATATAAATTTAATATTTTTCAGGTAAAAAATACTTTAAAAAAATCTATTAAGCCAAAAAAATATGAAAAGATAAGCAATTCACAGAAACATGTTCGAAATGCAAGAGCCCTGATTCATGTCCATCACTTTTAAATCTATTTTGATCTTTTTAATTTCTGCATATATTTTGTCCATTCTATCCTCAGACTCCTGGGTTTTTTCTGGCAAGTGAGAATATAAATTAAGCTTATATTCAGATCCATAAATAAAGTTGGATGCCTTGGGATAGAAGATGTTATGCTGAAATACCAAGGATCGGAGAACCTGCGTCGCCAAGTGGACAGCAGGCAAGGTCTTTGCAGGTTCAACTGCGAATATTTCTCAGAATATTTCCCAACCTGCTGGCCGGTGAGAAACCAGTGGCACTCGTCGCCGGGAATAGTATAGTAGTTAACCCAGCAAGTTGCCCACTAAGCTGAAAACAAAGCCAAAAACTTTAGCATCAGATGCATCCCACATCTTTTCCACCCAAATGCCAAGCTTATCCCAGAAAGCATGCTACTACTCTATCAGGAAAATCGATTATCCTTGACAACCAGTAATGTTTCAGCTGTCGGAGCATAATGGCATACTGATTGCGATATACACAGCAGGTCTCGAGATCGAGTCAAGATGTACACTACTTTTACCCACATCCACAAAATATATTTTCCGAGAAATAGTTTTCCTGGCATTCAAAAAGAAGTTTCAGCTGTCCCAGATTCTCACTGAAATATTCTATCATCCCTCGTCAAACCAGGATAATCTTTGCCCACTTGTGCCCACAGCCTGCCCAAACAGCTCCACCACTGCAGGCAACAAGTCATGGTGTCTGCTCGAATCGCTCGCCAGCAGTCGACCACGCCAAATCCCGTAGATATATACACTTGAGGGACATCAACGGTTGCTTCCTGCCCTGCATGCTCCCCATCACGCATCTGCTACTTGAAACCCATGATTTGTTTTTCTCATTTCACATTGCAAATAGTTTGTGGATGAATTTGACCAAAGTTATTTTTCTGTACACTTAGCTAACATTTGATGAGAGGTTAATACGAGATGGTATTTGTAATGTGGATAAATGTTTTTTTAATGTAAGGTCAAGTATTTAATATAGCAAATTAAATTTATTTCCATAAATATTTAAAATAATATAATTAATTTTAATTGTGTGGTTTATGAGTTTATTTCAAAATTAAGAATTTAGTAAAAAAAATTGAATTCAAATTTACTTATTACGAAAAAAAATCAAACTATGTGGTAAAAGCAAAGTAGTAAAAGCATGATTTTTTATGGTGAATTGGAACAATAAATTTATACTTTTGCTCATGAAAAAAAAAAGTTTTGGTGATCTAGTCATGAGATATAAAATAGTTTTTTTAAAATTGTATTTTCAATATTTGATTTATTGAGAATTGAATTTATTGATTTATTTATTTTATTTTTGATGTTTTTGATCAATGGATCGGGTCATGAATTTTATAAGTTAAATATTTTATTTTAAAAAAATAAAATATAGGTTTCTTGATTTTCTTTGTTTTTATTTATATAAGATTATTCTTATTTCATAACATGGTTCGTGGGCATGGCAAGTTGACTCGGGTGGAATCAAGCTTTTTTAGGCTTATAATTGTTCTTGTTGTTCTATGATTGATTTAAAAAAAAATATTCTTGAACATTTAATTAGTTGAAAAATAGATTATATATATATATATATAGTGTTTTTGATTAAATGATTTGGGTCATGAAATTAATAACTCAACAACGATTGATAATTTTTATTTTATCATTTAATATTAAATTTTGATATTCAATATGAAATTGTTTCCTTATTTAAATCATGCTTATATAGATGGTGCATTTCTCTCTCTCAAATTTCGTTTTGTTCAACGAAGCGCGGGTCACTAAATTTTTTCTTTTCAATACAACGTATGATTTCGTTCAAACAAGGTGTAATATTCAGGAGAAGAGTGACAGATCGTTCGCGATGAAACGTCGTGTCACTGACCACGAAGCTACATGTCGGTTTCATTTTAAAAAACAGAGCTTTGAGATGGAAGGCAGAGTGAAATTTGAAAAGAACAACCTTTCTTCTTACAAAAACCTATCGACGGTGGTGGATCCAAAATGCCACCAAAACTCCCACCAGCACTCCCATTCTTGATCTTCCTCTCCTTCCTCTTCTTCTACCTCTACTCCACCTCTCTACTCCCTCACTCCTCCCCCTCCTCCGCCACCACCACCACCACAACAACAACAAAAACGAGAACAACTTCCTGTAATTTCTTCAAAGGCAACTGGATCCTAGACCGCACCAAGTCCGCAAAACCGCTTTACGATGAGTCCTGCCCATTTCACAGAAATTCATGGAATTGCCTTAGAAACCACAGAGAAAACATGGGTTTGATTAATTCTTGGAGATGGGTACCTAAAGATTGTGAATTGCCAAAGATTGATCCTGAGAGGTTTCTTGAGTTGATGAGGAATAGGAATATCGGATTAGTTGGAGATTCTTTGAATGAGAATTTTTTGGTTTCTTTCTTGTGTATTCTTAGAGTTGCTGATGGCAGTGCTAAGAAGTGGAAAAGGAAAGGAGCTTGGAGAGGTGCTTATTTCCCTAAGTTCAATGTCACTGTTTCTTATCACCGGGCTGTTTTGCTTGCCAAATATGAGTAAGGCTTCTTAAATGCCTGGTCTGTTTACTTTGTCATTTGGTTTTACTGGGTTTTAGGCCGATGCAGGGGAAGAATGGATATACGTCAATTAAAAAACTGAACTTTGCATGCTATAAAACTAGTGAGATTGATTTGCATAATGTTGGTTATGGAGACCAAGATTAATGAAAGGCGCTCAAATGGTATTTTTATAAACAACACTGTTCTATTGTCAAATGTCCTAATTTGGATTCCGGGAAAACATATTTAGCTTCACAGGTTTCATACATATTTTGATCAAGTACCCTCATGGGTTACTGGTTGTTATTGATGAAATTGATTGGTGTCCCAATCTGTTGCTCAAAGCAGCGCTATCCTATGACTGCAATATCCATGTTTGCTTATCGAGAGCTGCTAAAGTCTCTATGAGATACAGTTCATAACTGAAGAATTGGATACTTGGGGTTTTCAAAATATATCTAAATCACTCAGTTAGAATAGTTCAACGAGAATGCAACTTATGCTGGAAACCATTGGTGCAACCTATATCAGTTTATTTTCTGTCCCTTATCGCAGTGGATTTTCCATTGATTTAACTTGGGATTGAACTGGGCTTGACAGCTTGATTTGTTCATACTATGTTTGTTTGAACTCACATTTCATGTTTGTGGGGATGTTAACAGCCTCGTAAGTGAACAGTGATATTTTTTTCTTATTTAGTCGTGGTACTCTCTTGCTTTGGTTCTGTTTTGTTGATAGTCATACAAGTCATGTCGCTATACCTTAATCTTTAAATGGCTCCTTATCATTTTTGGAAAGTTTGAAAATGATGACCTCACTTGCTCATAACTGATCAAATAAAGGTGGCAGCCAAAACAGCCTACTATGAATGATGGACAGAAGGGAATTTATCGTGTAGATGTTGATATACCTGCAGAAGATTGGGCCACCATCACCGACTACTATGATGTTCTCATCTTTAATACTGGTCATTGGTAATTTCCTTTTCCTCTCTGAAATTTAGGAAAACATTGGAAATGAATTGATATTTTCATCCTGTAATGCTTTGACATTATATAAGCATGATTTGGATTTAAAAGAGGCTTGGTTAGTTGAATAAAAAAGGCATTTTGGTTTTCCTAAAACCTAATATTTTGGGGGTTCACAGAAAAAAAAGAGAGGCTTTTGAGTTCTTAATCTTGCTGTGGCACAGAATAATCTTCACAGAAAGCAAAACATGTGAAGGTTATTCTGGCAGCTTGTTTACTGTTAACCTTCTTCCCTTACATTAATTTTGACGCTTTCATTTGTTAGCTAGTACTATTTTTATTGTTGTATCTTTAACATTTGGTCTGGTCTTGCAAGGTGGGGTTATGACAAGTTCCCAAAAGAGACGCCTCTTGTTTTCTATCGTGCTGGGCAACCAATACTTCCTCCCCTTGGATTGTTTGATGGATTTAAAGTTGTTCTTGAGAGTATGGTCTCATACATTGAAAGAGAAATTCCTCGCAAGACACTCAAGTTTTGGCGGTTGCAATCGCCACGCCATTTTTATGGTGGTGATTGGAATCAAAATGGCAGTTGCTTGCTTAATGAGCCCCTTAAGGAACATGAGGTAATACATTGATGACAGCTATTTACTCTTTACATTTCATTTCCATGTCATTTTGATGATGATTAATTTTTGTCTGTGGCCCCTTATCCAAATCAAGCTTAGAGTCAAATTTGTTTGAATGTGCTGAAATGTTATGACAATTGTTCAAATTCTGAAATGGATATTCTGGGATGAAAAGTTTCCCCTGACACCTTCAGCTTCTGACATGTTTCCATATTTTTAACCCCCCCTCTTGTTATTTCCTTGCTCAAGAGATTTTGATACTGATACCTGCACAGCTGGACTTGTGGTTTGATCCCAGCAACAATGGAGTGAATAAAGAGGCAAGAAAGATAAATCACATGATTGAAGAGACACTGCAAGGTACAGATATCCGATTGCTGGACCTTACTCATTTGAGTGAGTTTAGGGCAGATGCCCACCCAGCAATTTGGTTAGGAAAGAAGGATGCTGTGGCAATATGGGGTCAGGACTGCATGCATTGGTGCCTGCCTGGTGTCCCGGACACATGGGTTGATATCTTCTCAGGGCTGATGCACAATAGCATGTAGATGATATTGTAAAATCTCAGATTTCCTCGTGCAAATATTTATGTGACCCACTTAAGCTGAGTGGCTGCTGCAATATCATGGAGACCAGGTTGTTAGAATCTGTTTATCGACATACCAGGCTAAAGACAAGTCTTCATGGAGATATATGCTGATGGACAAAGGTTGCTGCTCTATTCTTTCACAGAATTTTTGAATTGATTCACGGTGTAAAAGAGAAGGAGAGAGATGAAGGGAAGAAGAGAGAAACCATAGGAAATTCTTTTTGCAGGTGGGGAAGGTGGTTCTGAGGCAGGCTTAATATTGCATCATGTTTCCACTAGATCTAACAGGTTTTTAACTTAGAAAGTCATCTTTATGCCATCATTCATGTCTTTTCTTTTTTATCCAGTTCATTTTATTCTTTTTTTCTTCTTTTAAACGTATACAATTTGACCCTAAACTGGTCACAAATTCTGTTCTCTGTGGAACCTCACTGCTTTGAGCTCTCAGGTTCCTTTTTTCGTGAAGTTTAAGTGTTTGGTTCATGATGAAATGTGACATATTTGATTTGTCGGTTGGAATGTTTAATGTACCTTGGTTTATACGAAGGAGTTGTTGGAGGGGTATCGCCTCCATTCCTACGGCCCAATTTAAACCAGTTTACTGACGTGGGTCCATTGTAATTAGAAGAGTATTCCAGTTCCATGATTCATCTGTATAAATCACACGATTTCTGATGGTGTTGAAGTCAAAACTTTAATAAAACCAAATTCCACAAGCTGCACTGGCTCTACTTGCATGTGACACGCAACTTTTATCGTTTCAGTCATGTCCTATGATGAAATAGTATTAGCTTGTACTCACCCTCTCGCATAAAAATTGGATCTACGATAGATCTTCCAGAAATTTTGTTACAAGTGCTGTACGACTCTGAATGATAAGGATAGATGAGGATTTTTGGTTCCTGCGAATTGCGATAAGCTAATTAAGAATTCTCAAAATCCTATTCTTTGATTTAAAAATGTTGTTAGAAATTGAATCAAATACTTGAGTTTGGATCTGATTGCATTGAAACATTATAAGTGGGACAACCTCAGAGGTTAGTTTAATAGTAAAAAATTTAGGCCGAGATACATGTTTTTTAAAAGATTTAAGGTTCGAATTTAATTAATTATATTTTATCGGGGTCATGTTATCTGGTGTAGAAAATAATGTTTTAATATATTCTTATATCCGAGAATATAATCGAGATGATGTGTGCAAACTAAATTAAACATCCGAATTACAGAAACAAAAAACAAAATAGCTGGGACTGTAACTAGCACCAGTGGGAGGAGCTAATTCATGGCAATGGTGTCTTGTTGGGAAGAGATTTGGACAAAGATATTGATGCGTTTAAGGATCGATTTAATTTTGAAGGTTTAGATTTACTTCGGTTAATTAGAGTCAATTCTCAGATCTCAGTTTAGATTTACTTCGGTCGGCTGATCAAAATGGCTTCCATTTTTTGTTAACCCTTCTATCCCTGAAGAAGGTATGGGCCCGCCCGCAAGTGAACTACAAGCAAGCTGTTAGAGTTGTAGAAAAAAAGGTCAGAAAGGTTTTCTTTTTTCATCTTTTTTGTAGAAGGTAATTTCCCATTATGATCACCACTGGCTTTCAAGGATTTTGTTTTGGAATATAATACCTCTGGACTCATGTAAGCTATCATTTGCAGATGAATATGAGGATAGAACCGATTAACCTGTGCATTATTTGATCGTGAACCCTCTGAAGATTTGTCGGGCTTGTATCTTATGCTGGACAGCAGAATCTTGATGGGCAACATGATCTTGCCGGAGAGCTGTTCCTTGGAAGTCTTGCCCAGGCTATAAATATAATGGCGATGGGTGAGCTCTTCATCTTGATCAAGCGGTTGTATCTTCTTCCCAGTCATGAAATTTACAGTATTCTCTCATGCATCTGTAAACGGTCTTCAAACTTGGTGTTCCTTGTCTCGGCTAGTAAAATTAACACGATTTTTACATGTTCCTACCTTCTTGTACTCTGAAGCAAACGTTTTCAAATTGTTTTTTCCAACCCCCGAAATTCTACTCGTGTTCCTCTCTATCACAACCCTGCTCTGAACCGAATTTAACCAGTGGACCAGTGTGGGTTAAAACTAATTTGGATAGCATACCATTTCTTTCATCCGTGATCATGATTCATTTATGAATCAGACGGTGTCGTATGATGTTGCCGTCACAACTTCAATAAAAGCTATAGCTGAACCAATTCTAACGCTGGGGAGTCCTCTAACAAAATCTTCTTTAACGACCAAACCCTAAAAGCCTCAATTTCTCCAAAATCCCAACCTGCCTGTTGATTCAAAACCTCAAAAAATGGCCCTAAGAACGAATCTGTTTTTTCCAAACACCCTTCTTCAACGTCCGAATTCCCACTTTCGTCCTTTCCCCACCACAACCCATTTCAGAACCCGAATCCTATGCACCCACAAAAAACGCAGAAGTGATGCTGATCTTGCATCAGAGTTGGCATCAGAAGTAGCAAAAATAAACATCCATTTGGTGCAACGAGAAGAGGCCATGAAGAAAAGCAGAGAACTACTTTTCGCTGAGCTTTGCAAGTACTTGGCTTTGGATAAAGAGGAAGTGAAGCGGAAATGGAGCAAAATGGATCAAGAGGAGAAAAGGGTTTTGATTAAAGGGTTTGTTGATGAATGGGGTGTCAATTTTCACCCTTTATCTGCCAGGTTTGCCAAGGAAATGATTGAAGTGTATCTACATGAAGGGAAGCCACCTTCAAATTCTTCTGGTTCCATGCTGTTTCCAGGTTTGAAGAGTATAATGGGGTTTTCTCAGTAAGTTCAAACGTATGAGATATGTCATGTAGTGATAGAAACTTAATCGAAATGTCGGTTCGTTGTTTGTTGCTAAATGCTGGATATTGTTTACAATCGAGTTCGGCTTCTTTTTTACTAGTAAAGTTTGATGAATTTATAGAAACAGAAAGATTGATCAGTGAAAGCTTTTTATTAATGTGTACGATAATTATTTTCCCCCTGAAAGTTGCTCCCATGTTCTTTTTATTAATCATTGGTGGAAAAATCATGGTAGACACAAATTGCAAGGGTTATTAGAATAGAAATGATGTCTTAAACATCTGTTGTGCAAATTCATCTGAATTCCTTTCCGATTTTTGACCGGAGAGCTTCAGAGCCCCTCTGAATCCGGTAAAGCCGGCCACCTTTTACACATAACGAGCAGTGATACCTGAACCTGAACACACTAACCTCAAGATTACTGTACTCGCGTTAATAACCCTAGGATTTTGGAAGAAGTGAATAACCAGTCAGATCTGGGTGTCGGGTTATTGTCGGCATATATAGAATTCTCCATAATCTTTTTTAACTCAACTTGTACAGTACAACTGAACAGGGTTATAAAGCAATGAAAAGTTAACCTCAATTCACTGAACATGGCCACTGGACACAAATATCACCTGAATGATGACGCCTGACGCCAGAATCATGATAAGAGTGAAACAATGGCACTCACCTTGTTTTTATGTATTTACATCCGTATACGTGGGATTTCAGCAACTGACAAGTCTGAAAAACAAAACATAAATTTGAAAAGAATGTTTATACACAGTAAGCCACGAGCAAAAACATATTCTCACCCTCAACCCCCCACCCCCTCAGAAATATAGCTGCCTGCACACCACAGCTGAGGCCTCAGCTGGACAGTAAGGGCACTTGAATGTCCGGGAGCTGCCTTTTGATAGCTTCATGATCGACTGCTTGCAGAGAACATGGAGGCATGGCAGCAGCATTGGCGGATTCTCCTCACTGCCTTGTTCCCGACTTACAGGACAGACAAAAATAGAATGGAACTGAAATTCCTTTCCCAGCTCTACTGGCACTGGCAACTGTTTCAGAGCCTGCCACTCTTGCTTCTTTGCAGCAGCCATTACATTCACCAGCTTCAAGAGAGTTGGCAGCCCTTCGATCCCAGCTGCTATTGCCACACTCAATGGACTCTGAAGGGACAGGCCAATGAGGTTGCAGAAATCCCGACTCAGCTCCTCAGTCAACTTCTGCCAGCAAACTGGGGCAAACAGTTCAGAGTGAGGACATTTTTCAAGTCTGCCTATCCACATAATGCAAACTGCTAGCTTCTGAAACTCTTTCTTGTGACTAGAAGCAAAAGAAGCAAGGTGAGTTTTGGTATAGTTGAGGGCATCAGCACGACTCCCTCTCTTCAGAATCTCCACAAACTGCATCTGGTGAAGTTTCAGCTCAAGGTTTGAACCAATCTGAATTAGTTTTTCACGGTTGGTAGAGACCCACTTCAGAGCTGGCTCAGTATTTTTAATCCTCATTGCCTCGAGTATTTGATGTAGTTCCAAGAGATGATATCTTAGAGCAGCTGCTTCTGGTTCTCCAGCTTCATTTATTAGGCAATCTCCAAGATCAAACAAGCCTTGATGGTAAAAATGACTAGCTATTATTTGATTCACGATATGAAAGTCAAAGTCAACATTTCTGTATGCCATGGATATGTCAGGAAATGATTTTTCAAGGAGCTTAGGCAACTTGCTAAGATTTAAATTCAATTCCTTCTGTGACCCTTCTAATTGCTTGAGTGGCGCAATTGTGATAAGCTTGTGCTTTAGTTCTGTGAGGATTGATTTCTGATCAATGGGAGACATGGGATCTTCATCTGACTGGATTTTTACCAATGCCTGCTCAATTTCATGGCTCACTTGATTGATTACTTCATGAGATTTAGAAAATGACAATTTTTGCTTCTTACCAACACGATCAAATGCATCTTTGACATTACTTAGTTCCATTCCTGTAGACAAAGGAAACCCAATAACATCACCCATCCCAAATACAACAATCAATGAGTACTGACTTTACTTAAAATAGTAGAATAACATAAAAATTCTTAATCACACTTGCTAAATAATAACAGATACCCCGTCATAGGTAATGCCAATAAATTTTTGAGCACCACATAGATATGAGCAGGCAGAACAGCAAACTTTAAGCAGCAGTAAGATACAATAGAATGAAAATTTAACAGAGGGGAAAAAATGCCATTCATCTCTTATGTCAATCAATCAAAACAATGATTGCACTCGCCATTCAGCACAATCATTTATCCAGCTTTTGTGTTAATACAAGACATATATCCTTCTAAAAAAAAAAACCAAAAGAAGAAGAAAAGAAGAACAAGGGATACAAATAATAAACAGCTAAGAGATCATCCCAGCTAGGAGATCAAGCCTTTAAATGTTGTTAGGACACAAATCATAGACAGCATTACAAGATCATCCAAGTGGATAAAACTTGCATGATAACAATAAATACAAAACAGAAGATACACTGACAAGTAATAGAAGTTATTGATTCTGAATGGAGGCATTGTTTGGGAAACACGGCTAATATAACACTGTAAGACTTTCTCTTCCTGTTTCTTTTCACTTTTTTCTCCTTCTAAACTCACATGATAACAAAAAATACACAACATGAGACACTGACAAGCAACAAAGAGCTGCCAATTCTGGGCGGCGGTAAATTTAATAAGTGGCACACCAGAACACGAAGAGGGAGTTTTTTGAAGTGGGCCGAGCAGAGGGGTGTTATAGTCGGTTGCTCAAAAGGACTATCAAATGAAACAATCATCCACCCGTTTTAAAGCTACAAAAGTTCAAAGCAACCGGCATGTTGAAATGCATAACAACCACATCCACCATTAACAACGAGAAGTTTAAGATACAACAAGCAGCAGCAACTACTATCCATGGTGAGATTATTTAATCATGCGAACAATCATAAGACTCCCTCCACTCTCAGAAACCAGAAAACCAACAAAACAAGGAGAAATACCTTTCTTAGTCCTCGAAAAAACAGGAACTTACCCTCTGCAATCAAAATAAAACACATAACCAAAAGGAGAAATACCTTTCTTAGTCATCACACGATCACAGCAAAACCAAAACCTCACGCTAGGTAACCAAAAACAACAACACACATACGCTTACAGATTAATACAAAAGGCATAACCTAACATAATACACACTCAATTGAGTCTCTCCGGACACATGTTGTTGTTGTTGTTAAGGTTTTATTTGGAAATTAAAGAAATGGAAAAAGAAAAGGCAAGCTATTACCTATTGAAATAAGAGAAAAAGGAAGCAAGTTTCAAGAAAGAAACTGTAACTAACTGCTATATGAACGCGAGTTTCAAGAAAGAAAATATAACTAACAGCTATGCGAGTGAGATATTGGCAACGGATCACGGTTACTTAAAATCAAATCTTGTAATTGCCCAAAATCATAATCAAATTTGTATTTCGATAAAGATTGAAAAGGTGGAGGGGATGGAAAACGGTTGCCTAACCTGAGGGGAAAGGAGACTGCCAGGGAGCGTGGGAATCGAGAAGGAAACCTCGTAGTAGGACTTCGTTGGAGAGAGAAACACGTGTGAGTTAATGTTTCTTTTGAAGGACATTACCCTTCATTTATTTCTTATTTACCTTTTATACCCACCTGGGTTTTCACCTTTTCAATTAACATCTTGTGTTGTGTGTCTAAAATATTTTTGAAACAATTTAAAAAATTATATTTTTTTTCATTTTTATTGTAAATTATTATTTTTAATATTTTAAATCATTTTGATTATGATAATATTAAAAAAAATTAAAATATATATATTATTTTAATATATTATAAACAAAAAACAATTTTGATTACACTCATAAACAAGTTGTTTAATTATTATTTTATTGGACATGATTGTAAGAATTAATAAAACAGGAGGGTGTAAACAGAGATGTGGACATTTTATTTACATATCATCAAATAAAGAGTCGATGAGAAAAATTGATTGCAATTTATGAAAAAAATCAGAGTACTCAAACAAAAAGAATTAAATTTCAGAAATTCAATTGAGAAAAAAAATGCAAAGTTGGTGTACTGCTAGTACAATTATTCCAATATTAGACTGCCAGCAGCTGTCCTCGCATCGGAACAGTAAAACCTTGGAAGACAACTCCTAGGATGACATCTCGAAAGAAAGAGTAAAATCTGTAAAATAATTACACAAGAACACAGAATCACGCTCCTCATTTCCATTGCTACAAAATTTGCAACTAAATCCTCGCTATCCGGGCTCTAGATTACTACAGGGCTCAGAGCACCAAAAAATTATGGTGAGGTACAATTGAGGGCGGCGGCGCTTCTTTTTCCTCCCCGGAAATCGGTGTCCAAAGAATCTATTATACTATTTGAATGTAATAGAGCACAACAAGAACTCCAAAGGAACGTCTCTTTGGTGCAGTAAAATGGAACTGTACCCTTTAATGAAGAGATCACTTCTTGGTTCTTTCCATTTTTGTTCGAACTGTCTCCAAAATTATCTCTGTCTCTAGGTCAAACATTCTATTGACAGCATGCATAATCTCAAGCATCTCTTCTGGTTTTTGACAGTCACTCCTCCTATCACATCTTAGTTGCTGCATTGGGCCATGAAGGAACTTCTTCATCATACCCATGCTAAGATCATAAATGGTTTTCTTCTGTTTATCTGTAATATCACCCATCTTTGACAAACACTTGTCTAGTTCGGAAGCTCTAATTCTTTCAAGATAAGCTCGTAGCTTTTTAATGGTGGGAACGGCGTCAAGGGAATCCTTCCATGCTTCAAAGTTCTGCAACTCCTTGGAAATAATAGCTTGTGCTTCCATAGCTTTCCGGAGGCGATCCTCCTTATTGGCTGCCACGACATCCTTGAGATTGTCCACGTTGTAGACTTCTGCGGTTCCAAGATCTGAGACACATGGTTCTACATTCCTGGGAACTGAAATGTCAATGAAAAGCCGCCTTGCCATTTCTGTGTCTGCAGGGAGTGTTTGCACGTGCTCTTTCAGGAACAGCGGGGTCTCTGATGCAGTGCTTGTGAAAATTACATCTGCTTCAGCAGCACATCCCATCATTTCTGAAAGTGGCTTATAGACAATCTGAATATCCTTGAGCTCTTCACGGATGACAGCAACTTTCTCCTCAGTTCTATTCACAACCACCATTTCTTTGCACCCATTGGCAGCCAGGTGTTTGATCACAAGCTTCCCCATTTTGCCAGCCCCAATTACTAATACCCTAACAGTAGCATATGAAGAATCTGGAAGCTTTGCTAATGCAAGCTCTACAGCAGCTGAACTGACAGAAACTGACCCCGAGGAAATGCTGGTTTCAGTTCTGACCCGTTTCCCAGTAATGATTGCATGCTCAAACAACCCACCAATTTTCCTATTAAAGCCAGCAACTCCTTGTCCAAGTTTTTTTACTTGCTTCACCTGAGCAAGGATTTGACCCTCTCCTAGAACAATTGAGTCAAGTCCAGAAGCTACTTCAAAAAGGTGTCTTGTGGCATCTTTATTATACAACATAAATCGGTGTTGGCAAAGCTCTGAAACAGGAACCCCGCTAATCTGTCAAAAGAAAATTTGTTAATTAGACCGTGGTTACGTTGTTTTTAAAATTATTTCTCATACAAACAATTTGATATGATTTTTTTCCTAAAGATGTTACCTTATTCAATAGATGTTTTGACCAAATACATGCAGACCAGTATCCACGGTTAATTTAGGCAGAATTGATAGCAAATAAATTTTCAAGGAATTTTAAAAGTCTATATACAGTAAGAAACGCCTAGGAATATTTCAATACTAGCAGGCTAAGTGGATTGGGAGCAGAATGAGCCTGGTAAGTTCAAAAGCATGCTCGGAAAAAAAACACGACTTAAAGGTATCTTGTCCCTCTCCCTCTCCCTCTCACTCTATTTGAAAATTCTTAAGATGCACAAAAGAAGGCAAATGAGTACCTTAGACATCCATTCAGTCACTTCTTTAACTCCACGATGTCGGGACAGAGCCACGGCATATATTTCCATTCTGTTACAAGTGCTAAGAACAGCAGCCTCTTCTATATGATTTAAAGCACAGAGATCACTAATGGCTTGAGGCCACTGGGCTTCTGGGATGGCAAGTTTCTCACGTACATCAACTGGTGCTGTGTGTACATTAAGTCCAATGACAATAATGCTGCTCTTTTCCTTTGTATATCCTGATATCAGGCATTAACGTTTCAGCAACTAGCATCAATGAACAGTTGCCAGGTAGGTTTGGCAAGGAGGCAGGTAAGAGCAAGAAAATAAAAACAGAAAAAAACTGAAACATTAGCTACAGATAAAGGAAATTAGAGGTTTAATTATGACCATTAAAGCACGCCAGCACAACCAAGAAGGTTGGCATCAACTATCAACGACTTCAGCGCTTGGGCGTCACGAGATTCTGCTTTTTTCTAAATTGGTAGAACCTGTTTTTGCTAGTTAATGACATCGCAATCATCCAACACCCATACAAGCAAACTATTAATCTAAATACACACAGAATCATGTAATCCTTCCAAGTTAAATAAATTTTTGAACCAAAAAAAACACACGCCATGATCCACAACAACAACATTAAAGCTTTCTTGGGTCATCAAATCAATTTAAGATCCTTCCACTTCATTATTCTTACTGCACAATATTCAAATCACCAACGTTATTATCTCTTTCTCCTCTAATAGAGCTTAATTCCACTACTTTTACAAGGTTGCAAGCCCATGTTTCTAAATAGAAAGTGGGCTTTTGCAAGCTACAAAGACGGTCGTTGTGGACCACATAATAATATGCACGCGCGCGCGCTATCCAATTTCATATAATCAAAACTCAAAATTCAACAAAAAGGACAAACTCACTGTCAAATGCAGAGGCCTTGAGTTGCTCAAGAGCGATAGCATTCGATCTCTTCGATTCTTCTTTATCGATTGAATTCAAATTCTGACTCGCACTTTCACATTTCAAACAAAGTCTTTGGTTTGAAGCCGATGTCCTTCTACTGTTCAAGGGTTTATAGAAGGTATCCCATCGGATCTGAGGACAAGGCACAGCCTGTGAGCGCAGGTTACCATTTGATTGTGTAGAATAAGCAAAAGAGGTTGCGAAACCGGCCGCCGCCTCCGCCGCCGCCATCGATGAAGAAGGAGCCGGGGGCGGCGACAAGAGAGATTGTAAAATTTGATCCTGAGTAATGAGAGGAGGAGAGGTGGGGAAGAAAGGAATAAAGATTTCAAGTTTTATATATGGTTGGGTGAGGGAGGGAGAGGTTCGGTGAGAAAGTTTCTGCCTTAGATTCTTCTTTTTTTTCAATTTTTTTATTTAAATATTTTTTATTTTTTTTAAAAAAAATATGTATTAATATATCAAAACATATTAAAAAAACTATTTAAAAATTTAAAAAAAATAAGATTTGTTTTTAAATGCAGTATAACTGCATTAAGTCATTAACAACCGGCTCCTAAGAAAGAAAAGGAATAACAAAGGTGATTAAGTAGTATAAACTTAAAATTAAGGGTTTGCTCATTATATGATCGTTTGAGTATTATAATTTTTGAAAATTAGATTTTTTTGTAAATATAGCATAACCGTATTAACAACCACCTCCAAAAAAAAAAAGAAAAACAAATGAAATCATCATCTGATAGGTGACCCTATAGTAAGAGATTGAGATTAAAAGATTTGATTCTATGTGATATCAAATTCGAGTCATGTGATTGTTAATATAAAAGTTATTATAAGTTTACATGATCATTAACTTTAAAATTTATAAAATTAATCAAGATATACGTAAACTAATTCAGATATTGATATTAATAAAAAAAAACACATGTAGAAAAACAACCTTATTATTTATTAGGCATGTTGGGTTGGTATCGTTTGACTTTTTGGGTTACAACTTACAACCACTACCGATCCATTCATGACTCCGACTCCTTTTTTTCGGTCAGATAATTTTTATATTTAAAATACTATTTAAAAAATAATAATTACCGTAATAATAAAATAAAGTATTTATTTTATCCACGAGCACACCGTGGACCAGACTGGATAATAAAAAAAGTCAGCTGTATAATTTTTTTAATCATTCATTCCCCTTTATTTGTCAACTATACATGGCTTGCGTTTTTGTTTCTAATAACGTAAGATTTCATTCATGTCAAGTAAGATAAGATACGAGATTCACCTTCACATGTAATAAGTATATTTATTATAAATATGTTAATGTAATAATGGATGAGAATAAAATATGATTTCATAATATCTCTGCTGTCAAACCAAATAAAGAGGGGTTATAGCCTGTTTGAAAATGTGAAATGTGGTTCAAAAATTAATTTCAAAAAAAATAAAAAATATATATTTCAAAAATATTTTATAAATAATTTTAAACAGTGCCGAGATATTTTTGCATCCTTTTTAGAAAAACAGGCAAGGCCTATCTATAACCTGTTCCAAGCCCATTTCACAACACTTTAATTTTTTCTTTGGAAGAAAATTACGCAACACCGGAACTGGTCAAAAACAATATCCAAACAAAACCTTCTAACTCACGCCGAGACTCTCTTTCTCAGATGAGCTTTAACATCCTCACAGCTTCACCACCCCCCTCCACCAAAACAGTTCTCTACACCAAACCCACTTTTCCCAAATTTGTCTCTGCACTCCAATCTATTCCCAACTCCTTCACCAAAACCCACTTTAACTTTTCATCTCCAAAACCTACTGCCCACTCCATCTCAGCAGCTGGTTTTATTGGATCAATCTACCAAACCAAGCGTCAGTTTCGTGGTGGTGGGGTCATAGTCATGGCTGCCCCTGGATCCGTCCAGAAGTCCGAGGAGGAGTGGCGGGCTGTTTTGTCCCCAGAGCAGTTTCGGATCTTGAGACAGAAAGACACAGAGTAAGATTCTTATTTGTAACTAAATTTTGTATTTTTTTTTCTACTTTGTTTTCTGGCTTGATGTTGTCGGTTACATTTCAGGAATTCTTGGTTTCTGTTTTTCTTTCTTATTGTTTTGTCCTGCTTTTGATTCTGATTCACTTATCACCAAGTAAAACTCAAGTAATTCATTTGAATTCTGCTTGTTTTTAAGGAATTCACTTGAAATAATCTCAATTAGAGACCCATTGATTGCTATCCTTATCGAAATGTGTAAAATCTTGTTTGCAAGGAGAATTCTGAGGATATATCGTAAGAGAGCATCTGGTTTTCACCTTATTTGGTGGGTGGCTTCATGGTCTATTGAATATCGTTGGATCTGGTGTTTCGTTATGTGGCTTCATGCTGTTCGGATTTAAGAAACTTGCAATGATGTTGCCACTTCTGGGCATACAGTGTTTAATATAACCTGGGATTCAGGAGTTTGTAGGGAAATAGCTGTGAGGATTGAATTTTGAGGAACAAAGGGTATGCATGCAATTTTGCTTTGCAGGTGAGAGATTGTGAAGGAAACAAGTTTTATCTAAAAAATTAATATGTATGGAATTCCAACTGCAGTAAAAAAAAATCCTGTAGCAATAACAATATTATAGTCTACTGGTTAGAGGAATCTTTTTTGCAGTTCTTTCTTACACAATAAGGTACTGTGTATCAAACTGAGTTCCTTTACAGCAACAAAGCCCTGGAGCAATAGAAGTATAGCCTATTGGTTAGGACTGATTAGAAGAATCTCTTCACAGTTTTTTCTTTAGTCAATAAGGCACGGGTTGTAGTAGCAAATTGAATGTAGAGCTAGAGAATAGCTATGCTCTGTTCTGTGATTTGCCAAAGCCAGTGATCCCTAGCTTTGGTTGAGAGTAAAAAAGGTAATTGATTTACGCCTTGCCAACTAGCATGTTGCTTTTATGGCTGTCTTTTAGTTGGACAAGTGGCTATTTAGTATCCAGTTCACATGCTGTTGTCAGGTTGATCATAGATTTGGTGAAGTTGCAATGCTGAAATTATAGACTTGGGTGTTGTTAACGTAGCTGGATGTCATGACTTCCAGAGGCAAGAGCAAGAGGGAAGGAGTAGGGTACCTACATGAAGGTGGATGAGAGGCAGAAGATGGATGCTAGTCAGGATAATATTAGTAGATTAGAATTTTATTGCTGGATGGGGTTGAGTTGGCTGTTAGAAAGATCTCAAATTTTCCTTTCTTCTGCCTTAATTCTTCAAAATTGAAACAAAGGACTAGAGATGAACATTAGAATCCCCAAATATGGATTATTTTGCACCATGTTGCGAGATCATATACAATCTGCCTAATCTGGTAATATGAAATTTCTACTACCAGATGAGGTGCATAATGGTCAACTGCTCTTGAATGAATTCTGTGGATGTTTCTCAAGAAAACTTAGTGGAGTTTGTGTATTATTCATAGTGTGATTTTTCACATTGTTTGTGTGCCATGCAGGTTTCCTGGCACAGGAGAATATGACAAGTTTTTCGAAGAGGGCATCTACAGTTGTGCAGGATGCGGAGCACCTCTCTACAGGTCGACAACCAAATTCAATTCCGGTTGTGGTTGGCCAGCTTTCTACGAGGGTCTTCCTGGAGCCATAAATAGCAATGTGAGCTCATTTTCTCTGCTAGTTTTCCCTTCTTTAACCATTTTACAGCAATTTATTTCGCAACATGCTAACAAGGTTGGCATTTGTTATCAGCCGGATCCAGATGGTAGGAGGATTGAAATCACATGCACTGCCTGTGGTGGACACCTGGGCCATGTATTTAAAGGCGAAGGTTATCCAACTCCTACAGATGAACGCCATTGTGTCAATAGTATATCACTCAAGTTTGCTCCGGCGAATCCTTCCCAGTAAAACCTAATGGCGTGGTTATTTCATTGTCAAACTTGATCGATCCCACTGGCTCTGTATAAAACATGGCAATAATGGCGTGTTTAGCCAAATAAAAACCGGCAAAAATACTATTTCCTGTACTCTCGCTCTGCCTGTGTCTATTGAAATCCTGGGATAAAGCGAATGCTGTTATTTTGCCAATGTGCTTATTGTGTATGAAGATGAGACATTGGGGGAGATGTGTGGCCTCCCCTTCTTCCTGCGTGGAATATGAATAGAGTTTGCTTGACAAGATGACCTGCTAAATTAAATGCAGTTCGGAGAGTGTCGTTGTTGAGGTTGATTTTTAAAGTGTTTTTTATTTAAAAATATATTAAAATAATATAATTTTATAATTTGAAATAAGGATTTAATTAATACCTTGTAATGGGGTTGGGATAATAAGTTGCAGCCACAGGTGCCTGAAAGATTCGCTGTGATATCATGCATCGAAGCTTTATTTGACATTATTGTTAAGCTATAATTTCAAAAAAAAAATCGAATATTTTTTTTAGTTTTAGAATAATGTTTTTGTTACTCAATTAGTTAGAAAAATAATACAACGCACAAATTAGTAACGTTTTTATATTCATCTGTAGGATATTCACCATGAATCCGTTGTAGTCTAGTTGGTCAGGATACTCGGCTCTCACCCGAGAGACCCGGGTTCAAGTCCCGGCAACGGAACTTTTTCTCTTTCCGTTTTAAAAATTGACTGGATATCGGGTCCCCAGCTGGGCTGATAAAGACAATTCCTAGATATATGGGAGACTGGCCCACGGAGGAGGATTTTTTATTTATTTATTTATTTATTGCTTTGTAAGTCGAACAAATAAGTAAAAATATATATTTTAGTTTTTTTTTTTATATCTATGATTCAAAAGTTTTCTCGAGTTACTTTTCCACGTGTTTGAGATAGAATCCATTGTCATTTACCTCGCACATTACTTGTTTGAAGAGTAGATGATCTTTAATTTAATGACTCAATCAAGCAATTGTAGCACTTCTCTCTTTATCAACCCTTGAATGTCATGGTTTTTGGTAAAATTATTTTAGCTTCAAATTTAAAATATTGTTTATTGAAATAACATGATGATGATTTCATCTCTCCAGATAATAATAATAATAATAACAACCGAACTCTGATTTTTCAAGTTCGGTGGTAATAAATAAATAAAAATTCATTAACAAATATTATGTTTTGTGAGATTAAATATTTTAATGAATTTTTATTTATTTATTACCACACATAATTTTTAATTTTTTTATTACACCTATGCATAAACTTTTTGATTTATATTTATTTTTTTTAAATTATAAAAATCTAGGAGTGTGAGTCACATGAATAATATTTATAGAAAACGAAAACCAATTTAAAAAATGTTATCAAAAAAATATCTATTATGAGCAGCGTTGCAGTAATTTAACAGCGTGTATTGCATTTGCTAGTTAATTAATTTTAATTAAGCAGATTTTTCTTTCTTTTTGGGGTGAAAATCTGTCGGTCAGATTTAACTTCTATGCAAAAAGACAAGCATTCTAGAGCGTCGATCCAGTGCTATGCAATAACCCAGCCTCACGTTAACTTTCAGTAAATACCCCCGAAATCATAATACGTGTTGACGTGTCAACCCTGGCTGCCATCTTCGGCAAGGAAATCAAGGCACACAAGAAGGCTGACACAGAAGATCCAAACCCAAACTCAAAAAAAATCAAGGAATAAATTAACAGATTCCAGATTCGTATTGGTTATGCGATCATCTTTTCTCATCGCTTGAAGCCAAAGCCTTAGCCGTAGTGTTGGGACAAAGTTATGTTAATTTACTAAATCCCCCCTTTCTAATCTAAAAGCCTGTTTAATGGTAGGTAAATTAAATTATTTTTAATTTAAAATATATTAAATTAATAAATATTATATTATATATTTTTAAAACTTATTTTAACCTCAGCACATTAACACCATATATAAAAATGAACTTAAAATAAAAATAAATATAGTTTAAAATATATTTTTTTTAAATTACTTTTCAAACATAACACCAAATGAAAAATAAAATAAAATAAAATAAAAAGTAACCTGGCTTAATTTTTATTAGAGAAAGGGAGGGACAGAGGGGTCTTTCTCTCTCTTACTTGCTTTCTCTAACTACCATTCAAGAAGAGTCATGATGATACCTACCACCTCTTTACCTCTTTATTATATTCTTTGTTTGGTTTCTTTACACGAAAAAGCATTCGTGTTAAGGAACCGAAACACTGGCAGGGAAAGTAATTTCCTTCAACTATCAGGTCAAATTATTTTATGTGTTCGTGTCGTAATCATCGTTGAAAAGAAACTAGGTTTCCGCGCCATCGAGCTTGTTATTCAATCCTACAAGTTTATGGCCCAAAGACGAAGTCAAAGAAACAAGAGCATCAGCAGAGGAACAACCGAACTCTGGTCATAGAAATGGAAAGTAGCTCTGCTGACTTATCACCTTCTAAACCTTCATGGTTCACTCCAGAAAGGTACCTTTTCTTATGAGTTTTGAAAGGTTTAGGCCTGAATTGGATTTTTTAGTTTCAGTTTTTGGTTCTGGGTTATCTTGGATATTTAGAATAAGATAAAAAAAATATCTTATTCTGGGTTTTTATATGCATATTTTGTATGCATGAATGGATGGATATTTTGGGAATTTAAAGATTGATTTTGTAGGTTTGTGTTTAGTATTAGTTTTTTTTTTTTTAAAAAAAAAAAGAAGCTTAAATTGGATTAAGGTTTTTGTAGTTGTTGAGGTGATGCCATCACGAGGAAAATATTGGCAAATTATGCAAATTGAATTTCAACACTTCTGTATTCTTAGGAAAAGTCTTGTTAAAAACATGACACCGCTATTGATTTTTAACCCCTTTTGTTTAGTTATTGGATATGTTAATATGCCATGTTATTCGTAACGAGGGACCTTGAACCCAGATAGGCTGCTAATTTGAGGCACATTGATACTTTGCTTGTGTTTTTTTAATCTAAATTTCAGTGGTCGTTCCGAGATTGGGGGAAAGTTGTTCCAGGATAAATTGCAAATTTGGTGGCCCAAATCTGAAGTATTTTGCTTTCTAGCTGTTAAATTAGGCCTAATGAACGCTGTAATTTTTGCTTTACAGGCTGCTAGTTATCTTTTGTGCGATCAACTTGATCAATTATGTGGATAGAGGAGCGATTGCAAGCAATGGTGTCAATGGGAGTCGTGGAAGTTGCTCAAAAAGTGGTACATGCACATCCGGCAGAGGAATACAGTAAGATTTACTTGGATGCTTTTGTTTGAGCCTGATACAATTTATTATTATTATTTTATTTTTTGAGGATTTCATGATTGCGGCCACTGTTTCCATTCTTATTTTGGGGGGAAGAAATGCTAATTTTACATAATGGCCAATCATCCATTTTGAAATATGCTCTTTAGTAGAAACAGATTGGACATTGTAGCTTTATTTAAAATGTTAGCATTCCATTATTTTTTACTTCAACAAAGAAAGTGCCTGTCCGTTCCCTCAAAGTAAAGATCCTTCAAGGTAACACGTGTATAAGCATCTGATAACTATATTTGCATTTTGTATAAAACCATAAAGGTAAAAGTACTAGTACCAAGACTAGGGTGCTAAATTTGCTACTTATTTAACCTGTAAGATGAAAGTTTTAAAGACTGAGAAACCAGATTCTGAACTGTGTCCTTTCACTTCTGCTGTTAAGTGGCGGGGTGTCAAACTGCAATGCATTCTGCTTTATTCCTTATATACATCGTATCTGTGCTTACCTTATCTGTAACTTCCTGTTGATGGAAATAGCAAGCATAGACACTATTTTGCTGGAATAAAAAAAACATTCCGACTAATTTTAGTTACCTGGTTTTCATAGAGGAGATTTTAACCTGAACGATTTTGAAGATGGAGTTTTATCCTCAGCTTTCATGGTTGGGCTTCTTGTGGCTTGCCCGATATTTGCATCATTAGCAAAGAGGTAATGAGCTCCTAGTTCTTTCATCTCAGCTTATGATGAATTACTATTGTTGGAGGTAAAATTTCAATGTATATGATTCTAGGAAGATGGATGGTGCAGAAAAGAAAGGGCCACTAAAGGTAGCTGATTTTCAAATGAAAATATGGTCAATTATTGGAGACACTAACATTTAATTGATATAATGGCCCATGAGTAAAATGCACTGGTGGATAGGCTATTGCTTCTAATATGCTGATGATAGGTCCTAGAATGGCAACGGGGGACCTCAAACAAGCATGCCTGAAAATTTGTGTTGCAAGTAGTTTACTTTATTCGTGTAGGGATAGCCATCATAATAACTCGGGATGTATAAGCTACAAATAATGTCCCTATTTTGTGATGTTCATAAGCACCAATGCCCTATGAAGCGGCAATTATGCTATGCTTAAGATTTCTCATTTAGTAGAAGGTGTCTTCCTTGGTATGTTGTGTTAAAGTTCAAAATGTTATTTAGATTTCATGGAGTTGGATAAAAAAATATGCATCAAAAGTTGTTTGCCAGTTCATCATATTATAAAATAGGGTTTTGAAAGTGGGGAAAAGGGGAAGGCAAGCTAATCTAAGTCAGAAGAAAAACTAACTGACCAAACCACTGGCCAGAAACCTTACCTGATTCATGTTTCGTTTATGTAAGTTCATTGCTAAAGTGTGGGTTTGGTAAATTGTCTTGCCAAAAGTATCTTTCCTCATAAATTGAAAGATCTCCCAAGAGTCATCCTATAAGAACAAAATATGCATAAAAAACACAAAACTAAATTCTTCTAGGGCTTCAATGGATACGGAACTATCATCCTGTGGTGTTGAAGTACTGGTTTGGCATTTTGTAGTCAAGTGGGCAGTGTGGACAGTTCATTGTCTTGTTTCTTGATATGGTGTAATGGAGCAAGTTACCTTCATTTATGCATTGTTGTTGCATTGGCAATCACATAGAACTAAAGGAAAGAATATTTTACTTCTTAGTCTCTTTTATAATTTTTGGCATAGAAGTTAGATTATGATTTAATTCTCATTGATTTAATTTTCTGCTGAGCCCTTATGCTTTCATGAAAATCTGCAGAGCGAATCCATTTAGGCTCATTGGAGTTGGATTATCAGTTTGGACAGTTGCTGTAGTTGGTTGTGGTTTTTCAATTAATTTCTGGAGCATTACAATCTGCCGCATGTAAGTACATTAACTATCTTGTGCTGTTCTTATGTTATCTTGTTTCACTAAACAATTCAATAAAATACATCTCCTTCACACACACACACACACACATCCTTATATAAGGGAAGAGCAGTTTATGCGCAGGTCAACAATAAGCTGCTATATGATGCTCACTAGTTGCTGTTCTTACGTTATCTTGTTTCGCGCGCGCGCGCGCGCACATCCTTATATAAGGGAAGAGCAGTTTATGCGCAGGTCAATAATAAGCAGCTATATGACGCTCACTAGTTCTGGTGTTTTGTTATTTTTTAGGCTTGTCGGTGTTGGCGAGGCTTCATTTATAAGTCTCGCAGCCCCTTTTATTGATGATAACGCTCCTGTTGCTAAGGTGCCATTTCTTTCTTTTAGATCATGCCAAATATGTATTATTGATGATTATGTTTTATAACTGTTAACTTTGCATTGATTTCTTCACTGGAATTGTTCTCTGCAACGTGTGAGTTGGATTTGTTATACACATATACTGGCAAACCATCTTCTAATTCATCTAGACACTAGCAAGAAGTCCATGCATTGCTGCAAGTCCACTTATGAAGTATGTTTTAATTATTATTTTTTGTCAACTCCCTTTACTGTTGAAATTTGATGAAATTTAATTATGTACATAAAAAATAAATAGAATTCCTTAATTTTATTAGACACGAGACTGTGAAGTTAGGTCCGTTATGGCAAACGACATGTTAAAAGTACTGCTTGGATTTTTTCTTTATTTGTTTTTACATGGTTACAAAATTATTTTAAAGTTATTTGTTCTATGTTGATAAATTGTTGGTTATTAAATATATATTGACAAGGCAAATACACATGCATATTGTATGGGCAATAATTAATTTTTAAATTATATATGTTAAATTTACTAGGTTAGCCCCTCTAAGTTTAGAAAAGGTTGTTTAAAAAAAAAAAACTTAATTTCAAACTGGCTTTAATATTTCACAATAAAAAAAGTTCAAATGAATAGAAATTAAGTTTGATGAACATTGATTTTGTGCAAAAGGTGTAAATAGATAGTACATCAAATTGATAAACCATAAATTCCAAAATTAATGGTATTAAGAGTTTTCTTAACCTCTTATCCCATGCATTTTAGGAGATTGTTTTCTTAATTTTTTTTAGCCTTACTATTTTATCTTACTCGAATTTTTTTGACTAAAAAAATATTAAGTATTCTATATATATATATATATATTATTAATGGATTTCATTTTTACTTGTAATTTTGATATAGTAAAATGATTTTTTTATTATTATTAAATTTGAACCCAAACTCAAGATAATTAGTTCAATATATTTGAGCTGTGAAATAAAAACTCAAAAGTAACTTTTTGTACGACATTAGAAAAGATTGAAATAAATAATTTCACAAGGTTTTGTAAGAGAAATAAAAATAAAAAAACAATTTAGGAAAATTAGAATAAAATGAATAAATAAACAAGAAAAAGGATAGGCTAGCGCACCATACTTGTGCAATTAGGCCTCAAACCCCTTGGTTTGGTCTTGCCACCTGGCAAATTAAAAAACATATTACATATAAAACTAAAACGTGAGTTTTTCATTGTTCACCTACTATGGATAATTTTTTGATTTTTCAATTTGGTTTCCAATCCCCCCCCCCCCCCCGACAATTTCATCCTAATTAAGGACCGATTAATTTTGATTTTTAAGAAAGGGTGGGATCAAAAGGGTAGAGATCGAAATGTAAAAAAAAACATCAAACATTAGTTGTGTGTCGTGAGTTTAGAACTAAATTCAGTTTGGTCCTAAAAAATGATGCACATTATATAATTTCGGTACCTCAATATTTTTCAAGTTCACTTTTCTATTTTTGTTATTTTTTAGTCTCTTGTTGAGAGAAACATATGGTTGACACCGATTTAAGTCACCAAAACAAATGAAATTTGTGTCAAATTGTTCCATTGGAATAAGGGAGTTCATATAAGGTGATTTTTTTACCTTTAGAGTTCATCAAAAAACAAATCTGAGCTCGAGTTGAATTTTGGTTTCATGTTGATTTTGTTTTTTAGGAGATTGTTTTTGGTTTTTTGAACCATTTATAGTTTCATTACAGTTATTAAAGTGTTTTGATGGTATTTTGGGTAAAAAACAGGTTTTTAGCTCAAAAATTCTTAAGCCCTTATTTTTCAGCCACTGTTGTGGCCGGAATCTAGGTAAGAACCGACAACGCATCGCCCACCCCAAGTTTAATGAAAAAAAAGGTCCAGGCATGCGAGTTTTGCCTAGTAGACTCGCGTTGACAACGGTCGACCCTTTTTTTCTTTTTTATATAAAAAAGTTATATTTAGATTGATACTATTTTTATGTTTTGTGTAGACAAACTATTTTTTTTTTTTAATAAAGAATTTTTACTTTTAGATAATGTTTTGTAATATGTAGTCATGCATCCTATTTTTATTTTATTAAATCAATTTAATGTGTTTTTTTATTATCGTTTGTTTGAGTGAACAAAATAATAAACAAACTGTAGGAAATTGCCTATAATATAAACAATGTGACTCTAACTTTCTTGTTGTTCACCCTCTCACAATTAATTGTGGATTATAATAGTATTTTATATATATATATATATAATTTTGTATTTGGATCCTCAAATATTTTTTTTTGCACAATCAAAGCTCTTTTAAGCACCAATTTCATGTTTTTATTAGGGAAGGTTGAATTGAAAGATAGAATACTAAAGTGAAAAACTCGGCTGACTTAGGTGGTTCGTTAGAATTTATTAGAAAAGTACATTTTATATTTAAAGTTAAAAGATGTGAAGAAAATATTGTTTCAATGCACCCATTAGCATTGTGGGTTACAACAGTAATCTATATTTTTTTCCCGTTTGACCTTTTTTTTTCTTTGCTTATTGTTTTTTTTTTGGCTCTTATATTATGTGTTTATTGGTATTTAGAGTTTTTAATTTGCTTTTTATATTGGTTGGGAAATAAACTGTATGATTTTATTCTTCAATCTTCATTTTAATTTATTTGGATTTGGCTTTTAATTTGCCTTTTATATGGTGTTTTTTTAATAGTTGATAATATGTTTTTGTTATTGTATAGTTAAATAAACAATAGTTTAGAGAGGAAAAAAAAAATTATTAATCCCACTGGAGTTCATTACCCAGTTTGTAGGCTTGAAGTTTTGACCCAAGTTACTTGATTTATGGGTTTGATGAGTTTACTATCAAACTTTATATTTTTTTTTTCTAAAAACATTATGTCATGTTTTTATTGGTCATCCAAGTTGGTTTTGAATCCATTAAATTGATTGATTTACTTTGGGTCAACTCACATGATTTAATTCAAAACTTGAGCTAGGTATAAAGTTGGATTAACAGGTTTCAAGATCGAACTGCTTGATTAGATTTAATGATACTTCTAGAAAAATCTTTACTCTTAATATTTTTTAAAGTTTGTTTTTTTCAAATTAGTCCGGCTTGCAGCATGGGGACTTCGCTAGTTTATATACCAAGGATGAAGCACCATCACCACTGCAACTAGTTTTGGTCACCCGTAAGCCAAGTTTCTCTTTATTCTTGCCCTCCAAACACCTCTAAAACACCCCTAGAAAGCCCATTCCATCCACACAACACATTTCTATTCATTTAAAAACTCAATCATGTTTCCCACCTCAAATCTTTTCTTGGAACATTTTGGGGTTTGGCACCGCCGTCAACACCAATAATATTGTAGAATCCAATGGTCAGAATCGAGCCCCTAAGGAATGAAATATAAAAGATACCTCAAATCATGTTTCCCATCCACACAACACATTTCTATTCATTTAAAAACTCAATCATGTTTCCCACCTCAAATCTTTTCTTGGAACATTTTGGGGTTTGGCACCGCCGTCAACACCAATAATATTGTAGAATCCAATGGTCAGAATCGAGCCCCTAAGGAATGAAATATAAAAGATACCAATACTGGGACTGAAAATAAAATAACACCAAAAACTAACATTTAAATGCCCTCAGAAGGTGGAAAAACTAGCGGATTTTGTTTCATGGTGTAATATACTTCCTTCTTGTGCTGTTATATTCCATCAACTTTCAGCCGCACTAACCCTGTGTTTTACATCCTGTGTTTTTGTCAGAAAACTTTATGGCTTGGAATGTTTTACATGTTTATACCAACTGGATACGCCGCTGGCTATGTATACGGTGGACTGGTAAGCTTATTATATGATTGTTAAGATCCCTTTTGTCATAGAAAATCTCACTTACATGCTCAGAATAGAATATAATTACTCTGAGGAAAGGACCAGTGCTTAGTAGTTCATAAAATTTATGGTGTATTTCATCTGCACTGAAACTGTATTCTCTTGTTCTTAAATAGGTTGGTGACCATTTCAGTTGGCGCTACGCTTTCTTTGGAGAAGCGGTTTTTATGCTTCCATTTGCTATTTTAGGTTTTGTTATAAAACCTTTGCAGTTGAAAGGTGAAAAATCGTTACATCCTGGTTTTTTGAGCGGAAGATAATTCCAGCTGTTCCTAAATAATTACTGATACAGGTTTTTCTCCTGCTGAATCTAAAAAGGCCCTGACATCCATGGAGATAGCTTCTTTGGAAGTTCAAGGTGCTGTGTGTAATGATAATATGGAATCTCATTATTTGTATAATCTATATGTTTTCTGATTTTAAAGAGATGAATGAATAAGTCAAAATTTGAAGCCATCTCATCTGATCACTTCCACTTGATTTCTTAAAATCTCACAGAAAATAATGAACTCTAAAGAAATGCAATTGAATGAGGTTTTTAAACACTTGCTTGAAGCATGTGGCTAGACAACCATGAATTTGGAGAGAAGCAACAGAAATATATGAAAACGTTAATACTGTGATGGATTAAAAAGGGAATGATAGGATGGATAAAAATTTAAAGTTATCTATCACTTTAGGCACCCAAGTACAGCCTTATACAACACCAATTAAAGTTTCATGACAGAAGTACAAGTGGACTGATTTATCATCTATTTCTTTTTCAAAGGCCCTTTCTTTTGGGATTTTTAATGTGCCACTATGTTCTGTTATTTAGTTTCTTATAAATTAACGACCTTTTCTCATATTATATTAACCGTGTTTACATGCTGAAAGCAGATTCAGATGTTTCTGTTGTCGAAGGCTCAATGAAATCTTCCAAGTGAGCTTAACTGTCCTTAGCTCATAACATGTGCGGTATAAATTGCATCCTGTAATAGATATATTGCGTGTGTGCTCGCGTGCACATGCATATCCGAGTTGGGATATGCTGGTGATTTGTTGGATTTAAATCGGTTGCAGGTCAAAATGTGCATTTGTTGATTTCAAGGAAGTCTCAAGATTCATGAAAGACTTGAAAGTGCTTTTGCTTGAGAAGGTTTTTGTAGTGAATGTTATAGGTATTCTTTTTCACACGGCTTTCTGTTAACCAATAACTTTTCAGCTAGTCTTTTCTTTACGCAGACCAACATGTCAGGTGAAAACTAATGTCTTGTGCTCCTTCTGTCTTTTCTGGTCTTATTTACTTCAATGTCTGCCTTGATAATCAACACTCAGCTAGTTTCTGGAAAGTTTGCTCATTATGAGTACTTTCCTGGACATATGCAATTTTACCATCTCTGAAATCATGCTGATTTGCTACATCTCTGTAAACTAATTGTCTGAACAGTATCTCGCTCTTTTTATTAGGTTACATAACATACAATTTCGTCCTTGGTGCATATTCATATTGGGGACCTAAAGCAGGTTATAGCATTTATAACATGGTAAGCTTTCGGATTTGATATGGCACCGGCATTAAGTTTAAATGGACTGATAACACTTACCAATGATGTTCCTTTTTCTTTCTATCTCATTACTTTCATATTAAAGTTAAAAGCTTTTCAAAATAAACTATCGCAAAAAGTTGAGGGTGAGAGTTTATGATGTATGTAGTCTATTTGAAGTGGTCTTCTTGCAGACTAATGCAGATCTGATATTCGGAGGAATTACCATATTTTGTGGTATAGTTGGCACACTAGCAGGGGGTTATGCTCTGGATTCCATAAATTCCACAATTTCTAATGCTTTTAAGGTACGTAGTCTTGCATATAAAGGGAATGTTCTAAGATATGTTCAAGTGCCCTTTGCAATTATTTTTACAACTTGAGCTGCTATCCACTATTTTGCCTTGTTTAATTGCTAAATGGTGTTTGGTATCTCTTCATTTTTTTTCCTTTCCTTTTCTAGTGAACTCCTTTTCTCAACTAATACCCTCTTGTTCATCCACTATTTTCAATATCCTTGCGGTCAAGATCTAGTAATTTTAATTGGATGATCATAAATGATACCCAGGAGAGGAATAATTTATAGCTGATTGAAAACAACTTACGCTTACTTTTGGTATTAATGAGACTCGGTATTGTCAAAATAGTTCTAGGCTATTTAAATATCTGGCTTTGAATTAGTTTATGTCTCTATAATTACTGAAATCTTTTTTCTTCTCAAATTGTTGAACTCCTTGCAGCTTCTTTCAGCAGTTACATTTGTTGGGGCAGTATTTTGTTTCAGTGCCTTCTGTTTTAAGAGCATGTATGTCTTCCTTGTTCTCTTTGCTATTGGTGAACTATTTGTCTTTGCAACTCAGGTACTAGATCTTGCTGCTAGCATTTGTTATACCTTTAGCATTTATTGCACGTGGTTTAGCATTTATTGCACGTGTTTTTCATTGTACCAAGTATCTGTGTTCATTTCCAGGCTCCTGTAAATTACATATGTCTTCACTGTGTTAAACCAAGTTTGAGACCACTATCTATGGCTATGTCCACTGTTGCAATTCACCTCTTTGGAGATGTGCCTTCCTCGCCACTTGTTGGTGTTCTCCAGGTTTGCCTTCAAAGCTTCAATGCTTTTTTGTTTGAACGATGTGCCTTTGCTGAACTGATGTTTTTTGTTTGGAAAAGATAGACATGCACCTGTTATCCTCCCAAAAAATGTGAAGAAAATGTAGGATTTTCATGAATCTTAAAGAAGAAAAGGAAGCATGGTCCTATTTCTTTCCCGTGAGCATATTTCTTGAAGTACAGAATAATCCAGTGAAAGAAAAATGACAACGAAAATATCGTTGAACAGAATTCGTCACCTGCAACATTCTGAATACGTTATGCAGACCTGAACGGGACACATGGATTTTGTGTGGAGTGTAGCTTCTTTTCTAAAAATCAATCTTGAAGAGTATTTGGCCTTTAATAAATCTGGATCAATGAAGCTGTTTTAATATGAGACTACAAGCAGAGAGAGGGAGTTCATCCGAATCTGGGGTTATCCAGCTATCACAATAACACCTGATTGTTATAGTTCATGCCTTCCCAGCATCAACCAATGAAGTTTAACTTTCACATCGTTAAGATTGGACTGATTTTTTTTTATGCATGCATAGGTGATGATAATTTTAGTTCCTCAAACAGTGGAAAATATCTTGCAGGATCAAATTAACAGCTGGAGGAAGACTGCTCTTATTCTGACTTCCATTTTGTTTCCAGCAGCAGCGATATGGTTTATAGGTAAGTTTTGTCACAGCAATTCCTCAATGGTATATCAGCAGAGTTGCATAAACTCACCATTTTGCTCTGCGACAGGAATATTTATGCACAGCGTGGATAGATTTAATGAAGAAAGTGAGCATCCTGAAGTGACTACAACTGACATTTCTGATACAGCGCCTCTGCTTGATAGGAAGGCAGCAGGAACAACAGAAACTTGGGCTGAACCTTAAAAGTTTTCACAGGAATTGTTGTTTTGTTTTCTGCACTATTTCTGAGCTTGTCCACGCGCAAACGTAAGTGTTTCTGGTGTATATAATCTTCCTACTGCGGATAGGAATTGATTATCTTTAAGTCAATGCCTCTTAAGTAATCCTTGGCAGATTCTAACACATAATTATTATTTTTAATTAAGTTTGAAATTTAAATTGCACAATTTTAAATAATTTTATTTTTGGATTTGAACTAAATTTTTTTTTTGAATATAAATATAAATATATATAGTACAACCTTAAAATAATTCCATTTCAATTAAAAAAAATGAAGCACTAATCAAAACAAAATTGACAAATTGGCTATACAAGCTGGCATACCTTTGGCATGAAGAAATCCCCTTTCATTTTCAACATCCGCTTGCTCTCTCTCTCTCTCATGCTCAACCATGTTCTCCACGAGGTCATAGAATCCTCTGGATAAGCCCATCCCATCCCATTCCAGCCCACCGCACAAATCCGATGGGAGAAAATGGATAGGCACAAGCCCACAACAGCATTGTACATTATACAACGCAACTACAAGAAAATACTTATCTTTTGTTTTTTGCTAATAGCAGAGCTATACTCTTTATATATAAAATATATATTTTATTATTTTTAAAAATACTTATCATTTTCTATATTTTATATCAACGCATAAACATGGACCTAACGGGCAATCCGAGTTGTGAGGATGAAAAAGAAAAAGAAAAAGAAAAGCAAGGGCGCATTTGAAAAGTATGTACACTACCACTACTAAATAGTAAGTAAATACGAAAAAAAGAAGACAGACGGCTTCGTTAGAAGATTCGAGAATGTCAATGTCAACACTGAGAAGAAGGATCTAGAACAAATAAACACCTTCCTTCTTTTTTTTTTCTCTCTCTCTATATAACCACACTCAAGGCTCCGCCTTTACATACCGCTCCAATTTCTTCCAAAACCCTAGATCTCCCTTTTATCTCCACTCTCTCTTGTGTTGGCGTGTTGCTTCGGTTTCCTTCTCCGTGAGCACAGCAAAAACAATGGCGGATGCGGAGACGTTTGCTTTCCAAGCTGAGATCAATCAGCTGCTGAGTTTGATTATCAACACTTTCTACAGCAACAAAGAGATATTTCTTCGTGAACTCATCAGCAATTCCTCTGATGTATGTCTCTTTTTATCTAATTTTCTGCTTCTGTTATTATCTTTTTGTCTCGTGGTTTCGCGTTTCAATAGAGTGATTAACATCTATGTTTTTAGCTGAGTGTTGGGCTATGATGTTTTGTTTGATAAACCCCCTGTTGCTCTGTTTTAATCATGTTGAAGATCTACTTTATTTTTATTTTCTTTTTATATCTCGTATTATGTATGAATAGGGTAATTAATTCGTGTATAAATGTGTTTCAGCTGAGTTTTGAGACTTTGATTCTTTGTTTGATGAACTTTCTTGCTGTAATGTTTTAGTTATGTTAAAAACATTTCGTGCGTTGTGGTTTTTGTTGATTCGAATGGTAGAGTCAATGGGTGCGAGCCAGCAGATGGTAGCAATGGCTTATGATGTTATCGTGTTTCTGTGCTTTATAGGCTCTGGATAAGATTCGATTTGATAGCTTGACCGACAAGAGCAAGCTCGATGCCCAACCCGAGCTTTTCATTCACATTATTCCTGACAAGGCCAGCAATACCCTCACTATTATTGATAGTGGTATTGGAATGACCAAGTCAGGTAAGCATCTAATTTTTGTTTTTAACTATTTATGTTTGAATTTTGCTGCATTTGTTAAATATGATTCTGTTTTTGACTGATATCTGATTCTACTTTTGTTTTCGTGTTTTTACCAGACTTGGTGAACAACCTCGGCACCATTGCAAGGTCTGGAACCAAGGAATTCATGGAAGCCGTTTCCGCTGGCGCTGATGTTAGCATGATTGGACAGTTTGGTGTGGGGTTCTACTCGGCTTACTTGGTTGCTGACAAGGTGATTGTTACCACCAAACACAATGATGATGAGCAGTATGTGTGGGAGTCTCAGGCTGGTGGTTCATTCACTGTCACCAGGGATAACTCTGGTGAGAACCTCGGCAGAGGTACTAAGATCACTCTCTTCCTCAAGGAAGACCAATTGGAGTACCTTGAGGAGCGTCGTCTCAAGGATCTGATTAAGAAACATTCTGAGTTCATTAGCTATCCGATTTCCCTCTGGATCGAGAAGACCACCGAAAAGGAGATTTCTGATGATGAGGATGAGGAAGATAAGAAGGACGAGGAGGGTAAAGTAGAGGATGTTGACGAGGAGAAGGAAAAGGAAGAGAAGAAAAAGAAGAAGATCAAGGAAATTTCACACGAGTGGTCTTTGGTGAACAAGCAGAAGCCCATCTGGATGAGGAAACCAGATGAGATCACTAAAGAGGAGTACGGTGCGTTTTACAAGAGCCTTACCAATGACTGGGAGGAGCACCTTGCGGTGAAGCACTTCTCAGTGGAGGGCCAGCTCGAGTTCAAAGCTGTCCTCTTCGTCCCTAAGAGGGCTCCATTCGACCTTTTTGACAACAAGAAGAAGCAGAACAACATCAAGCTCTATGTCCGCCGTGTCTTCATCATGGACAACTGTGAGGAGTTGATGCCTGAATACTTGAGCTTTGTGAAGGGTATAGTGGATTCTGAGGATCTTCCTCTCAATATTTCAAGAGAAATGCTCCAGCAGAACAAGATCCTCAAGGTTATCCGCAAGAACTTGGTCAAGAAGTGCATTGAGCTCTTCTTTGAGATTGCCGAGAACAAGGAAGATTATGACAAATTCTACGAGGCATTCTCCAAGAATTTGAAGCTAGGTATTCACGAGGATTCCCAGAACAAAACCAAGATTGCCGAGTTACTTCGATACCACTCAACCAAGAGTGGCGAGGAGTTGACCAGCCTGAAGGATTACGTGACCAGGATGAAGGAGGGCCAGAGTGATATCTATTACATAACAGGAGAGAGCAAGAAGGCTGTAGAGAACTCCCCGTTCCTTGAGAAGCTGAAGAAGAAGGGGTACGAGGTTCTGTACATGGTCGATGCAATCGATGAATATGCCGTGGGACAACTAAAGGAATTTGAAGGAAAGAAATTGGTGTCTGCAACCAAGGAAGGTCTCAAGATCGAGGAGACCGAGGATGAGAAGAAGAAGCAAGAAGAGTTGAAGGAGAAATTCGAGGGCCTGTGCAAGGTGATCAAGGATGTGCTCGGTGACAGGGTGGAGAAGGTCGTGGTCTCTGATCGTGTGGTGGACTCTCCCTGCTGCCTGGTCACCGGCGAGTATGGCTGGAGCGCGAACATGGAGAGAATCATGAAGGCACAAGCACTGAGGGACAGCAGCATGGCTGGGTACATGTCGAGCAAGAAAACAATGGAGATTAACCCGGAGAACGCGATCATGGACGAGCTGAGGAAGAGGGCCGACGCTGACAAGAACGACAAGTCAGTGAAGGACCTGGTCCTCCTGCTATTCGAGACTGCTTTGCTAACATCTGGATTCAGCTTGGATGATCCTAGCACCTTCGGCAGTCGCATCCACAGGATGCTGAAATTAGGACTGAGCATTGACGAGGACGACAGTGCTGGTGCTGACAATGACATGCCTCCGTTGGAAGATGCTGCCGCCGACGAGGAGGGCAGCAAGATGGAGGAGGTCGACTAAACCCCAGCACTACTGTCAGCACCTGCTAGAGTGGCCCCCACCTATCCTACATTTAATCTAATCCCAGCCATCTTCTACAAGTTATGGAATTTGATTTCCTTAGGTTTATCAAGGATGATATCTACTTTTGTTATTAAGACATGATTTCTTTTTTCAATTGAAGCTCCGGAATATGCAAAATTTCATCTCCACAGCCTTTTTCATCGTCTCTGGTTGAATTTTCTTTCATGGTGTCAATGCTGGCTTGGTGTGACACGGAAATTTGCTACCGGGTCAAAAGCCGGGCTTTTTCTCGTATTTCGTCCGGTTCTTCGCTCTACGAGCAATCCTCGGTCCCACTCATTGAATTCAACCCGGTTTTCTTCACTGGAAGGCAAATTGTACACGACATCGCCGATGCAACTCATCGAGGGCCGGCACGTGGGTTCGAACTTCCGAGATACCGCTTACCTGATACAATATCCTTGCTGTGTGTGTCTGCAATTTATGCTTCCAGCCCACCTTTTTCGCAGCCGAAGTTCCATTTTAAGACATTAACGTAAATGAATGCGAGTCGTTGATTTGGAAAATAATTGTTTTGTTTAATGTTTTGATTAAATCTCGAACCTGATAATTTATCTATTAAGCACGTGTTTTCCATTGTATTTGGGGTCAATAGTCTATGTATTCTTTCACTTTAACATCTAAAATTATAATTTACTCAAATTTAGTCAGACAGACTATGTGCTGCACCAAACAGACTACATTATTACTCCACTTGATTGTTTAAGTACTCGTTCTTGGAGGAGGCTGTTCTTATGTTCGCTCATCCCGCCCAGTCTTTGAATCATGATTTTAGCAGCCAGTATTCTCCGGGCCAAAATCAAGCTGCTTTACCGGTTTTTACTTTCTTCATTGAATCTATATAATAAAAAAAAGCTTCAATGCTGAGGTTTAGTGCAATTTAAAAATTATATTGCTGTATAAGATACCATTTCTTGAATTAGTTGGAACCTCAGTTTTAGATTTTGGGTTTTTCCAAGTTTCCAACTAGTGAGAACAACTAATAATTCTAAATAAAATAAATATTTTTTTTCACTCTTTAATATATATATATATGTGTGTGTGTGTGTGTAAGAAAAACGTGGTCAACTTCAGTCAGCTGCTGAGCATTCTACACCTATTTTTGGCTCGTTGTTTAAGGCCCACAGTTTTCGTTTGCCTGTTTTAGGCAAACCTACCCTGCGCTATTCGCTATATATAAACAGCCTTCAACCATCAGGACCTTACTTGTCTGCATTTCTTTTCCACCATGGCTCCTACAGCTTCGATGCTTCTACTTCCCTACCATAACAAGTCTTCGTCTCCACTATCTCCTCTGTCTTCAGCACCCTCACCCGCTGCTTTTTCTGGGGCTAAGTTCTCTGTAATGACATGGGTTCGGCAAGACAAACCAATCCTCAAAGGAAGATCTCAGGGTAAAGAGTCTTTCATGGCTGGTCCTTCTTCTCCTGCTAATGATTCTGACAAGGTAAAGAGGTTTGAAGAAGCGCTTGAACGCAGCTGCTGGTGCTAGGATGGCTGCTTGGTTTTGCTGTTCTTCCATTTTCTTCTTTATTTTCAACCATTGTAATGAAAACCACTTGTATATAGCTGTTTGCAAATGGATTTTACTTTGATCAAAAGGGAGAATCAGAAGGGACTTGTTGCTTTGATTAAATGTTGGGTTTTAATCAATTCTGGATAAATGGACTCAACAACCAAGCACATCCAAGGTTACCATCAATGATCCATCGGTTTTTAGTATAATAGTTCTATGAATCCAGATCCTTCGACTCCGTACACGTTGAAAATCTTGTCCTGCCCTAATGGTGACATATTCCAACAGCCTGGCAGTTTATGGACGCATATTATGGCTTATACAGTTCAATGGCCAAACCCCAACTTAGCCCATCCCATGTGTTGTTGGAGGTGATGGAATTTTTTAAGAGGCTCACCCCATCCATTCACCTCTACAATATGAAAGGAGAATATCTAGTTATTTGATGCAGAAAAGGTTATGTTTGGTGTTTGCTACTTCGAAATTGAAGGGTGAAAAAGTGAGGATTATATGCCAACCACCATCCTTTATGACACTGAAACTGACCATGATAACAGGAATGTGAAGTTTTTACTTGATATATAGCCTTGGCTTCTTACACCACCCACTCACAGGTACCAAAAATGTATTCTGAATCTCACAAAGAAGCACGAACAACGGATTATTCAAACTCATTGCCGAGGAAAAAATGTCATCAATCAATGTATAAGACAACGCAGGGCTTGCTTGCCGGAAGTTAAAATCCGGGCAAGTAAGGCCAAAAAAATACTACTTCCAGCTCCATCTCAATAATAATACTTTCAGCTTCGACGCTAGTCTACCAGTGGCTTTTATACAAGAGAAAGCTCTCCAGCAGGGACAGATCTCTTGACGAGTTTAGCCCAAGATTCATTGGTCTCCATGATGACCTTGAGAGCATAGTCCTATCCATCACAGAAGACACGGAAGATTGTAGAATAGAAACAAGTAGCAGTAAACATTATATATATATATATATATATATATATATAAAGAGGATAAAGCTAAGGCATGCTGTTCTATGTTATTATACCAAATTGGAACTGGCTATCAGAGGATTGGAACAGAACAAGGATGGTTATCAATTTATTCAATTATCCATCAATGACAATGCTGTTCATGGTGTTCTGCCACATGACCATAAAGGCCCTCACTAGAGTAACCGCCACTAACGGTAAAATTGATATCTGTACATTGTTGAAGAATTATGGCATTCAATTCATTTATCACCTAATGCGGTCAAATGCACTCAGAATAAAATTATGTCGTAGATGGTTGTGTATCTAAATAATGCAATCCTTTTTCTGCGCAGGAACCTTTTACATCATGTTTAGCCAAACCCACAATTCGCAACAGGGAAAAAAAAGAAGAGAAAATGAGGCAAAATTAACACCCAACAAAGCTGTAACATACATGTGAAGATTCTATTAAATAAATTACCTTTTTTTTTTTGTACAAATAATAAAATACCTTGTTTGCTGCTTTGTTGCCAAGACCAAACTTGTTGGCAGGTTTCCCATCAGGGATCTTATAGTCTCTGAACCAATCCCTGATTGCAGTGAGAGTGCCCTGAAGATAACCACCAGATACTTAGTCTATGTATTCCTGTTTATATTACATTCTTTCATTTCCAAATTAAAAATAAAATAAAAATGATTCTGCTATTGCATGTTGGTATTAACATAATTTCCAGATTTAATCAATGTCCTGCTTGTTTCAGGACAATATCATTCAGTTAATTCAATGTCCATGAAGATATCCTAGCAAAAAGTACTTTCATCACACCCTAGCTTTTCCAAAATCCATACCATTAATCGTCTACTACAATGTCAGCGATATTGGATGTGATACATGACCAACATCTTTGGCGATTCCATATCCCTAACTTAGCATTCCAGATTTTTCACACATTTGTGTGCTTATTACAGTACATTAGCACATTAATGCTTGCAACTATTTATTCATCTACATCCCTTCAATCTGATTAAGAGAAGGCACAAATACACCCTAATCTTTTGTGAACACAATCTAACTATTTAATAGCATATTTCTTATTAGCTAGTAAAGGAACATGTAATGGAATCGAGAAGTGATTGTGGTACAGCATTGTTTGGCTGCTTGGTGGTGCGGTATTGTTTGGCTGCTTGGGGATAGAAGGACTTACAGGGAAATGTTTCTCTACACCATCAATATCATTTACAAGAGATGCTCGTGGATCATCCAAAGAGATTGCAACAATTTTCCAGTCAAGTTCCCCTTCATCAATCATGGCCAAAGCAGCCAAGGGCTTGATCTTAAGAATTTCACCAACTTTTCCCCGTCTTTCACCAATCTCAACGACATCAACTACAAACAGAGACAACCATTTTACAGAATTGAAATGCTACTTAACTGGAACAAGCAAATGCTAGAATCCATGAAAAAGGCAAGTGTCAAAATGGAATATATGTTGATAAATACCAGGATCATTATCTCCAAATGCTCCTTCAACTTCAGCATTTGCTAGAGATGGGTCTTCCCATGTTTGTGGAAGCAATCCATAGTTCCAGTTTATATTGTAGCTGAAGATAAGGCAGACAAACGAGTTAAAATCCAATATAACACTCTCAGGTGATGATATAAGCAGGGGAAATGGAACTGAATGTTTAACTACAATGGGCTAACACTAAAAGTGCATATGCCGAGAGAAAAAATTCAAGTATCCGTAAGAATCCTATGAATGGATCATAAAGGAAGAAACTAGCAAATCTTACGGATAGTATCTTAGCTTCCCCTTTTTAGTATCTTGCTTAATGGGAGTGAATTGCTCATCGGTAGCAACCTCCATCTTTGCACTTGATTCTTTTGGAATTTCAACAATGAAGTTGAATGTCCCGTCTCCCAAGTGCAATGGTATGTCATGCCAGGGAGAAACCTGTAATACCAAACAACAATTACATTACCAGTAAGCAGATACAAAACCAAAAGAGCGCTGTTCTGAACGGTTGAAGAAAATCCGAGTCAGAGGTGGTCTGTAAGGGAGTGGCATGTCAAATTTCTTAAGGAACTAACAGATGACCTGGTTTCTGGCATATGGAAGACCAAGTCTTCTGCAATGCAAAAAGGGGTATACATAATCTTATCTTCACTATAAAAACCTTTCATTTCAAGTTTATAATTCAGATGGCCAGAACTAAAAATAAACATTGAGACCTCAAAAAAGTAAAACATAGAAACACCAGATACTAACATTAATCCTCGCAAGAAAAATTCAACTATCGAAAACAATGTATACTTATTTTCCGAAACAAACATAAAAAAGTTTAAGCACAGATATACACTGAAATCAATGTCATTCGAGACAGGAGTTAGTTTTCGAAAGAGTTTCCTTCTGGGTTAAACATATTACTTTGATTCCTCGCATTATATCACCAAACAAAACAGATTGCATACAAAAAGAGAAGTTTTTCAATCGATAGAAAGTGAAAGTCATAACCTTTTTGTCAGAACTGTCAAGGAAGTAGACACGGTAATCAAGGGTTTCAGGCTGGCCTTCCTCCTTGATTTGAAATCCAGGGTTGTAAATAGACTTGCAAGAAAACAACCTCTTTGAAACTCTTTTCGTGGTGTTGTTGAAGCAGAGGTTGTTACAGCTGGGATTTTTTTTATTTAAACTGAAGAATGGTTTTTTAAGGAGCAAACAGGATACTGATGTGTTGGTTGCAGCAGACATCACTCTAGCCGTCGCCATTTCTGTACTAGACTCGCTGATAGTACCCTTTTCTCGGCTAAATTCACTGGGAGAGTACTTCTTGTGGCTTCAGGGCTCTTGCTTAAAAGGTGGCGATTTTTCAAGTTTTTGAGCCACACAGGTTGAGAACAAGTTGCTTAACCTTGATATTGATTGGCTGTCTTTCACTATTGAGTAAATAAATTATTAATTAGTCCCTGGTTTTATAGAATCAGTTAAATAATCTCTCTAATTTTGAAAATAATTAGTCAATCTCTATATTCTTAATTTTGTTTGTAGATTGACTTGCTTCCTTATTTCATATATTTTTTTAATCTATTATATTTCTATTTTTATTTTAAAAAATAAACAGATAGTGTAAAAATTGATGAGAAATTAATATATTTTTCTAAAACAAAAGAATTTATATATATATATAAGAATTTATATATATATATATATATATATATATCAAATTAAGTATGAAGAATTTTAATCAAGGAATTAATTGACTATTTTAAAACTAAATAAATATTATTTATTTATTTATTATTAATGCATTTATTAAAAAAATAATTATAAACGACTGCGCATCGGGGTATTTTGAATCTTGCCAAATCCAGTCGAAAGGAATTTATCGTTAGTGCTAGATGGTGGCTATCTTGTCTCATAAATGATTGGGTGATATTGAATGACATGGCAACGTATGATAGGTTTGTATAAATTCAATAATAATAATTTCATTAATTTTGAAGATCCACCTGCGTCATTTTAAAAAAATAACGTATTGTATAGTTTATTCATTTTACATTTTATTTCTATAGCTTTGAAAAATACAGAAAATTTCATGAATTTTACATGTTTATAATACTTTACAAGGCAAAATAAATAAATTATAATATACTTATTATATTTCATTTAATAACTAATATATTCTCGGTGCATTAAAATAACAAAAACATCACATAATAAAAATGACACCTTTATAATTATATACATTTAAAGCATTTCCCTTTCTTCTTCTTCTTCTTCTTCTTCTTCTTCACCTCTTTTCCACCGATGATCAACATTGATGCCACCAAAACCCAACTGAATTGCAACCCCTACAACCATGACCTCCTCTTTTCTCCGATCAAAAATAGAATCAGTAATAACAGCACATAAACTACCCGATTATCTATTTAAATGACAATATATATATAATGTTTGTAAACTCTACCATCCGAAAAACGTACTTTGTAGATCTAATTGAGCGAGTAAAATCCCGACTGTCCTAAATTTTTGTAGAGAATACACATCCTGACTCAAACTCAAAACTTGTTGTGCAGATCACAAGCTATTTATCATTACATCACGCTCTTTGAATCATATATGATGAATGGGAGAACCAAACTAAAACGGACCATGATCTTTTTTTTCATCAACTAGTTCTTATTCCCACAACTTTCATCAACAAGAGGAAGAGATTATGAGGTTTTTTATTCATCCCTCCTGTGTTGAATTCTGGGGTGACGAGCTGCCATTGTTCCTTTAGCTTGATTTTGATCGTCTCCCATTTGAATTTAAACATGTAAGGATTAGGTGATATAAACATTATTTAAATGATGCATGATTGAGATAAGAGCAATGTAATCAATCTACTTTATCATCAAATTAATCCAGCTCATAATTATTACAAAACATGATAGGAGGCGGTGTTTAAAATATGATGGAATATAAGACTCTTGTTATAAATATAACGGGTTTAGTTTTTTTTTTTATTTGAGAAAATTTTATTTCTTGAAAATGTATTTTATGGATTTAGGTGAGCAAATAAAATCTCAGCTGTCACAAATTCTCACAAGAGATGCATGTCCTGATTTAAATTCAAAACCTGTTATGTATATCTCAAACTCTTTACCATTATATAATATCTATTAGAGACTAGACTGGATTGTTCCTCGTTAAAATACCCAAAGGCATGTTAAAAGACCTTACTAATTATGCCATTAGGTTTGACTAATTCCCTCTTATTTTAAGGGTTTATAAATTAGGTATCCAACTTTCGGTTAGAATTTTTTTTTATCATATTTAATTTAAATTATCTTTTTTATTTGGAAACTACTATTATTTATATTTTTTATAGCTCGTGCCAGATATGCTTGCAATTTCATCACCTATTAGTATAAACTATTAATGAGTTGAATATTAATTAAAATATAAACTATGGGGTCTTAAAGATACAAGGACATAAATGAAGGATAGACAATTAAAGATAGTTTATATAAATATAAAAATTATTTGCAATGATGGGATTCAACTACTAAAAGTGTATACAAAAATGAAAATCAAATTATATAAAAAAAAATCACCCAATTCAACTCGTAACCTTCATCTAGGTCTAAGTGCTCCACCTCCCTCCCCTTAAAAAGATGATGGAAGAAGGAATTAGCATCGAATCACAATCTCATCGATATCTTGTTGTTTTTTATGATTACTTGAGAATGTACTAGATGTTTGAAGTGTTTTTTATTCAAAAATATATTAAAATAATATATTTTTTAAAAATTTATTTTTGACATCAGCACATGAAAATAATCTAAAAACACCAAAAGTTTTTCATTTAAAATAAAAAAATATTTTTTTTTCAAAAATACTTTTAAAAAACAGTATCAAAACACCCTTAAGAAACTAAAACCGAGTATTTGTCTATGTAGTAAATTTTCAAATAATAAAAGTAGAAGATAATAACTATGTACAAGAGATTTGAGATTTTTTTTTTTTTAAAAAAATAATAATAAATAATTGCTTTTCCATCACTCCCTTTCCCTTTCAATCGCTTTATTCTTAAACCATTACAAGTTGCTTCATCTAGAAGGAGTGAATTATAAGACCACTATTTTATTTATTTATTTATTATTATTTATGATCAACTACAGATTGGTCAATATTAAATTAATTTTTATGTCAATTAAAATTAAATTATTTTTTCAAACACCCTCAAAAACTCATGCTCAAGGACACACGTTAATTACAAACCGTCGGATTTTTGATCGGACGACCAGGAACAGGAAAACCAATTCTTTTAACAAACACAACATTTTTCATCAAGGGGTCAAATATTTGGCGCGTTAAAAACCTAGGAAAACCATATCACCATCCCTTGAACACGAGCAACTATGCGTTGCTGTCATTTCTGAGTTCAAATCGGGAACCATAGACCCTAAATCTCCAATCTTAGAAACCCTATTTTTTTTATCAAATCCAAAAATAAACCTTAAAGCTCTGATATTGTCCAATGGCATCTTCAGAGATCGAGATAGTTTCATCAGAATCCAAACAAATCCCAAACGGCGTCGCGGTAAACGTGATCGATGTTTTCTCTGCTTCTGCTTACGGTGATTTCGATAAATTACGCAAATTTGTCGAAGAAGATAAAGCTTCTCTCTCTACCCCTGACGGTAATGGTTATTACGCTCTTCAATGGGCCTCTCTCAACAATTTCCCTGACGTTGCCCAGTACATAATTGAGGTACTGCAAGAGTAAGGTTTTCATTTTTTTTTATCTGAATTGATGTAATCTGTGTATTTTTGAGTATGTGTCAAGTGTATAATTGCATTTGATTGGCGTGTTTAATATTATTATAATTTCATTTGTTTTGTTTTCGAAGCACGGGGGGGATGTGAATCAACATGATAATGTGAGGCAAACAGCACTGCACTGGGCGGCAGTTAGAGGTTCAATTGCGGTGGCAGATGTGCTTTTGCAGAATGGAGGACGAGTGGAAGCAGCTGATGTTAATGGGTATCGGGTAAAAATGTTTTGCATTTTGTTGTTATCCTGTTTTAGTAACCTATTCGGCTGATATTTTTGTGACTGATTTTAGACAGTATACTGAATTTTTTATATTATTTAAATGTATGCCAATTTGTGCTGTAGGCAGTTCATGTAGCTGCTCAATACGGACAAACAGGCTTTTTGAATCACATTGTAGCAAAATACCGTGCTGATTTTGATGCACCTGATAATGAAGGAAGGAGTCCTCTTCATTGGTATGTTTTAAGGATATGGCGTGGGGAGTTTATATTTTAGACGTAAGCTCTTTGTTCTGGTGATGCATGTCATTGATATAGTGTTAGTTGAATTGGTGCGCCCGCTCACAAACAGATTAGACGAGATTCTTTTTGTAACTGAAATTCTAGTTTTGCAAAAGGTACTTTTAGTGCCAAAGAGATAATAAGTTTTAATGATATTTCCTAACTTAGCAACTTAGAGTTATGGTGTCACGTGGACTATATTTATATTGAAAATGTGTGAACTAGTGGAAAACTTATTTTTGTGTTATAATGAACCAGGGCTGCTTATAAGGGTTATGCAGATACAATTAGACTGCTTCTATTTCGAGATGCATACCAAGGGAGACAAGATAGAGAAGGTATTGTCAAAACACACTAGAATCCTATCTTGTAATTCTTCATCTCCTTTGGAATTCACTTAGTATTTTCTGTGATGATCACTATTTTACTCAGTTGTCTTATGCTTGCTCTCTCAAATTCCATATTATCACCTTCTAGGACATTTTTGTGAATTTAACAAATATTATTTGCGCAAGTATATATTCCAGTGTAAAGAAATACTCTGGGACATCAAAAAATGAAATGAACATGTTTTTTCAAGTCAGCAGGAGCATGTTCTCGACAAGGAAAACAGGAACCAATTACATACTCATCATTCAGTATGCTAATTATACAGTCTCTAAATGATTAACCAAGATGTCGATCCTTTTAATAAATATATCTGGAGATGAGTTTTGCAGGATTAATATAGACACACACATCTCTATTCTGATATACTCATAGGCCGAGGATAGCCGCAATGACTCCTCACACTTTTTGTCCAAGTTTTGTAGTGGAGGGGAGTGGAGCTAAGTTGAATGGCATAATTTTGTCACACGAACTTGCTGAAGTTCTGGAACTGTCATTACACTCAAACTTTATTGTTAGCTTTATAGTTCTTGGTTTATTCATATTATAAGATTTAATGGTATACGGTTTATGGAATCAAGGCCATTAGTAGTGTAATATAGAAATACTATACCACATCTTCTCTTGGAAAATAAAAACTAAATCACATATTCATGAAGATAATTAACTTACGTTAAATTCCTCAGAATTGCTCCCATTTTGGCCTTTTCAATTTTATTACTTGTGACATTGTGACAATAATCAACCATTTTACTATACATCTAAAGAACCGTGCTGATGTTGAATGTCCAATTGTATCAGGTTGTACCCCTTTGCACTGGGCTGCACTAAGAGGAAATATTGAGGCATGCACTATTCTTGTACATGCTGGCACAAAGCAGGAACTTGCTGTGAAAGATAAAGCTGGATTCACTCCTGCACAGATTGCATCTGATAAAGGTCATCGGCATATCGCCCTTTTCCTCGTACGTACTTTATATTGATGTTACCATTGGTAGAATGGCATGCAGATAACTTTAAACTGATACCAGCCAATGTGAGCATCTATAAGGATGTGAGACCTGTTGGTGTCCTATTGGGGAAAATGATCTGATTCAGCCATCTTGGAAAGTGTTTTTTTTTTTTTTTTTTTTTTGTGGTGAACTTTAGGAGATAATATGCTGTGATTTTCTATTTGGAAGAAGTTTTTGGGATTTGCTTGCACTTGGTTCTCACAAGTCTTAACCTTCCTAAATGTCAACTTTTTCCATGTTGATGAACAAAATATGCAGAACTTTTTGTTTTGGTGGATATTGGGAATAAATTGCTGTGATTGATCGTGGTGAAATTGGGATGAGTTTCTGGAATTTGCATGCACTTAGTTGTCATGAGTCTTGACCCTCTTAAATATTAACTTAACAGTGTTACTGAACAATATATCTTGAAGTTGAAAATTTTGTGCTGTGTTGAATTATACTGGAGGAGTCATCTAGTAGTTTGAATCATTGCTCCACCTTCTTTGATGTCCTTTCTTCCTTTCTTCATTTTATTCTCTTCGAGAGGAAGTACCAGACACCTTTTGAAGTGTCTTGTGCACTCCTGTCTATGGTCTAGTTACTGTATTTGGATAGACCTAAACAAACAATACATTTTTTTTTCATTAGGTGATATCATGTCATGTCTATTGTGTATTGGCATTTTGTGGCGGGGTTATAATTTTTTGAAGAAAAGGCAAGCAGATATGGAAGAATTCACCACCAATCTGGGTAATACAAATTGGAATATAAATTTTTTTCATGAAAGATAGAACCTTTTTGGCTCAATGGGTGGGAATGAGAATTAGACTTCATATCTGCACAGATGTCTTGAAAATGATTATTAATGTTTCATTTGCTGTAGCTATTGAATTGTCATGTTTAAAAAACTTTCTTTCTTTTTGTCTTGAATTCAGTGTTGTTTATCAACTGTGTCTGAGATTTAGTTTCACCATGCTCTCAAAGATAGTGCCTTTAGAGTATCTAGATCTTCAAAAATAATGGTAAAGTTTTCAGATATTTTCTCTTGATTTTATTCAGTCAAAAGCACAGCGGGCACAAAGCAACCACTGGAAAGACAAAATTCGTAGTGGGAAGATGGGAGATGTTGGTCTTGCTCCTGTCTTATTGTCCATTATACTCATTCTCATCTTCCTCTTCATCAACTCAGTTATTGCAGGTAAGTGAGTTGTTGTGCTTCAAGTTTTTATGTCGTGATTGGCATAAATTCTGTTCTACTCATGATTCAACTCACTTGTATGGTAGCTCCAAACCTTCCAAAGGTAACTGCTGTTGTTGGACTTTGGGGATGGACTACTCTTTCTCTAGCTGTTGGTTCAATTATGATGTTCTACAGGTGTAGTAGGTAATTTTTCTCTGCTATTAATACTGGCTGGATTTTGTTTGGAATATTTGTTTCTTTTGTGGATAGAGCCATAAAAACTTATAGTTGCCTTTGACTTTTGCTGCTGATACCGTGAACTTGGTTTCCTTCCCAACACAGTCAGCATGCATATTTCACTTTCCAAGATCCTCCACATCTTTCACATTCTGCAGATCAAATCTTTGAGTTCACCAGATGTGATTCACAAAAAACGTGCTGTGCAATTAACCCTTATGCTTGGCATCCTTTGCTGAAGCATTAACCTGAAGCTTGCTGCAGACTGTCTTTTCAAATATCCTGATTCTGTTTAAAAGCTAAATTGCAGTTACACTGGCATCTGCTTGTTTAAATTTGTGGTTTTAAACATGCAAACACTTATCATAGAATGTACATTGCTACACTTTCACTTCCTCAAAGTTTTTATTCCAGAAATTACTTTTTTCATGTTCTCTTATTGCAGTCAAGACCCGGGTTTTGTCAAAAGACTTGGAGATTTGAGTAAAGATACTGATTCAGAGGTATGGAGTATCTCTGTTTAGTTTATTTTGCCATTGTTCATTAGTAAAGTGTTACGTCTACTGAAGGTCTATGGCTAGTTTATGGTAACTGCTAGCTAGGCAAAAATTGAATTGCTCCGCTGTGCTTTTCCCCCTCTTTTGGTTGGCTTTTGTTGCCAGTTGGTCAATGGTTATAAGATTATGGTTATAGCTGTCCAAATTCATGGCTAGGTTCATTTCTACCATTTTTTCACTCTCCTTTTGCTGATCATTAACTGTCATTTTGCAGGACCCCTTGTTGAATATTGATTTGAACAACTCCTCAGTATGGACAGGGAATTGGTCTCAGCTTTGCCCTACATGCAAGGTCAAGTAATTGGACCTTTAATTTTCTAATTTTTATGTTTAAGAGGGTTGAAATGATATCTCAAATAAAGAAGTTTTTTTCCGATTAACTTTCAGATAATAAGACCTGTTCGCTGTAAGCACTGCCCTACGTGCAAGCGCTGCATAGAGCAGTTTGACCATCATTGCCCATGGATATCTAATTGTGTTGGCAAGGTGAGGAACTGAGCTTTACTGTTTCAGTCCTGGTAATTATGGCATAAATGTGGATTCATGAGATGCCTTTTATTGGAATCTCTGATTGAAATATTTGGTTTCTCTGTTTAATAATGTCATTTGCTTGGATATCTATGACAAATAAGGCCACCTGATGTCCCTTCGTATATCTTAATACAGCCTTTGGAAAGGCAACAGTTGATGTCACTAATTCATCATACAACATTTTGTGACATCACTATTTTACAATCCAAAGACGACAAGAAAGTCTTATGAACTTTTGTTTTCTGGGTGTATGCCCATATTCAATCATCAGGATCTCTTCTAGTAGTTATTAAAAGAGTTATTTAATGTTATCTCTCCATTCTATACATTTGTGGCTAATCAGCAAGCAAGATGCTTTGAATGGCTTTGCACTGAAGTATAATTTCTTTTTGTCTCTTCATTACCTCATCAATTGTCATCATTATGTATCTTGCAGAGGAACAAGCGAGACTTTTTCATCTTTATATGCTTGGCAACTTCATCATCGTTCCTTGCTGCTATCATTGCAGTTCAAAGTGCGTGGGTTGCTAAAAAATTACTTTAAATTCTTTCCTGTTGGGTGAAAGGCAACTATTTTAATTTCTTGGAACCTTTTATTCTGTTATTCCATACTTGTTATTTCATTGTGACGTTTGTGAACACTGTTTCTCTGTCATGATAGGAGTTTGGACAGCTGCACAGTCATTGCATATTGAAGAAAGTTGGATTCGGTATATTGTAGTTCATCATCCTGGTGTTGTTGCTTTTTTGGTGCTGGACGTGATTGTTTTTATTGCTGCCACTACTTTAACAACAGCTCAAGCATCCCAGGTAATGGACTAAAACCCAGTTTGCTAGCAAAGTTGTCATCAGCTTTTGGAATTGGGTGATTTTTTGGTTCCTTGTAGTGGGCTGATCGTTGATTTCTCATCACCTATTACTGCTTTTGCCATGGGCTTAAGACATGTCAATCACATTCTTCAATTGACACTGTTGCTCAAAGTTTTTGCAGACATAATAATTAAACCATTATGGATACTACAATTAGTTTGGAACAAGGCTCAATTTTCCTTGTCTTGTGTTGTGTTTTTTTGGGGGGAGAAGATGAGTTGATTTTTGCTTGTGCATTATTAGAAACTAGTTTGGGTTGAAGTTTCAAGTATAATGGAGATTTTTCATGGATATTACAGATAGCTCGGAATATCACAACCAATGAACTTGCGAACAGTATCCGTTATGGGTATCTTCGTGGTCCAGATGGACATTTCCGAAACCCCTATAACCATGGGTGCCGAAAGAATTGTGCAGATTTCCTTGTTAAGGGCTACACAGATGATAATGAGATTGCCTGGCCACCATTACAGCAGGTTGCCAGTTAGCAGTCATGCAAAGATACGCAACAGGGCCAGTTGAGGCTTATTGAGTGTTTTTTTCTAGTATCTTAATCTCTGATGATACTCTGTTAAACTATCATTGCAGATACCAAAATCCTTGTCCAGCTGTAGCTGCCATTCATGCTATATAAATTTGGTGATGTAGATGACAGAATGTACATTCAATGCCATGAAGTAGATATGAAATGAAATTCTGCCCCTTTTCATTCTATCTTTTTGTCATGACTTATTTTGAAGTTCTTGATTCTAGCTTATTCCCCCATCCAAACACTGCGAGTCCACTGCACTAACAAAACTGTTTTAGTTTATTGAACCTTGTTCGTCTAACAGACTTGACGAAGTTGATTCCTCATATGTCGCAGGATTGCTTCATCCTCGAAATAAAAGTTCCCGAGCTTTGCTTAAAGTAGCAGGTTCCGTGACAAGAAAACCCTATACATGCTTATAATTTTGATTAGAAAAATCATTTTATTGTGTTATTTTTTAGATTAAATTGTACAATTCTAAATAATTTTATTTTTTGATTTGAAAATTTTTTTTGGGTTAATATATATATATATATAGTACAACTCCGAAACAGTGTATCAAAACACTCTGAAATTGAAACATTTGGTTCCAATTGAAAAAATAAAACACCAACCAAAACAGAACTGACAATCTTGCCCTAACTGTGTTGTAAAACCCGGTCTAGCCTGACAAGTTGACCCGAGACTTCTAGGTTTTACAAAGAAAAAACCAGCCAGAATAACCCTGGCAACCTGTTAGATCAATCTGAAAACGTAATCCATGCGGGACCCGGCTTCTTCTATTTTATTTTTTTTTCTTAATCAACCCGAAAACGTAATCCATTCACAAATCACTGTGCAGAGGCCTTCGATGGTGTTTTGAGATAAATAACCTGGTGCTAAAAGCTAATTCTCATGAAATATCAAGATTACAAAAGCATTCATGTTTGATTTTGTGCTGCTGCTTTTCATTCAGGTTCAATAATTATGCCATGAAACTCTTAATACTCTGTTCATACTTGCAAATCAATTGGGACTGTTAATCCAAGAACTGGGCTCGCCATACTGTTTCACCACCCAGCTATTAAAAATATAACCACTGAAAGCAATTCTGGCTTGTTCTTGACAGTTGCAGCGTGTGGCAGCTCCAGCTCCTTGTATCAAACAAAGCCGCTCGCACTTAGTCACGGTACCTGTCCAATGGATCATCATCGTCTTCTGGCTTGCAAAATGTGAGCTCCGTTCAAGAAAGTCAAGGAGTTCTGCCAATGTCCCTCCAAGCTTCTCCTCAGATCATACCAGAGCCTGCAATTCATAACAATGATGCACAGCTCTCGCATCAAACCGAAACCCTACTGCCCTAGCATTGTTACCGTGTAATATGCATTCAAATCTCAATTCATCGCTGCCGTTGTTGCAGTTTATGGTTTCCATCATAAATTGCTACTTCCTGTAGCTCTTCATGGCAATGTTGGTGGGCTTGGAAATAAAGGCAGGGCAACTAATTAAAAAGCACCGTGATTTCGATACACAGCTGAATCGTCAGAGATTTTAACAGGCAACCTTATCAGTATTCTTCCAGAATTTTCACAGGATATTTAGCTATAGTTTGACATCTTCTCCATCTCCCCCTCCTTTCGCTTCTGCATTTTCGTAGAAAACCCAGTTTTCTTCAGATGGCTCTCTGCCAAGTCTTCTTCTTGTTCTCCACAGATATGTCCAAACGTCAGATGTTAAAACATATCTCATCTACACAGCAGAGTTCATGCCAACGAGCTCTGCTGGAATACATAGAAAAAAGCTAACGAAAATAACAAATAAAGCACTACTAGTTAAGCTGACTCTGTATAATTTATAATTTGGTTTAATTGGATCTATCTCTCTTCCTCGGTTTCATCACCCAGATGTTAAAACCAGCGTCAGATTCTCCTATCGAGGAAAGCAATTTCCCATGCACAATGACTAATGACCTGTAACCAACAGCTTCTAGAAATTACGTCTCCCTGAATACGTCGTTGTGAACAATACCACCCTCACATAGCCTACACCGTCAAATGGATCATCTTTTTTACGATTTCCAAGCCAAAGGAGAGCTCCATGCAAGAAAGCGGAAGATCGGCTAACAAATAGTCGGGGAGTGCTGCCAATTTCCTCCCGCGTGTTAAATATTTAGCTCGCAGACTTTTACCAGAGGCTGAAGATTATCTTGAAGATGCACGGTATCGATAAGGTTGTAGTCACTAGTTCTCACATCAAACCAAAACCCTACAGCCCCAGATTAAAAAATTTCAATTCTAGCAATACAAGGAAAGGGAAGGGCCACATGCTTTCTCAGTATAGGATTCAAATAACAAAGGTTCCGCTAAGCAAATCTTCTACACATATCAGGCCATTACATGAATCAACAAAATTAATTTTTTTTAAGCTAACATCATCTGCCTTGAGGGGGAAATCAAATTATTATTTTTTAATATTATTTTTAACAAAAGAAACCCTCATTCTCATCATGTCATATGAATTCAGTTTTTGAATTTCGCTCCTTGTCATTATATATGATTTCTTTTAGAAACTGCAATTTCCTTTTGTTCTTCATGGCAATGCTGGTGTGCATAGAAATGAAAGCAGGGCAAGTGATTAAAAACCACCATGATTTTGAACACACCTGAATCGTAAGAGTGGTTTAACAGGTAATCTTAGCAGTATTAATTCCACAATTTCACGCGGCATATAGCTATAGCATGACATCTTCCTCTATTATTTTTTTCCACAGCAGCCTAGCAGCCTCTCCTTTTTGTAGCAACCCTGGTTCTAGAGGAATCGCAATATGGCTAAACCTTCTGGACACAGTAATTGTTCCAGTTTCAGTATCTATAGGTCGGTTTCCGGGGAACCTAGGAATACTTAAGAAAGGGGGAAAAAACCTGGTACCAGAAATCTTTCCCATATAACTGACCGACTTCAGAGACTTAACAGCAACATCGAATTTTTCACAGCCTCCATTCTACTTGTGTTATCTTACCATCTGATAATAAAACATGTGCAATCAAGAGAATCATAGTTTATAAATAAGAGGAAAAAAACAAAGAAAACAAAAACCATCATAATAATTGTAGGAATTGATTGAGTGCAAATTTATTAATTTATTTAAAGTAATCAAGAATACACTGCTAAGCAGATTAAAGGGTTTAAGTTTGGCACTGCATTAAATTACGCAGCAAAATAATTTGAGCATTATAATGTCAGATGCAGAAAATGAAGGATCAACTAGCAGACTTTATACAACTTTGAAATGACCATAGTTTTAATGTCCATAATTTGATCACTTTTAGTAAATATCCCAGGAGAATGGAGAATGTCTTACATATTTATTTAACTTTGGATCCATCAGCACAATGACAAACCCTTTATTTTCATTTCACAATGTTGTTTTCTTTACCTGGCTGGGTGGGATTATAATAGAACAGGCCCTCCAATGTAACAAATATGGATCAGGTGAACTGCTTGCGGTAATTTGAACTGCACGAAGTACAAAGGTGGAGTGGTTTTAGGAAAGCAAAGAATCAGCTCTCTTGAATTCCACTAGGCCATGTCTGATTCTTCACAGGGCTCAGAATTGCTTCAACTTCTGATAAAGTTTCCTGATCCTTTCCAAATGTGGCAAGTTCTGTAGCGGCATACACATTCTCCTTGACCTGATCATCAAAGACATATATCACTCAAACAATTATGATGTACACGGTGTATGTATATTTTTGACATCATTGCCAAGGTAAACATGACAAATTAGATATATTGCATGTTAAAATGAGTATTAGTCCTATGAAATAGCTGCTATCTTCCTCTAAATTACTTTTTCATCTTTTAGAATTGATGCTGCATGGAAAAATTCTGGACTTGCTCCTATCTAGCTGACTTACAAACAGATGATATACAGGCAACAACCTCACACAAAATGCAGATGTGGTCACATTTATATATCTGTGCTAATAGGACCATGCCAGAGGAATTGATCATACAACATACAATGGTAAAGCTTTCAGATACCATGACAAAGCTTTCAGATACCATGACAAGCAAATTGAAATTAACACTTCCATAACAAATAAATAATGAAAGCAAGGCACAATATAATGAAAGAGAACCTGTCTAACAGAGTTCATGCCAACCAGCACCGAGGATATATCTTTATTTGCCAAACTGTACTGCATTGCTAACTTTGAAATATTCTTCCCCTTCGCTTTACAAAAGGCAGCAGCAGCTTGACATGTTGACTGTGGGAAAATAAGCATACATAAACAAATCAAATAAATTTCACAAAGCTGTAATCCATTTTCAACTAGGCAAACAGTGCTCCAAGATTTTCATGATTAGATGCATGAGACAGCCCTTACAGACAGCCCATACATATCCTGTTCAGATTGTCTGATCAGAATTCCTGATAGGAGTATCAAAGCTTGCATGTACCAATGTGATTGATTTGATCCATATTGAAAGCAACAGTCCTCAACCCCATCAAAAAAAAATGGGTGCTACTTGGAATGCTCAACAAATTCATAGTGGACAAGGACCATGATTTGACAGAGATTTATTTCAACTTAAAATTTGATTTTCGTTATCATGATGCACCACTCTCTATCTTATCAAGAGAGCTCCAAGTTTGATAATACCCCTGTAGATTAACCCAAGCCTCTAAAATATGACCGGTGATCTTAAAAGGACTGTAAGCATGCCAAAGTCTGGATGGTGGGTGCTGTGCATGCTAGGACGGATGTTAACTATACTCAACAAACTTGAACACAACTCTTGTTGAGATAAGGAGGGGTGAAACAACTTTTCAGGCAACATTTGCTTTGATCTAAGCAGTAATTTAATAAAAAGGACAAATGATATGGAAAGAAAACATCATATATTATTTAAGGGGAAAAAGGGCAGACCTTCAGTTCAGCTGAAGCTGGATGCCACTCTGGAGGACCATTCTCAGTAAGTAACCCCATCGCAAGTGGGGAGGCACTAATTACACCTACACCTTTGCTCTTCAAGTAGGGCAATAAATCCGCCAATGTAGAATCATTAATACTGTAGCGGCAATATGACAGAATAACATCAACAGTGCCTGGTGGCACTCGATCGAGAACATATGTAAATACACTTAATGGCAGCCCGGTTATACCGATGAAACGAATCTTCCCTGCTTCCTTTAGTTTCTGTAGCGCAGGAATTGTTTCATTCACAATCTGTCATTGAAACCAAACCAGCCCAAGTCATTATTGGCCATCACATCCTCATAATTTTGTAAAAAGACGTGAACTTTAAAATCTACGCGAAACTAAAGATATTGCAGACCCAGATAGAAAAATAAAATTAAGAACCTGATCAAGAGACCCAAATTCAATATCATGGCATTGGAGTATATCAACATAGTCCAACTGCAATCTTGCCAAGCTCTCATCAATACTCTTAGTCACTCTCTCGGCACTAAAATCAAACCCCTCCAAGTACCTTCCACACTTTGTGGACACAATATATTCATTTCTCGGAACTCCTAGAGCTTTTAGTCCCTTACCAAGCATCTTCTCTGACAATGTCCCTCCATAATACCTATCAAATGGCAGCATCGATCATTATCGTGAGCAAAAACAAAATGAGGAATTGAAAAACAGAGAGTAACGTTGAGAATTAGAAGAATGTTTGCTGAGGAAAAGAAGAAGAAGAGAAACATACGGAGAAGTGTCGAAGAAATTGATGCCAAGGTGGAAGGCTTCGCGGACAGAGGAGATGGCGTCGTGTTCAGAGACAGGGCCGAAGACACTGCCAAGGGGGGAAGCTCCAAAACCGACGCAGCTAAGTTTGAGACCCGTGTTCCCTAAGGGTCGGAGCTCAAGGTTTGGGTGTGGAGGAGATGCCATTTGAAATTTGATTGATTTGTTGATGTTTGGAGAGCGAAACAAGAATAAAATATGGGTGTGAGAGAAGGGAAGTGTGGAAGGTGCTTATTCTATTTAATAATCTGTTTATTTTTGTATCTTTAAATTGTTTTGGTATGTAGCTATTAATTTATTTATTTTTAAAAATAAAATAATTATTTTAATATATTTTAAAAAATATATCATAATTTTAAACACTAGCTAAAAACAAGTAGTAAAACAATACCAATGTGATATGTTTGTTGATCCCTTTTCTTTACACAAAAATTGGATTGATGATTGCTTGTATCCTAATGATATATCTTTGTTTTTCATTATTTTTTTATTTTAAATTATTATTTTTTTGATATTTTTAAATTGTTTTGACTATTAAAAAAATATATTATTTTAATATATCCCTAAATAAAAAATATTTTAAAAAATAATTGCTACCAAAATATATTATTTTAAACGAGTTCTTTGTTTCTATTTTTTTTAACATTAGAATGATGATTTTGAGTTCAAGTCTTGTGTCATTTGTTTTGTCGTTACACGTTGTATTTGAGAATATGATTATTATTACTTGTTAAAATATTTTTTATTCCAAACATGTACTAAATATAATATATTTTTACTTTTAAAATTTTTGTTGTTAATAATAACATATCAAAAATAATAATAATAATAATAATAAAATAGATTCTTACAAACTTCTATTTGTGCCACATGCCCACGAATTCATTATTTTTTATTTGAAAATATATAAAAATATTTATATATATATATTAAAAAATCTATTTGATATCAATTAATCAAAATATTAAAAAAAATATTGTTTTTCAAAAATATTTTTTAAATGTAAAATCGAACATAAGTAAAATATTTCATTCAGAACAAAACCAGTGAGATTAGTGGCCGACAGAATGACAAGAAGAAAGAAACTGCGAGGAAACCTCCCATCTCGACAAAAGAAGAAAGAAAGTTGGAGGAAACCTCCCATCTCGAGACAAAGACATTATTACCCTCCTGCTTTCCTTATCCAATTGAATTCAAAATGTACCTCAACGCAACCCTGTCTTCTTCATGATTTGGGCCCGCGCTTACCTCTAGAAAATTGTGTTAATGGAAGAGAGGCCCCTACAGAGCCCAATCCATGGGTTTAAACGGGGGCCCAGAAGCTGAGGAATGATGGACGGTACATCAACGACGCAATACAAAAACACTCTAAAAAAATAAGGAATTTCTAAAAGTACAATTAAATGCAAAAATAAAAAAAGGTTTTTTAAATTAGTAATAAACACACACGATTGAGTTTCAACTATCACAATTGGTGCCCATAGTTTTCATTAATTGAAAAAATAACCCTAAAATAACCCGGTGCCGAAGATTGCAAGCAAGCACCGACTCCTTTTTTGTTTTATTTATTATACCATGTGCCCTCCTTTTCTTCCTTAAGTATAATTATTATACTTATGATTCATCCTCGCAGAAAGGACAGAGGAGATTGCATCGTCAATGTACAAGCCGTATGGAAGATTGTTTTCACAGGGTGGCAATAGCAAGCAGAATCGAAAAAGCCGTAGCCACTACTTGCCACCTGGATTTTAAGGCCTGTACACAGCCATTCATCCGCTGGGAATCAGGGATTTATGCAGATCCATTTCAAGATTATCCACAATTAATTATTAATTTATGTTGCCCTTAATTAATTCTTAGCTTTATATTTCAATCACCAGTAAAAAGCTTTCATCGCTTTTTGTCACCCGTAATCATGAGCCTACCACACCTCTTTATGGAATGCTTTTTCACAGGCAGCACCAGCCCAGCATCAGGCAAAAGGTGTCGTTGTCTTATTGGCTTAAAACTAAAAGAAGTCAAAGGAAAGTTCCAATCTGAACCAACCTATATGACATTTCTAAGCAAATACTTACACACGGGTTTATAACTGTTTGCATGATTACCTATTTGATTCACGCGTGAGTAAATATTTTAAATCTTTTTTTTTTTTGGTTTTATTGATTTTCACATTTTTTTAATTTAATATCTATAAGCATGCTTTTAAAAAACCATACAATAAACTGCTGATAATTTAAATGCAATGGGAGTCCAGTTCCTTAATAACTCTTAATAAAATAAATCAATTTTAGCAGGAAATGTACAACAGTTAATGTCTAGTTGCGTGTAATATATCATCTGTATGAAAATGAAAAACAACAAAATTAATATGGGCTTCATTCTAAAATTAAATAATAATAATAATAAATAAAATAAATAAAAAACCCAGCGTGGCCTTAGCTAGTTTGATTGAGACACATAGTTAGGGCCACTTTCTTTTTTATCAATGATTTCTCATTAGCAAATTAATATGAGTTCTCTATAGTTTTTTTATTTGAAATTCTCTGTTTATTAATACTATACAGATGGTTACAGGGTAGGCGTTTTTAGTATGGTAAACGTAGCTGGTATGTATATATATATATATGTATGTATGTGTATATATATATATATTAGAAAAATTAGAGAAAAAAACGTTGAATGAAAATCTCAGCGATCGACTGGTTGGTAATCAATCTCATAAAGTCTGCAAAACAACAAAAATGATTTCATAGAGGTTAAATGGTTTGTCAGCAAAAACGACCCACCAAGTTAAAATATTCCAATTTGCCATGATGTGCCCATCAAACTATTAAAATTAACACAGCCTATGGTGATCGAAATTCCAAGGCCCTTTCACATCGCTCGTTACACGAGGTGGACAAGCTATAAGAGTGGAACCAGGAGGGCAGGATATCTCCTGCTTTAGTGGAAGTCTGACAGAGAAAGCCTGGTAAGCAATTTCATGCGACTACTGTACATTTGTTCCAATTCCTGGTTTGTTTGGTCTCTGTGTAAATCTTTATCTGATAAGTAAAACCTTCAGGTTCTTAAAATCTTGATCTGATCATAACTCTGAAGCACCTGTATCTTACAAATCCAGGCTGTGACAAGTTATATTTTTATTACAAACTGTTCTTCTTCTCTCCTTCTTTTGCATGTGTGAGTGCGATTTATGTTTGTTGATTTGGATTTGTGTATAATCCATTGATGAGTGCTAGCTTGTTACATCTACAGATCGAATTGATTCGGCTGTTTTGGTGACCGCCCCACCACACCAGTTTTGATTTTCTCCTGCTCTTCTCGTCATCAGAAAGGAGCTTCTTCCATGGAGACGTCATCGATTACATCCTTAAGTGAACTGGTAAGAGCACTTGTGATGATTATTGAACTTTAATCAGAAGGTATAGCTAGGAATTTGGAAGCTTTTTGTTAGTAATTCAGGAGTTTTTCGTTAGATTCTGAGATTTAAATATTATTGGCCCATAGGGAATGGAGGATTCAAGCTTCACCAACCAGTGGTATAACATGAACTCTCTTGACGATACCAGCTTACTGCCATTTTCTGCTGCATTTGGAGACAACATGCATGATCAGTACTCTTTCTCGCACCAAAATTTCAACCTCAAAACCTCCATGGATACCACTCCTGCAACCATTAGTACTGTTAGACCAACAAAACAGCTGAAAACTGATCATTTTCCAAACCCACAATCTGCCTTTCCTCCTAACATTCTTTCCTTTTTCAATTCCAACCACGCAAATCATATGGGATTGATGAAGCCTAAAGAGGAGGCAGTGTGCTCTAAAAGCATAAGCAATCTCCCTTCTGATATGGTAGTTTCTCAAGATTCCTTTGGGAACCAGAACTATGTATTCAAATCCAGCCAAGGACCTAAGAGGATTAACACGAACGGTACTAGACTCTCTCAAAGTCAAGATCACATTATAGCAGAAAGGAAGCGGCGGGAGAAGCTCAGTCAACGATTCATAGCTTTATCTGCTGTAGTTCCTGGACTAAAAAAGGTATCGAGTTTACTTTAGATCACCCTTTATTTACCATATTCCTGATAACTTTATGATTTCCAATCCTGGCATCTGCTGTAACTTATATACGGGAGCATGTCTACGTTTAGATGGATAAAGCTTCTGTTCTAGGAGATGCTATCAAGTACCTGAAACAATTGCAAGACAAAGTTCATACACTTGAGGAGCAAACAAAAAGGAAAACCATGGAATCGGTGATTATTGTGAAGAAATCTCATATCTATGCTGATGATGGTGATGGAAACTCTTCCTCGGATCTGTCTAAAGGACCTGTTATTATTCACGAAACAGCATTGCCAGAACTTGAAGCAAGATTCTGCGACAAACATGTCCTCATAAGAATTCACTGCAAGAAAAACAAGGGAGTTTTGGAGAAAACAGTGGCTGAGGTTGAGAAGCTCCACCTTTCAGTTACCAATAGCAGCGTCCTCGCATTCGGGACTTCTGCTCTGGATGTTACCATTATCGCACAGGTAATTAAGTTCTGTCCTCCCCAACCATTCCTTTTAGACATGTGTACGGACGCGTCTTCTCTTTCGACAGATGCTGATAAAAAAACATATCCAAATCTCGCAGATGGATGTAGACTTCAGCATGTCAGTGAGGGATCTCGTGAAGACTTTACGCTCAGCTTTCCAGTATTTCATGTGAAATAAGCTCCGATCGATATGATGGTCTCACTAGTTTCTTTTCTGCTGCTGGAAACTCTGATGAAGACACCATAAATAATTAATCAGCAAATATCGACTCACACAGCTGAAAGCTATCTTTCCAGAAGTATTCAAGGTTTGCTGCGATGTTCATTTTGCAGCAGGAAGCTTTTTTATAATCAGTTTTTGCATGGTTAAATCCTTAGCTATGTTCAAGACCCATCTGTATCAAAAGATCAGAGATCTCGCTGCTTGTTTAGGTCTTTTTGGTGGGAGGCTGATAATTCAGCTGAGCATTTCAAGTCACCGACTTAGGTGGTTGAGTACGTAGGGAAGATGGATTTTAAGGTATGTAGACAACAGGCTTAATCTGTTGATTTAGTGCCTGTTTGGTCAACGTTTTAAGAGGCAGTCTGTGTCTTCTTTTTGTTTTCCTCTCTCTTTGTAATGTTCTAATAATGATCTGTAACAGCTTGGTTCACACTAATGAGATAATATTTAGTCATGATCACATTGGCTGAGCCCCTATTGCATGGAAAATCACCTTCTCATGGCTCAAATTGGTTCCAATAAAAGTTAGATTTTTAAGGGTTTTTAGATGATTTTACGTAACGAAAAGTACTTTAAAAAATAATATTAATCACACCGGTTAACTTGGAAGGAATATAATTTTATTCATGTGTTCATCCTGTTCCCTGGAGTTACTTGATTGCTGGGAATGGCTTACATTGCCAACAACCACGTTGAACTTTCTGGAAATTAAGTGAGATGGGAATGAAGGGCAAGTAACTACAGTATCCCAATTTAAATCTAGATGGGATGATTCATTGCACACACAAACACAATAGCAAATCTATATTTGAGATTTTAGAAGATTGTGATAAATCTCAAAAAATATATAAATGATAGTACCCTATATTTAATTTATATTTGGTTCAATTGAGTGCACTTCAAAGGAATTGCCTCCATTATGAATCCATGATCATAGAAAGTCTCTACGTGGACATTCAATTTTATATACAATCCTTGAGATTCTTCAACAATCAGAATCAGCACAAAAAATCGGCGTGGAATCAATTTTGATATCACCATTGTTGCCAAGTAGCTGCTATCTCGACAGGAGATAAGGCAGGGCAGCGTTACAATCAAGGGATGCTCCCGTCCTTTGTCAAGTTTTGCAGGATCGAGCACGTTAATGGCTAAATGATTGATTCAGCTCCAAAACAAATGAGCTGTTTTCTGATTTTTTGTAATTTTTTTTGTCACAATAATACTCTCTATACCTTTTTTTAGTGAAGTAAAACGCTTTTACAATTGTTGCATTACTAAATATCACTATTTTCAATTGTAAAAATATATTTGTTTCACTTCATTAGTGTTGAATTGATATACTTGAACATGGAAAAAAGTTAATTTAATTATAAATTAATTGTTCTGCATTGAATTTTGGATAAGTTGAACATGTAAACAAATTACTTTGCTATGATTTTATGTCTGATTTGGTTGAAATTAAATCTTTGTTTAAGGTTTAGGTTGAATTTAGGGTTTGTTGAACTAATGATAAATTATATATGAAACTCATCCATTAGGGTTGGTTTAATATACTTTAACATGAAATAAGTTAAATTAATTACAAATTGATTATATGTTGCATTGAATTTTAAATAAGTTTCTAAATTAGAGATTTTATGTAGATCGTTGAAATTAACTAATAATATTATCAATTACGCTTGATGATTTCATGCAATAAAGATATGTTCTTTGAGTGTTTTTAATTTGCTATGAATTGGAGTTTGGTTTAATGCAATTGAGAATGAAATTACCAATTAGATTTGATATCATAAATTATGTTTAATTTTAACAGAGTATATTTTTCAAAAAAGTTTAGGAATGTGATTGAATTTGCTATGAATTTTGTTAATTAGTGTTGGAGGTAATGCAATTTGGTCAAAAACCTGTCTAATTGACCATAATTTGATTTCTTTTTACAAAATATCTTATAACATATTTATTTTATGTCATTACGGTGACATTATTGTTCCTGATATGAACAATAGTATCACATATAATGTCAAAAACAGTTTGTTGTTAAATGATATAATTATATCGATGCTAAAATAACTTGGAGGTGTCAAATTTAGAGAATGCCAATACCGATTATATATGATGGTAGTTTTAAGATAATGATTGATTCTTTCATTTAAAGTGGATTGAATATGATGATATTATTATTTTATAAGAGTAATCGATCAAAATCTTTATATATCACAATTTATGGTAGTTTTAAGATAATGATTGATTCTTTCATTTAAAGTGGATTGAATATTGAATATAATAAGATGTTAGACCCAGATATGACAATAAAATTTAATTTATGGTATGAAATAAAATGCAAATTAGATTTAACATATCATGAATTGCTTGAATGGAAACCCGAAGAAAACTGAGTATTATGTTATGATAGAGCCATTGTTATAGTGATATGACAACTATTATGTTAGTTTCATTCAACTATTATTTGAATATGTGGATTATTTATCGAGTTGGAATGGATTAGTATGATAAATTTAATGTCTCATATAGGTATACCAAAGCATTACTCCAAATTTTTTTGGCATTTATCTGATGTTCTTAGATGATTTTGATGTTATTCTTACATATAGTTAGAGATTCGTTATCTTAGGTTGTTTATATATATATTTATGTTTTGCATGCATAAAAAAAAACTAACAAGTTGCAGGACTTTTGATGCTTGTACAGGTATAAATCAAAAGACCTAAATAACTATTTACATTTTAAATACTTGTTATTAACATGAAAAAAATAATTTATAATATAAATAATTTCAAGTGATACTTGTTATTTAATTTATTACATTTAAACTTCAGCTCTCATTAATTTATTACAAAAGATTGTGATCTTGCAATGACTTTCCTCTCCCTCCCTCCCCGTCTCACATTGAAGAATGAAGATAGCTATAAATTAATTGTTCCTAATAAAAAAAAATAAAGAAGAAAATGAAAATCAAGCTGCAGATACACATCAAAATGGAGAAATTAACATGGCTTGCAAAATCAGTATCCAAAAAGTGGCAAACCATCATGGTGATGACGACAATGACGATGACGATGATGACGATGATGAAATAAATAAATGTAAAGGGTAAGAAACTTATTGTCAAGATTTCACATACAATGATAAATACCATCGCATGATATGAATTATCGTTTGGTCTAACTGTTCGCGTCGGTTTAGGAGTGTGGTTGTGGTTATTTTTAAGAGTATTTTTTGTTCATAAATATATTAAAATAATATTTTTTATTTTTTTAAAATCAATTTTGATATGAGCACATGAAAATAATCTAAAATTACTAAAAAAATTGATTTAAGATAATTTTAAAAAAAAAAATATTTTTAAAACACAGTCGAAAACACCCCATCATGTTATGGCTAGAAAAAAACAGATGACAAACAGATAAGCTATGGATCGGATACTGGTCTGAGAAAGGCTCTTCTCAATGAAATTAAGCCACGATTCTCTGCAAATATTGCTGACTTTGAGCTGCACAATGACTTATATTTTCCCCACTTATGACTCTACCATCTAAACTATGATGTGCTATTCATTTTAATATAAATTTTATTTTAGAGTCTTATGAAATAATTTAAATTTTTAGGTGAGATAATTCTTTAACATGGTATCAGAACCTTATTGATTCAGAGATCACAAGTTCAAATTTTACCATTCTCATTCTATTTGATAAAAATCAAACACAAAATAATATGAGTTTGTGCAAGCTTCAAGCTCAAATGGCTTTCACTTGAGAAGGTTTATTAGAGAATAATATAAATCATATTTTGTGACCTCACATAACAACTTAAATTTTTAAGTAAAATGATTCCTTATCGGTTCATCTCGGTTCATCGTTTCAGTTTTAAACTGAAAAAAAAAAGAAGTTCTGTCAGCCATATCTAGACACTGAACGTGGATTAAAAACGGTGCGGCTGTTCTTTCATATAATAGCGAAAAGCTCGAGCTCGAAACCTCTTGAAGATGGAAACATGGAGTGCCTGCCAGTGCTCGAGTTTTTATTTCTTCCCTTCAGAATCTCACTGAGGAGATGGGAGTTCTGAAAACGACTACACAGAGAAGCTTCTGATCAGTTTCTTATTTTTTAATTTAATTAATATAATTAGTGAGAGACCTGATCTTTCTTAATCAACAAGCTCAACTAAGTATAAGCTACTTCCGGATAGGGGGGGAGTCTATCTTCATTCTATAAAGCGATAGTTAAGGAATTAAGAACAGGTGGACGTGCCAAATATAAAAAATAAAAATAAAAAAATTCAATCCACCTCCTGGATTCTTGGAAATCATAAATCCTTTTTCATATTTTTCAGCATTCCGGGACCATCTTCATCGCTTGCCGCTGTGTGGAGTACGGACAGGCTGGGCCAGCTAGTACACCTCAATTGACCCAGGGAAACTCCAGAGTCCAGCCCACATTTCCGATGCCAGAAAACTTTCAGTTCCGGTACGATTTCGTGTTAATATAGTCTATTCCTATGAATAGTCATCGGAAGTTCAGGAAAAAAAATCTTTTCGAGCCCGTCTTTCTCCGATCAGGTTGATCGCTTGAAGTTAGAGCTCTACCTGCCAGATGCGAGGATGGGTATGGCGACCCAACTGTTTGCACACGGAGAAATGGGGAACGAGAGAGTGAAAGCAGCCTGCCAAATGCCATGTAGGTGGCAGATGTTGGCACCGACGATAATGGGTTGTTCTAGAATGTTTGACCGAGCGTGTTTGAATGGGATCCATCCCGTACCCCCATTGATTGTGATCGTGATGATCTAAACCCTGCAAGGCCATCAAATCAATAGGAAGAAGAAACTAAGAAAAGTACGTTGCTGGCGGCAACCGCTTCTTTCCTTTGAAAATTAGGTATCAGGGTTTGTGCTTTTACTTTTCTTATTTTACTATTCATTCATTTACATTTCATTTTTTATTTCAATACTGATTTTTTTGAATAAAAATAATATGGGTTTTTTTTTTATGTATAATTTATATATTTTTTTGGGTGGGAGTTGAATTGAAAGGTAAAAATTGAAGTAACAAAAACGATTAAAATTGATGGCATGTATGCCCCATTTGTTTCAAAAATTTATTTTTAACCTTCATCTTTTTAAGCTATTAGATATTCAGTCACTATAATTTTCAAAAAAATACATTTTAGTATCAATTTTTTTCTCTTTTTATTTTGGTTTTTTTTTGGATTGAGAAGAGAAAGGGGGTGCTTGATTCTAGCTTAGAGTGAAAATTATCGTTTTTAAAGATTTAAGCCACCAAAATGAGTTTTTGGTAAAAAAAAAACGAGTTAAAAATGAGTTTTCAAATAGAAAAAAACAATTACCCTATTTCTCTGGCCACCATAATGGCTGGCTATTTTCTGATATTTTTAGACGACATGCTATTTCTTAAAAAATCATTAAGGCAAATGACATGTTGTCCACTTCTATAATTAAACAAATACAGACCTGCGTGTGTGGGCCTAACTGACAAGCCCGCCCACTAACACGTTCTACATGGGCCGGACACATAATTTATCTCTTTTGTTTTTTATTTTTTCAATTAATACCTATGTATTTTGTTGAAAAATAAATTAATATTTTCCAGGAAGGTGTTTTGCAGCTAAACAGGTTAAAAATGCGTTTGTAGATGAAAAAAATCCTTAACTTATCTTTCCGAGCACTATAGTTTCCTGAGGTTTTCCCGGCAGTCCTGGAATCTTCGTCCTACAGGTTACATGAATGAAACTATCATTTCTGTAGCTAGTCATTTCAGATAACTTCCTGGACATACTTGATGTAAAAAATCTATTCATAAAGCGTAGGTTATGTATCAGCTCAAGAGAGAACGATCTGACCACACCTTTTCCGGCAGTATCAAGATGGGAACCATTGCAGTAGACAATCAATCTTTGCCAGTTGAATTAATGGTAAGAGATCGATTCTGGGTTTTCAAAAATACTGAACTCACAGACTTCACGGCATAATTGCAAGTACTCTTCCGAGCCATGAAAGATGTTAAGAAATATCATATTTCAGTAAGGTTGATTTCAAACAGGCCCGGATACAAGAAACTACTCATCTAACAATGCCTAGTTTGCTTCACTTGGATTCAAATTATTTCCTGATGAAGGAAACCCCCTTCTGAATGCTCTCTGCCAACTCATTCACGGTATATGCTCCATTGTTATAAAGAAAGGCTACAGATGCACATTCCACAGCACCAGCATCTGCAAATTTAACAGCTGCATATGCCATGGCATATCCCTTGTCTTTATTTTGGCTCGATGAGTCCACTAGGTTTGGGATTTTATAATTCACTTTTGTAATCGAAGTTGGAGATGGATTGGCTAACCATTGACCATGTTGCAGAGCCAGTCAAAGCTCTCACCTCCCAATAACAGGGACATTGTTTGACGTAGTTTAACCAATCTGTTAAATCCAAATGGAAAGGAAGCATGCAAGAAGTTTGAGGAGCTTGTATGCTGGGAAACATGAACTTAAGAGCAATTGCATTAAAAAAACTGATGAAAATAGGATGCGGAGAAATGATACACGTGTCAGCAGGAAAATGAGAACTCGATTCATGCAGAGACAGTGTGGCATTTTCCATGGAGCTGGATATCATGATTCAGTGAGAATCAGGACAAAAATTTACAGTGCTGTATAAGAAATCAAAATCTAAAAAAACAAGAGAATGATATTGCGAACTAAAATCTAAACTGGGTGTTATTGGACTTCCTGATCAGAAACGATGCAGTGGATGAAATTAGCAAAACTGTTCAATAAAAATATCAATTCTGGCAAGAACAAGCTGCCACAGGACATGCTTATCTGTATCGGACCACTGAAATGTTACCAGAAAGGTGGTGGCAATTTGTATCCTGAACATTGGTTGATTCACTTTCTTTATCCAAGCAGATGACTTCAACAAAACGCTTGGAAGGATGGTCTAATAACACCCAGTTTTGCAATGCCTCGTGTTCCAATAAAAGACGAGGAAAAAAATACCCCAGCAACCTCTGTTCCACCATCTTGAGTTCGTCTGGTCAGGAATTCAATTTCTTCAGGGGTGAAGGAGGACTAACCTGCAAGGAGTGGATCGACTCATTGCATCCAAAGCATTCATTTCAAAATGTGCCAATTTTTTTCAGCAGTAGCTTTATACATCTAAATCAACATCGAAATGTTTGGCAAAACAATCTACGATACCTGTGACAGAAGAGGCAAGATTGTGACTCCAGCATGGCCCCCGACAACTGGAACAAGGATAATATCTAAATTTGTGAATCCCAATCTAATTTTTATATCTTCATAAGTATCGCATGAGGTTGGCCAATCCCTCCAGCAACCTGGTGTAACTAATATAATTTAATATTGTTTAATAAGTTATTTTAAAATATCACTATCCTACATTAAAAAGATAATATCTTTTCTTTTTTAAGTTGATGTAATGTGCTATCAATCTCACATAAATTAGATTCAAATGAACAGTAACAAAGTCAAAATAATAGTAACCCAGCCTATGGTAACTCAACCTATGTGATTAAAGATCCCATAAATTAGGTTTATACATAAGCTTTTATGCAACCCTGGATTTACTCGGCTGTTTCTTTCCTCCTCTTCTTTTTCCATCTTCTTGTTCGGACAAAAGTCACAAAACTGCTACTGTAATGCAATAAAAGGTGGGTTTCTTTCGGCGTTTCTAAGAATATTTCAATTTCTTGGTGATGTCTGTAATAAAATATTACTAAATTCCGAATTCTATTGTTGCTTAATGTGATGGGATCCCTCTTTGTTGTTACGTTGTGTCAGAAGACTCTGATCATTGTATTTTAAACTTACATTAATGCCTTCCAATACAAGAAATTAGGTTCCCCAAGCCACCAAACACTGTTGGGAATTCCATCAATTCTTGGGGACAACTAAAGAAAGAAGAAATTAACATGAAGTTAATGAAAAACTAAATCTTTAATAGTAAAATAAATAATAAAGAAAAGATTAGTTTCACAATTGAAAAAATAAAAAGGGAAATCCCACCCACAATATAGACTTCAGATAGTCTATTCAAAAGCACAACCATCATCTGAATATGCAAAAAAAAAAAAAAAAACCTCCACAGCATGTACAGGTCTCTCACAATGACGAAAAGCAATTACATTTATTCATCCAAACTATACTTTTAAACGAAAGTCGATTTGCGCAAGTTCCCCTCTTGATCTTCACTTGAAAAGAGTCAAGACTTTCTACCTCCAATACTTGAAGTAGTTCTAAGCTTAACCTTGGCACGATTAATGTAATCCGTAAACTTATCTTCTCCTGAGCTAGCATGTTCCTTTTCATGTCCAGCATTTGACAAAGTCCTCTTAATCTTAAGCTTTGTACGATTGATGTACTCAGTGAATCTATCTTCAATGTGCTTCCCTGGTTTGCTGTTACCTTCTTCCAACTTCTTATGCTGAGGTGATTCGACCTTAGGACTATTGGCTCTGTTTCCCTGGCTAGGACTTTGCAGCACAGCCATGCTTGATGGTTTAGCTTCAGGTTCCATGCTGGAAGCAACTTGGGTGTTCTTTGGAATGGAAGGAAGTGGAGTAGTAGGTAACTTGGATTTCCCATTTGCTGGAACACCCTGGCTTGAAAAATCGAAGTTGACAGGAACCATTTCTGCTGCTCCTCTGTTCCTAAGAGTGTCGTGGCTTTTGGCACCCTCTGCAGACTTGCGATGTTTTTGTGGAGAATATGTTTGGGATTGGATATCAATGATTTTCTTAGAACGAGGGGGCGGTTGTGATGAATCTGGAGAAGGTCTAGCAGGGCTAGGATCTTGCGGGCGACTTGAGATGCGGCGAATTGCTTGGAAAGCTGGAGAGACAGTAACTGCTTTGTAGATTTTTTCACACATATCCTTGGGGCAGCTACTGCTGCTATTCCCTTCCATGGTGTAAGCGAAAGATACCAGATCAAGAATATGGTTTCTGTTCAGAGAGATGAATGAAAATATCCTGAGGAAACTGTAATCCAGGGGAGGGTGAAGGGCTTGGTTTTATTTTATAGCATAAACGGGAATATGGAGGAGAAATTTATGGCCCGAAGCACTTTAATTTGGTCTGAAATAATAGTATTGAGAGCCTATCATTGTGATCTAGTGTGAAATCAGGTGTGCTTGTTAGATTATCTGATGGGGGGCATGACCCCATAAGATTCGTATCAATTACAAAGGCAAAGCAACTTTCTGAAATTTTCAAAATGATGTGATGGTGAGGGATCATATTCCCCCCTCTGTTTTTTCTTCTTTTTTCCCTATCTGTAAAGCTAGAATCTGACTAGAACTCCAGAGATTTGAGGACTTGTTAGCTGTTCCACACGTTCGGATAAATGATGCATGCTACCGTTTGAAGACTTCGCCTAGGCAACAAGGCATCAGATTCAGTATGATGTCACTCTGCCTCACTTTGCTCGCAATTTCGTGGTTGCTACCCTGCCCTCTTTTTTTTCGGCATCTGTGCATTGCCTGAGTTTTGAAGGCCATTGAATGCCTGTTTAGCTAAGCAGTTAGAACCGTCATTTTGCGATAATGATTTGAAATAATATCTTAAGAAAATATTTTGAAAAAAAAAAGGTTTTCATTAGTGTTTTTTTTTTTAATATTATAATCTATGATCTTAAGCAAAATTTAATAAGTAAAAAATAATAATAATGAATTGATAATTTTGACATGACTATTAAAGATATGTAAAAATCTACAATAAAACGATTTAAAAAAAAATAATGAAATGATCATTACAGGCCCTGGCATGGGGGTGTTGACGCACAATGCAATGCTTGATAGGTGGAAAGCAACGAGCTTCTGTCAAGAGATGCTCGTTTGATTCATTAGTTTCATCTCCTGCTAGCTCAGGAGATCAAGATTATCATAATAACCATCTGCTAAAGCTGCAAGTTGGACAATAAAGAGATATGGGTTGAGTGTGCTGACCAGCTGTACCACAGATCTGCTGATGATTGTTCTTCATCTTTTACTAACTTCCTCTGCGTTGTAATTTGACATTTTTTGAGACAAGCAGTTAGGGTTCATGGCTCTCAGTTAGCCATTTGACAGAAAAAATAGAGGACAGTGAAAAACGAATAGTAGCAAAATCCTTCCATGATAAAAGTCTACTATCATTTACAGCCTTGTTTAGAGCATTAGAGTGGCAGGATAATGCGAGTAGAGAAATTATACGAAACCTATAAAGGCCACCTTCACAAGTCTTTGTACAGCAGCTCATATTTTGTTATCCGCTCTGGGGGCAGGGGGCAATTCGCGATCAGCTTGCCTTTCATGGCTGCTCTGAATATGGCCTGTAAGAACATGAAACAAGCTTCGATAAGATAATTTCAAGTATAGTCTGCAACTTATACCATTATATACAAGAAAAGATTTATAAATCAATTATCCTTTTTGAAAAAAAAAAACAGGTTTCATGTGTGACCAACTGCAAGAGAACATGTACAGGCATCAAAATGAATACAACACACTGCAGCAGACACAGTGTAATTGCAGTATAGCTCGACAATAACCAAGTTTGGGGACTAGTCCATTGCCTCCATTGTAATATTATTATGTCGGTCTCCTCTGTAACGGAACTTAATTTCAAGCAAAATCTTTGTTCTGTAAAATGACAGAAATACACCTGTAAAGGGACAAGTCTTCATCAATTCACCTTGACTTCGAAAAACTCAGCTCTAACAAGTTTGTTGATTGGTGCATTGTGCGAAGTACCCAATTTATCTTTTGGAATTCTTGAGAAGTAATCCAAATGCTTTAAAATACCGGTATACCTATCCATTTAACCAAGTATTTTGGTGTCCCCCATGTACATGGTGGTCTAGAATAACACGCTCAATTTCTCGAGGATAAACGATTAGAAGTTTCACCATCACCATCTTGATGCCCATGACATATACTTAGATCCACAAAAATTGAATATAGGGCTGATGTGTAATTCCAAGGGATAATCCGAGAGAGAAGCATTCTCACCTAACTGCTTAAATACTTGAGATGCCCTCGGCTTTCTCGAATGAAGCTTTTGATATGCACCCCTTGGTGGAACCATAACTAAATAACTCTTTAAATTCAACAAATTTTCTACTCAAATCAGTTGCCATTTTGAACCTTTCATTGTTGTCTTGTATCCTTTTACACACATCAGCATGTATCTCTTGGATGTGCTTAGCTAAGGAGTCACCATCTTCACTAATAGGAGAAAATGTAGGCAAAGAAGATCTAAAGGCTGTCTTGGTTTCAGCCAATTAGTAAACTCATAAAGCACTTAAAGGAGCTATTACAAGCAAATTGAGCTTGTCGTAGGATTCTGTCTCATGATGCTAGATAATCATAGTTAGGCTTCATAATTGAATTCCAAGGCTTCAATTAACAACTTCAGTTCATCCATTGATTTGAGGATAAAGAGCTAAAGAACTTTAGTTGAGTTGACATATATTAGTTAAATAGCTGCCAGTTAGCTAGTTGTTTTTTAGCCTAACTTTAAGCTCCTAGGTTGTAGCCCATTCAATTGTATAGTTAACTTATGTAAATGATTGATATGTATCTTGTATAAAGATACCTTGGTGATATGAAAAAAAAAAATCATCCAGCCTAATTCTAATTTTCAATTTGGTATCATAGCTTTAGGCTAGGGGCTAACTCAATTTCTTGACGAGATTCTATTTGAATATTCATTTTCTAACCAGTAGCCCTTGCTGACGCTGTCTTGCCTTTCTTTCCTAGCAACCACTTCACTCAACCCTAGTCTTCTATGTCTAATGAGTAAACAATTATGTCCAATAGCGAGAAATCAATTATTGATGTATCATTTTCCACACAGTCAGTAATTACAGCTTTTGCCAAAGGGTAAAAATTGTGCAGCTGTAAATGGGTTGCAGCCAGGTGGGAACAACTGGCACTTTCTTCGTTTGCCCCTGACCTTGTCCAATACCAACCGGAAATCATTGATCATAATCTACAACCTATAATGATAAGAAGATCCAATACAAGAAACTAGCGAACACCACTGAAAGGTAAATCAAATTCCATGGTATGTCTTCGAGTGGAGATTAAATTAGCTATTTCATTATTAGTTTAAATCAAAATATTTATACTGGTGCATAACTTTCAGTTCTCACATGTGCATGTAGGATACACGAACTCAAAGTGGTGAAAATATAAAGGGAAATTAAATAAGAAAACAAGCATACCTCAACTACATCAATAAAATCTTGTTTTCTGTGAAAAGCACCAACCCATTTAGTGTGATCTGCAGTCCTGAATACACGATGCAAATACACTAATTATCATTACAAAATGGAAATGAAAATTTAAATATCCTTTTTGTAGGGAGGGGAGAAATTGTACCCAGAATCCATTTTCATATGATGAGCGTTGAAGAAGAAAACAGTAGCAGGAACCAAAGTTATGTCAAAATAGTTGACATAAACTTGAACATCCTCGGAATCGATGTCTACCAAGGCTATTGTTGAGAATTTTGAAACCTCACGAGCTGATTTTGATAACTGCAACTTGGAAACAAAAGTTTAATTATTATTATTATTATTTTGTGTGTGAGAAAGAGAGAGAGGGAGACGGAGGATTGCTAAAAGCAAGGGAGAGGGAGATCATACAATGTCATCAAGATGGAGACAAACAGGATCAGAGGCGCGGCCGAAACGGAGGACGAGGACCTTGTCAATGGTGTCTCTAATAACGTTGTCGATCTCTTTCTTTTTTGTAAGCAGCGTTGTTGTTAATAGGCAATCACTCATCTTTCTTTATTGATGGGTCAAAGGAATATAAGTTGTATGAACATCCAAAGAATCAAAACACTGACTAACAATCCTATTATCTTTGGTTTTCATTGAAGCTAGAAATATAATAATGATAGTGTACAAGAAACAATCTTTAAAAAACATAATGCACTAAGCGTCGGGAAAAAAATGCATTATATGGAGCCCAATTCTTGGAATCCATCTAATTCAGCATGAGCAAAATACTCACGGTGTGATCAATCAGCATTCTGAGTTAAATTAAAAACTAACAAGATTGCGACTTTAGCACACAAAGCAGTGCTGAATCATGAATTACTAACAGCTTCTTCAGAAACACAGAACTCATTAAATAATTACAAATTTTCCACTCTAGTCCATGTGAGAATCTTAAAACAAAGTATTTATTAATAACTAATAATCCAAACACAATAAAACATTTAAACCCCAGGTCCCTAAAGAATTATCAATGCTGCAAACAATAGCCGAGAAATTCGAAACCCTAACTAGCGGTCTTTTTCGGAAACTGGGAAATAACAGGGAATCATATAAGAACATTAAGCAAAAAGCATCGAATCGAAAACATTAGCTCAAACAAACAGACCCGTGCACATTCATCCAGTGCGATAAGAAAATCGAAGAGAGAGAAATAGACTTGCCTGAGATAGGAGACAACTGCGGGAGAGAGCAGAGAGAGTATAGAACTGATATCAGAGAGACAGAGAGGGAGGGTGTGCGACGAGGGGGAGAGATCAACAGAGCATGGAGGGAGGAGGGCGGGCGCGCATCTGTGGATTGGGGACTGCTTTAGAGTTTGAGACAAATTTATTTTTATACCATCCCTCTCTCCCCCCCCCCCCCCCCCCCCCCCCCCCCCCCCACTCCGTGCTACGATCTCGCACGTGACACCTTGGCGGTTTGGGTCAGTAATCTAATATTTCCCTCCAATTTTATTTTGTGATAATAAGTTAATAACCAATAACCCAAATATTATAGTTTTTTTGTTTATTTTTAATAACTCATCCTTGATATTTATCTTAATTTTATTTTTTTTCTATTTATTGTATTCGTATTGAATGATGCATTTAATTTTTTATTTATTTGTATTCGGTAGAAATTAATGCAGCTTTTTTTTAATCCGTGGAGGAGTCAACAATTTTAGTATAGAAAATGAAATTTAACTTATGATATGGCATATCAAGGCTAGTAAGTAACTTTGTTAGCATTGAAAGGGCCATTTTGTAAAGCTAGCAGTACTTTTCTGCAAAAATTAATATGGTTGGGGACCGATTTGCACTTTGGGTAGCTGATTTTCAAAAGAAGACAGTGAAAATGCTAAGTTGACAGCAGCAGTTTTAGCGTGAAACTAGCGATATGCCCGGGCGTTGCCCCGGGGCTTTTTTATCTATGTAGAAAATTGATTGTTTTTATATGTATTGTATTTTGCTATTTTAATATATAATTAGTAAAATTATAATTGATAACATCTGTATAATTGAAATGCAAAGTGGGTCGTATATTTTTTAATCGTAGATAATGTAGATAAATTTTTTTTAATTAGTTGCATTTTTTCCCCAGTAATATTAGATCTGACACATTATAACTAAAAATATTGTACCTTTTTTTTTTTAAATGAACTTATATTTTCTGCGTGCTATAATTAGTTATTTCAATGTTTAATTACTAAAATTGCTGCAGATAAAAATATATTAGAAATGAGTTTTTTGCATGGTATAATTAGTATGCTTGCCCGCGCATTGCGCTAGGGTTTTTTTCATGTAGAAAACTAATTGATTTTTTACATGTTGTAATTAGTTGTTTAAATATTTAATTAGTAACATTATAATAGATGAAATATGTAACAAATAATTTTTTTTCCCATCGTAGAAGGAATACTGTAATTGAAATGGAAAGTGGTTTGTATATTTTTTAATTGGAGATAAGCTAGGTAAATTTAAAAAAAAAAAAAATTTAGTTGTCTTTTTTTCCAATAATATTAGATTTGACACAATATAAATAAAACGGAGAGTAACTCGCATATTTTTTAATTGCAGATAATCGATGTAATTTTGTCAAAAGAAAAAAAATTGAGTTGATAATGTACGTCAATCTGTGTACCTTTTGTTTTTTTGAGCTGTATTTTTTCTCTAGTAATATCAGATTTGAAATATTAAAAATGGGAAAATTGGAAAAAAAATTCAAAAATAAACCTAAAGAAAAGAGTATAAAATTCAAATTCAAAGCAAATTTTTTTTATAAGATTTATTAATCATATTATTATATTAAATGTATTTAAGCATATTGATATAAAATTTTTTGTTTTAAAATCAAGGGTCAAATTTTTTTTTTCTCTCTCTCTCTCTATATATTTTTAGGCGATAATATTTAATAAATATTAAAACATATAATTAGTCTCACATACTTTATAGAGTAATAAAAATGGGAAGCGGTTCGTATATGTTTAAATTCTAGATAACGTAGGTAAATTTGTAATTTTATTCTTTGTTTGAATTCAATTTTATTCCCAGTAATATTAGATCCCACGCATTACAAATCAAAATATTTTAATTTATTTTTCAAAATAAACTGAGTTTTTTTTTTCATGTTATAATTACTTAATTGCCGTCTTAAAAGAATAGTGTAATCGAGACGGGAAGTGGTTCTTATATTTTTGAATTGCAGATAATGGAGGTAAATTTTTCTGCCTTTTGTTTTTTTCAGTTGTATATTTTTCTCAATGATATGAGATCTGCAATATTCGAAATCTAAATATTGTAAATTTTTTCAAAAAACTAAACTTGAATAAAAGAGCAAAAAATTAAAATTTGGAGCCAATTTATTTTAATTTTATAAGATTTATTCATCATATTATTATACTAAATATATTTAAGAATATTGATAAAAAAATTTTGCCTTGAAAAAAGCCGTGGTATTTTTTTTTCCTCTCTGTATATATTTTTAGACGATAATATTAAATAAAAATTCAAACATATAAGTAGTTTAGCATACTTTAATTTGACATAAATATACAAATATATAATTAATTTCACACACTTTCAATAAATTTTTTTTGATTATTATCAGGCGATAATATTCAATAAATATTCTAACAATTCAATTATTATTATTAAATTTTTTTTAATTATTATTATTATTATTATTATTATTATTATTATTATTATTATTATTATTATCATTGTTAGCATTTAAAAAATATTTATGATTTTAAAAAAAAATAAATGAATGTTCACATGATTACTACCAGGAATAAAATTTGAAGACTAAATAAAAAGAAACCCCAACAAAAAAAAAGATAAAAGAAATATTAAAAACCAAATTAAAGAAAAATATATACATAAACTTATACAATATTAGGGAATAATGCATAAATATACACATAATTATAAAGGAAATCAATTTCAATAGAACAATTAAAAACATAAGGCCCTAAATAAAAATAAAATATATGATTGATTTAAAGTGAAGTATTAATTTGACAACCATTTATACTTTTGCACCAAAAATATTAAAAGATTGAAGAGAGAAAAAAATTAAAAGAAGAGGGACTGAAATTAGAGTGTAATATATAATGCATTTGACATGAAGGACAAAATTGAAAACAATATAACCTGCTGCACTAAATCAATTAAAGGATCTAAGAGAAAACCGAAAAATTCAAAGAAGAAGGACTGACATGCAAACTCCATATATATCAATTTGAATTAAAGGATGCAATTGACAGAAATCGAAACTTCCATTACATAAATCAAATAAAAGCCAAGGGACTGAAATGCATCAACAATAAATCGGGGGACTGAAGTGGAATCGGACGCTGAGGAGAGAGAAACGTGCACATAAACGTTCAACCGACTATATGAGCCTATACGTTGATTATATCACCACACGCGCCACTCCATGAGATTCAGGGAAGGGTTGCGAATCGTTCTACTTGGCGGAGGGAAATTTTTCACGGCCGTATGACACCGCACGCGCCGCCTGAATCGATGGAGGGGAGAAAACGCTCCGACGCGCCTGTACGGACACCTGACATTGCTGACGTAAGCACACAGTGACGTGTGTGTCAATTACGAAACAACCCCTGAGGCTAATTCATGGATTTTGTCTTATCGGGGGCTACATACGTAATAACACATTTTTTAAAATATTAAAAAAAAAAAGGTTCCGGCGGACCGGACCGGATCGGACCGGTCCGTACGTGTGCAATTACAACCGTAGCCCTCAGCCGAAAACGTGTTTTTGTCTTATTATCGGGGGTTGTTTCGCCATTACACTGTTCACAGCCGGATAAAACAAAAAAAATAGGGTGGACGAACTCGCGCGACGCACGCCGGATAAAAGACCACTCCACAGTGCCACTGAGTCTGAAGGAACAGTACCAAACCCGAGCTCTTTTAGCTTATGTCTTAATAGAAAATTTGGATTATTTATTTATTTATTTTGGCTGCTTCTCCTGCACAGCATTACGGCATCCTGTAGCCGCTACTAGATTTTTTCATGATTTAAAAGGTTTTTTCTTGAAGAAAGGTTGCACAAACAACATGGAAAAAAAATATCCAGCAAGGGTAAATGTATTTTCTCTGGTCGGGCGATGTATGCCCCCATATGGGTAGCTGTGTGTGCTTCTTATAGTCCATGAGAAAATAAATAGGAGAATTTAAGTCTGCAACACCTAGTGGAATTAAAATGTTGTTGCAACGAATTATCTAATAGATGATCTAGCAGTAAAAATTTAAGAATAAAAGATTTACTTTTTTTTTAATCTCAAGTTCGAGTCTAAAATAGATATAATGATCTCTAGAGGCTTATAATAATTATTAATTTCAGTGCTCGTAGGATTAATTGAAGTGCGTGTACGCTGACCCAAATACTGATAAAAAAAAATGTTGTTACAACAATTAAAATGTAAAGGAGCTAGCAGAGAGAATTGAATGGGAGAATTAAAGTTTACAAGTGAAATGAAGGAGATGTTTTAAAAATAAAAATAAACTGTCACTGAAAATAGAAAAATCTATAAAGTGTAGTTGTTATTTCATGCAGTACGAGGCAATCACAATCAACAATCTTCCAACAAGTAACGGCCTGTTTGGGAGTGTAGTTGCGGTAGTTTTTCAAAGTGTTTATCATGCTGAAATACATCAAAATAATGTTTTTTTTTTTTTTATTTTTTTAAAATCATTTTTGAAATCAGCACATCAAAATGATCTAAAACACACAAAAACATATTCATTTAAAATGGAAAAAAAATAATTTTTTTTCAAATTTCAGCCAAAAGCCGGTGAAATCGCAATGCCAAACGGGCAGTAAAATTTATCTTTTAGCTTCTTTCCCAAAATGTGCAGAAATAGCAACTTAAGAGCAGAAAAGTTACATTAGCTACTAAGAAAATTGTTTCGTTGGAGAAGTCAAAAATTAAAATCTTATGCCTCATATGTAGAGTTGTTCAAAAGGGAAAATGCTATTTTAAATAGCTAAATTGATAAAATAATATTTTAAATGATATAAATATAATTTTTGTACTATTTCAATGAAATTTGAAAATTTAATTATATTGGACTGAAAGAATTAAATGCTTTATTTTTTTTCTTCAAGAAATTTGATGTTTTTTTTTCTGGCTGCATTTAATTGGTCTATTTTTTTATTGGCCCTACTTTGTTGATTTTGATTTTCTTAAAAGATATGTAGAAATAATATTTTTGGGAAAAAAAAATATTTTAACATTCTGTTTAACATTTCTCTCGAAACATATAAAACAAGCATTGAAGAATTATAATAACATTTTTTTTTCCTTACACCTCTTGAAGTGATCTAAAATACTATGCGACTTCAAAATGTGCTCAGCATACAATGAAAGAGTTAAAATAAGAAGTGGCAAAGTGGGCTTGGAATCTGAACAGAAAACCTCGTAAGGTAAACGAATCCAAAAACAGTACCATCACTACTATCATGCCCACTAAATCATGAGTTTATTAGGTTTCACTAGTTCACTGATCTCTTTCACACCTCCCCCTCCTTCCCTCACTCCTCATCTCCCTTCACTCTCCTGTCTTTCCACCAGTAAGTACTCTCTCTGTGTGCGTTAGATTTTACTTTTTATATACAGATAACACATGTAATCTTAGTGATGTTTTGGGAAACTTTGCAGGAATAAGGAATCCTTTACTGTTAAGTGTGAGAAATCTTGATTACAAGTGTGAATCACAGGCAAGTGGGCTATACATGGAACCGGTCAAGGAGTCAGTGGAACTAAATAGGAATCTTTATGCAAATATAGAGCCTTATGAGACTGGTTTTTTGAAGGTCTCTGATCTTCACTCAATCTACTATGAACAATCTGGAAATCCCTCTGGGCATGTAAGCAGCCATGGTCTCTAAAATCTACCTTTTTATTTTATAAAATCTCATGTTGATGTTTTTTTTTTTTTTTTTTTTTTTGCATATGGGTATTTCTGTTTATTGTGTTTTTGATAATTGAAATTGTACACGCTAGCATGTCTGATTATGCACGTTGAAAGTAGCAGTCTTTCCCTTCTCCTTGTGTCAGTTTTTGCCATGTTTTTTAGTCTTTCCCGCAGTGTTGTATCTGATCAATTTATTGAAAGTCGGTTGAATGAATCTATGTTTCACTTAAGAAATTGTAGATGAAAACGTATCTGAATATTTAAACAAAGGCTTACCCCCTTTTGCAGCCTGTTGTCTTTCTTCACGGGGGGCCAGGAGGAGGAACTGCACCGAGTAACCGAAGATTTTTTGATCCTGAATTTTACAGAATCATTTTGTTTGATCAGGTTGTTATTCCAGTATCCATTATGATAAATTGTGAGCCTCCATTTAAACTCTACAATTTTTAATTTAATTTCTTGTTTTGTCTCCATAGCGAGGTGCAGGAAAGAGCACACCCCATGCCTGCTTGGAGGAAAATACCACCTGGGATCTCATTACTGACATTGAAAAGCTAAGGGAACACTTGAAGATTCCAGAATGGCAGGTCAAAATTTTGTCCAGTTGTTGATCCGGAAAGAAAACTGTATTTTCTATAACGGGGTGAAATTGTTGAACTGGATGTTTTATTTTCTTGCTGTATAGGTTTTTGGCGGGTCATGGGGAAGTACACTGGCACTTGCATACAGCCAATCACATCCTGAAAAGGTGCATAACTACTTTAACTTTACACTGTTTCTTTGGTGGGAACTCGTAAACAACCTGAACCAAGGCATTGAGATTACATGAACTTTTGTTTGGAGCAGAACTGATTCATATTTTGATATTTTTTCCGTGTTTTTCTTAAGGTTACTGGACTGGTCCTCCGTGGGATTTTTCTTTTGCGAAAGAAAGAGATTGACTGGTTTTATGAGGGTGGTGCTGCTGCTATATTTCCTGATGGTATGCTAGATACTATTCTTTATGTGATCTATTATAACAAGATATAACATAAACATATGCATCATATATTGGCTGAGATAATAAAAAGGCCCAAGGGTTAGCTGGCGGCAGCAAAGGGCAAGAGGATTGTGGTGTTCAAGAAAAGTGTGCCAACATTTTTTCGATTGCAGTAATAAGCTTTCACATTCTTGTAAAAAGCGACTATGCTCGGATGCTATAAGTAATTTTAGCTGGCAGTTCCATCTCTATATGCTTTGAGATGTAGATAATGTTGTTAATTAATTAGTAGATAGCCTTATTCATGATTAAAAAAAACAATATTTGGCATGATGATGGTTATTTCTCTTATTTCCATCCAACAGTACATGCAGGGAGGTTGTGATTGCATTCCTCCAATTCTTAGATACTATATTTTAAAATATAACGTAATTTCAATGTTTATTAGGACTGGAACTGCTGTAGCTGGTCTTTGTTTCAGAAACCATGCACAAGAATGTTCATTAGCTTGCTTTGAAATGCTTAGTTGTTTTGTGCCCAGTAATTTAAAACCCTGGTTCTTTTTATTGAACATGCAGCTTGGGAGTCATTCAGAGATCTTATTCCAGAAAATGAAAGGGGATGTTTCATTGATGCTTACAGCAAGAGATTAAACTCTGATGATTTGGAAACACAAGTAAGTTACTAGGTTTTTTTTTTCTTCCTGATTTTATGTCCAAAACTTGAGTTGGTCTAGTTTCAACAACAAAAGCACTAATTTTCTTATTTGTCTATGAAAATCGTTTCCATTTATCTGATCTTGACACTTGAGCATGCACAAATTTTAAAATATGCTGGGAAGCAAGTGCATGTCCATCGATTACACTGAAAGTGGGTCCTTACAATAGAAATAATGCATGCATTACCCTCATAATTTCTTAGTATGCAGCTGCAAGAGCATGGACCAAATGGGAAATGATGACTACCCATCTTCTTCCAGATGAGGAGAATATCAAGAGAGGGGATGATGATAATTTTTCCTTGGTAAGTCAATCAAGCGTCAATTATTATAGGCTTCTGTGTTGTTCCATTAACAAGACATCAAAACATGTCTTCCTTTAGATTTCCATCAGTCTACTGTTGTAGAGTAAGAAAGGAGAAACTAAAAATGCCACAGGATACTGCACAAGAAAAGTGAACTCACTGACACATTTCTTCAGTTGGTGTTCAAATGCAGAGTGAAGGGTTCATCTGTTAATGTTGAGAACCAAAGCATTTCAACCTTGTAATATCTCTATAATATAGTTGCTTCCAGTGTTTACTTAAATTTGATATAGTGCTGAGAATCTGACATCTTTTTCTCATTTTTTAATTCAATTCACCATAATAGCAGATTGAGACAAGTAATTCACCAATGCCTAATTTTTTTTATGTGTTTAAGATGTTTGAAATTTGAATTGTGGACATGATTGTTGAAATTTGAATTGTGGACATGCTTATTTCATTCTATTCAGGCATTTGCAAGGATTGAAAATCACTACTTTGTGAACAAGGGTTTTTTTCCTTCAGAGTCTTTCCTATTAGAAAATGTTGATAAAATAAGACACATCAACACTACAATTGTACAGGTATGTGTTACCTTTATCTCCACTGTCATTTTATGTGCTTTGTTTGGAAAACAAGTGATATTTTCAGACAAATAAATGATTTCCATGTGCTAAATGAAACCATATATAATGTGCTCTCGGATATGATTCTGTTAACATCCTTGCAATTTGATCACCCTGTCAAAATTCGAATTTTTTGTTGTTGAATCCAAGGTTATTAAAATTGTTTTTATTTTTAATTTTTTTAATTAGGATTGATTGGGGGTCGTGTGAATCTCTTCCGATTTACCAACTACTAAAATTATGTTTGAAAACTATGAATATAATAAAGACAATCAGTTAAAATGTGCTCCTTATTCTTCCTTCACTGAATCTCCATCTTTGATTTTTATTCCCACACTTCTGATCTATATTTTTATAAATATTAAAAATACTAAATTCAGATGATTAAGCCACGTATAAAGAGAATTTTTCTAGAAAATTCAGCTTGGCAATAAAGCACAGTTATGTATCAAATAAGTTATTTATCAAGGCCATAGAATTAACACTTAATTTGGTCATAGACAAACCAAGCCCATGAAAGGACTGTTCTTCATTTCATATTTTTGGAACCATTTGATCAAATATGCAACAGCCTAACAATGTTAAATCATGAGGTTTCTTTTTATCTTCTCAACCACTGCTTTCTCCACCATAACTCCATTGAAGTGCCTAAACCTTCTAAAAGTGTGCTCCTTTGCTTTGTTTTTCTAGACTTTATTAATCACTCTTTTTGCTCAATTGTTCTCATCCTTCTTATTCTTAGTTTAATTCGCACAGTTAAGAATAAAAGTAGGTGAGAATGATTGAAGACTTTTAAAACATAGAGACTGGAAATGGGATGAATGAGGGAAGAGAGGAAGCAAAGAGAAATTACAAGCAAGGACTATAGATTTGGTAAATAATAGCATGAGAGAAGCGGTTACTTCTGTTATCATATCAAAAACTTGTAATCCCTTTCAATTTTGAACTCATTAACAATGCTGGTAAACTCATGGTTATAATGACCCATTTACCGATCCTAGTTCAATCTCATTCTAGTATGACTTGTTAGATGAGTTAAATTGCCAGGTGAATTTTGAAACATAAAACTATAGAATTGATGATCCAAAATGTGAGTTGATAACCTTGATTGCATTTGTCAAGGCATGAAACAGTTATTGTTTAATATGGTTGAATTATGTTGCAGGGAAGATATGATGTTTGCTGTCCTATGATGTCTGCTTGGGATCTTCACAAGGCATGGCCAGAGGCAGATCTAAAGGTAGGAGAACTTCTCTAAGCTGTAGTTTCTGTCACACATTAGAGAGGGTTGCATGTGTGTAGGGGGTTTGGTTCAGCATTCAGCTGAAGATGAAATATCAATTATGGATATGGCTGTGATTTTTATCTTTCCTTATCAAAACTTCAAAAGGTTGCATTTATTACATGGTTGCTAGTCTTAGGCTAGTCTCCGAGTTCATCTCTAGCACAGCCACATAAAAACATATAAATGATTCCCTCTTTATTTTTTTCTTAAAAAAAAGCAAGAGAGAAAATGTCCGAAGTCTGGTTATCTTTCGCATAGGCAATCTTATCAGTTGTACTAGTTATTTTATCCAGAGTAGGGGCTGGTTTTCTTCATTCGATATTCTTAATGTTCTTCAGCACATATAACAGCCGCATCTAACTGTAATGCAAGCCGCTTGATGCTTTTCTTTGAATTATTGGATGATTTAGTTATGCATGTTACATGTACTATTTCAATTGATAATCCTGAAAGATGAAGACATTGGAATGACACAGAGCAGATCTCACGTTATGAAGGCACGAGTGTCACCTGGCTCATGGGATTATGCATTTTTTTCTCCATGGCTTCATTTTCACCTTTCCTCATATTGGAACTCAAAAACTTTGGACAGGTTGTCCCAGATGCAGGGCATTCTGCTAACGAACCAGGAATAGCCGCAGAGCTTGTGGCTGCAAATGAGAAACTCAAAAACATCATCAAGAATGGATCGTGAAAGGAGTTGGATCAAGCTCATTCGAATAAATTCCTTAAATAAAATATGTCACTTTTCATCACCATGGTTTGCATTCACATGAAAGCAGGTTGAATAATTACAGGATTTAAATTGTGAACGTTGAATAACTTTGGAATCTCTATATTGCCTGTGCTTTTCACTTTCATTCTCCTTGTGGAATGAGGTTCCTAGTTATTTTGAGGGGCCGCCTGATTGGTTTATCACCAGGTCGTCAACTATGCTTTCCCAGTTGCTTTCTATAACCATCCTGTAGACATTGCAGAATTGGTGTGGATTTACTCGAGGCATGTTCCACAACCCCGAGAAAAACTACTTGTTGTCGGAATGATAAAAGGTGGAATGCCGAGTTGTTGAGGATGGTAATGCCTAAGGCTTTAGATATGGCTTGTGAGGTGGTTTATCGATGATAGAATACAGTAGCATTTAAATTCCTCAAAATGAAAATATTATAGGAGGAAAATAGCCATTTTTCTTATAAATTGTTTGATATCATTTGCGTTTTTATTAAAAAGCTTCGTTGTTGGAAAAAAGCAAAGCAACAGCCACTGTCATACTTTTTGAAAAAAAGATAATTTTACACAATTACTTGTTTTCTTTTTTATATTCTTTAAAGCGAATAAGTTTTCTTATTTTCGTCTAAAACTTATTCATCACCATGTGATGAAAGCAACGTGTGGCGGAATGCTTGAAAGCAAGGCCTAGTTTCGCTTGCACATTCTGATTTCAAATTGCATGTTGGCTTGGCCTGTTACGTCCTTTTATTTGTCTTAAATCTCTAGTTTCTGATGTCTGAAAACTCTTTATCCCGTACACACCCAGCAAATATTTCTCTCAGCTAGGTTCCAGGTGCTCATACGAAACATTTGATCAATGTTGATATTGACAATAAATTCCTGAAGCTACCCTATTTTCTGAATTGACTATAACCACCATATGGTCTGGACATTTTAAATTTGCTGATGGATCTATCCTACGCGGCTGCATAATTCCTTGTTTTGTTAACAAGTGTAAACCCATCACTACTACCATTTCTGGGGCACCACACATTGTTCATAACATGAACTAACGACAGAAAACCTGCACTTGAAGAGATTTGAAGGAGCGAGTAGCTTCACGTTGGGTTTTCGTTTACTCTGCAGTTCCGGAGGAAGAAAGAAGATCAAAACTTCAAGGAAGATTCTAACCATGAAAGCAATAAAAAGCTATGGAATTGGAGTTTGTAGTAGATCGGATAAGATATTGCTGGAAGTACTGATGCAATCATCGTAGGCGCCGGTGCTGCTGGTTTTTCATTCTTGCTTACTTTCTTGGAAAGCTATTACCCTCTGATGCACACAGAAACGCAGAGTTATAGACACAGAGGTAAAGAACTAGCATATAAAGATTTTAGGGAGGTTAGCTTCATGAACTGAAGCTGATCTGTTAAGCTTAACTCTGTTTATTGAAACGAGCAAGAATGAAGGAAAATAATGATTTCTTACAAATAATTGTGGTTTACCTGTCACGAAAGAAAGTAAGTATTCCTGATCGGAATTGTTTCTGCTGCTTGATCGGACCTATCATTGCTATCAGAGCCTAGTTACAATGGCGTCCAACAAGGAGAGGATCGAGTTTTTGGAGGCTGGACTCGGTGGATATCTGACAGGGGATGTTCATAATATGCAAATCTTTCACGGGAGGAGGAATGACTGGCACTTGCTGATGCTGTTCTATTGCTACATCTCCTAAAATGCCTGCTTGTTTTTTAGTTTTAAAAATATTTATTTTTTTATTTGTTTTAAATTAGTTTTTTTTAATATTTTTAAATTGTATTGATGTCATAAATAAATCTTAAAAATAAAAAAATATTATTTTAATAAACTCTCAAATGCCCTACTTTCAACAATGAAGCTGCCGTTTGCAAATATCTTGAGTCTTGATTTATTTGTGGTTTTTTTTGTCTGTTTGTTACTGTATTTTAAAAATATTTTATAAAAAAATGATTTTTATTTTATTTTTATGTTTTATTTTAAATTAATATTTTTTAGTGTTCTAAAATTATTTTGATGTGCTAATGTAAAAATATTTTTTTAAAAATAAAAAATACTATCTTAATACATTTCTAAATGAAAATCAATTTACAAATAAACTCAAATATACTTTCAAATATAATAAAAGAGATTCCGGATTTTTTTAATTTAAAATCTTTTTGCTGCTTCAAAGAATAAAAACTCATTAGAGAAAGATGGGTTGGGCCGAACTAGTCTGGACAGATGGAATTGTGGGGCTCAGTAAGGCTGTGTTTCTGGTCTTATCTGGAGTGGTTGCTGTCGTCTGATATATTTTTGATTGGACGAAAATAGACACAAGAATCGGAATTATGACAATCGTGTCTGTCAGAATTTATACCTTTCTCAACGGCTACTTACAGTAAGAGGAAACAAAGCGTTCGTTTTTTTAAAAGTCGTCTCGATCCTCTCACCATTACCGATCCAACAGATTCTTCTCCACACAGTTCCCCTCTCTCTCACACACACAAACACGCTCCTCTCTCTCCCTCTCTCTCTCTCTGCGCTGTCCTCTCTCTCTGAGAAAATGGAAGAAGAAGCTCAGTGTTTGAAAATCAACGGCGAAGAAGACTTCTACGAGAAAATCGAGGCGCCGAAGTTCGTGGACCTTAACGCTCCCGATCACTATCACCCGGGAGATGACCGATCCTGGTTCTGCTTGCGTGTTGGTAAGTTTTGTAAATCCAACTTTGTTTTGTTCTTTTCTCTAACTACTTCAAATCCGAAGCTCTGTCATGAATGGTCGATGACTTGACTTATCGTTTAACATCTAATGGATGCGGCCTAGATATGGATCTTAAAGTTGGAGGAGGTTACAGTCTCCTTCACGCTAATTATGAGAACTAGAGCACAATTAATTTAATACTGTCTGTTAAAATAGGATTAGGGGCTGCATTTATATAATTAAATGTTTAATTAATGTGCGTTGATTACCAAATTTGTTAAGAATAGTGTGGAATTCAATCCAAACTATGAATCACTTCATGCCATGATTTTGGATGCGGGGAGGGTGCTAGTGGAGGTTGCATTTCCGTTACTATCAATTCAATGTCTCCAAGTAGGATTGAACTTTAGAATCTTATCTGCTACAAATATTTCCAATATGGCAATAACTTTCTCTTATTATTGAAACACGTGGATAAATAGTTTCCAAGTTGAGGATGGGACCTTTGCGGAGAGAGATCCACCATGCAATTAATAAATCCCTGTCACATGAGATTTTATTTTTTTAACCTTTTGAACTCAATTAAAAAGATAAATAGATCTACCAAATAAGGAAATGGCGAAAGGTGATAGAATTGGAGTAAATTCTACGTTGTTTTTTCCTTTTCATGCATTATGTATGATAGACCCTATCATGCAATGGCCACGTTCTCAATTTTGAGGACTTGATTGGCATGAATGGGGCTTATTGCTCGTATGTTTTGATCAATAAAAGGAATTTGAAGAAAAGAGAAAAGGTTCATTGTAAATATCTGCAAAATCACACCAGTTCGTTTCTAACTCCTTGCATACTTGCGTACAAGTGAATTCAATAAAAAATTATTTCAAATCCACTGCAATTCTACTCCAGAATTATTCTAAATGCGCTCCGTTCTCTACTTTTCAATTGCTTATTTGATTATATCAGCGGGTTATTTTTTTCATTTTGTTTTGTGTGATTGACTTCAAATGCTAGATTTTGAATTTCTCTATATGCATCCTCTGTGGCTTTGCTGTGTAGGATGTGATCAAAAGCATGAGGAAGAAATGGATTCTGAAGCAATCTACAAAAAATTTGTTTTACGGGTTAGTTATCACTTTTCTTTTCTGCAGCATGTTGGTTTCTACAGTAGATCGATTTGGAATTAGGCAGTAAGTTATTGAGTCATGTAGGTTATGGCTGCAAGGAGTCCCAACATCCGGCTTCGGAGAGCGCTGTACAGAAAGGATTCAAGGTATATGCATTAAGCTTTTAGTAATTACATTCTAATATTTGTCTTCTCTTATTGCTCTAACTGGACTTGTACTAACACGATTTACTAATTGCATGTGACATTGCCAGCATTAAATGTCCTCAGACAGTTCCAGCAAAATATTCAAAATCTCGAGTGTCAAGATTGGCCCTCATTTCCTCGATATCTAAACGAACGGTTGATCCCAAAGCTAGAGTCAAGTCCCTTGCTAAACAAAATGCAACCCCAAATGTGAGGGCAAAGCAATCTGTTGTATCCAAGGCTCTGACAACTCCAAGAAACAAAAAGCGACTGTCAAATCCTAATGCATCTTGTAGTGTTAGGAATCCCAAAGCAACAGCCGTTGCAGTGCCAAATAGTAGAGTGGTAGCGAAGGCACTATTTCATTCACCTAAGAAGTCAGTGAGGGCAAAGACTTCAATTGAATTGGATACAACTGTCAAGAAAATATGTGCAGGTATAAAGAAGCTTGAGATCACTGAAGGAAAGAAGCATGGTTTGGTGTGTAATAGACCATTTCCTTCAAATGCAACAAGGAGACAACCGCGAGGACGAGAGGTTAAAAGCAGAGTTTATGATGGACTGCTTTCTGAAAATTTCAACGGAAAAGAATCCAAATCTTTCAAATGTGTGATGAAAAAGGACAAGGGAAAGAACTCAAAGCAGTGTCATGGTCCCATGTCTCGACAAGGGGCTGAAAATGATTTCAGTGACATGGAGATTGAGGAGAAATCAAGTCTTCCTGGCGTCTGCTATAATTCTAAAAGTGATGAAGGAAATAATGCACATGAAGGCCCCTTAACTACTGTAAAAATAGAAGCATCGATGGTTGAGAACAAAGTAGAAGCTTTGTCAGATGCCAAGGCAAATACCTCGGGATGCAATGAGACAAATCAAAGACCTTATTCCCGGATCGACGAGAGGGGATTGGGAGAAAATGATGTTCCCAAACTTTTAGCTTCAAGAGAAGATGACAATGGAACCAATGAAGGACATGGCGAAGAAGACGAAAGGAACTCAAGTATAGACAAGGGCATTGATAGCCCGATGGAGAGTAATGATAGTAAACATATTTTGATATCAGATGACAAGGAAAATGACAGAGAAGCCATTGGGAGCGACAATAAGGAAAATGCTTCAGCCATGGAGAGTAATGATGATAGTAAACATATTTTGATATCAAATGACAAGGAAAATGACAGAGAAGCCATTGAAAGCGACAATAAGGAAAATGCTTCAGCCTCTGATGATAACAGGTGAGTAAACTCGTTTCAATAATTTCATCGGTCTTTGTAGGATGTTGTTAGATACTTTTGGCCATCACTTATCAATGAATTTTGGATTTTCAGAGAAATGGATATCAATACTGGCCACTTGAAAAGACAAATCCTTGGAAAGCATGAGAGTTTGAAGAGCACTCAAAAGGTGTCACTTGCTCCTCTTCAGGAACTTGCATTTTTTCTGTTCTAAAATATTTATTTTTATTACTTTCTTTCTTTCTCCTTTCCTTCCTGTTTGTGATTTCTTTGTGAATACGTAATGATACAGATAGACAAAGCAAAGAGGAAGCCATCCAAAGAGAGCTTCGTTACTCATGCCACTGGTGCTCAAGAACTAAAACATAGAAAACCTAAGCCTACAAATCCCAAGCCTTTTCGGCTGAGAACTGATGTATGTTACTTCATTATTTTATCTACGTCTTAGAAATAGTTACTTTTAATAGAATCTGAGAATACTGAATTTATATATGTAGGAAAGAAGGATTCTTAAGGAGGCAACCTCAGAGAAGAAGCTCCACCCTGCTCCTCTGAAAGAAATCCTGCCAGTTACGAGGTTCCCAGGAGGGAATTTACAGAAAAAACGTCAGAATGCATTGCCAGTGAGTTTTCAGTTAAATGTTCTTTTAGCCGTCAGCAATGGTTCAACTAGACTGATATTATTATTATTATTATTCTAATTGAAGAGAAATGACAAGGGCCTTGAACAAACCGAATCAGCCAATGACACTCGGGAAGCATTTGAAGTGGAAAGAAACACAACACAGAAAGAACAACATGTAAGACAATCTACTTTTGAAGCGTAAAATAACAGTAAAAAACATCAAGGTTTGTTTCCGTAGTTTTTTATATATACAGTGCTTGAAGCCTCCTATTATGATACTTTTTGTAGCAAAATCAGACTACCAGGTTGAAGAACAAAGAAAGAGTGAGACGAAAATTATCTTCAGCTCCACAGAGACACACAGTATCATCACAACAGAAGCTTGTGGCCCCCCTGAAGAAATATAGCGAGGATAAGACAACAGCTCAAAATCCGAGGAACGTCTTGAAGAAGACCAAAGTGGCCCCTCTGAAGAAATATAGCGAGGATAAGACAACAGCTCAAAATCTGAGGAAAGTCTTGAAGAAGACCAAATCACCATTTGTGAGAAAAGTCGCAAGGCCTCAAGAGTGAGTTTCTTACCTTTAAAAAGTTATTTAAATTGTAGAATTATTTCGGAATCCTAGTAACTAATTAAGCCGCTAAGCTCTTGCAGGACCTCATCGATTAAAAATGAAACACTCTCGATTACAAATGAAACACTCTCGATTATGATACCTGGTCAACTAGGTGTGATAAAGGAAGACTCGCCAACAATCTTGAGACCCAAAGAAGCTGAGAAGCCTAGCAAAAGCAGAGCTTCCCCGGAAATCAAAGCTTCTGCCGTCTCCAGGCAATCACTACAGGGGAAGAGGTCTACAACTATTCCAAAGGAGCCAAATTTTCATACCATCCACACGCCAAAGAGCTGCACACGAGGAGTGGCTTAAGTTATTTTCTACAAAAAAGGTCTACAAGTATTCGAAAGGATCCGAATTTTCATACCATCCAGACGCTAAAAAGCTCTGCAAAAGAGGAGTGGCTTATGTTATTTGTTACAAAAATACTCCTGTTGGTGTACTCTATATCTTGTTGTTGTTCAATCCATTCATTGAATTATGTATTCCGCGTGAATCTTCCCTAGCAATTCTTTGTTGTTGTCTACATATTTATTTCTAGCCCATTGATTGTAATCCGTAACATTTTGGGCTTGATTTGTAGTTAATATAAGGGGTCTTATTCGTACCATGCTCTCAAAGAAATGCGTGCAAGTTCTTTGTGATGGCCCTCATCGAGTGTTCTTGCAGAATTTCTGCAATTATTAATTTAAGTTGAGTTGACTAACTAAACTAGCAAATATATTAAGTCAACTAGAGACCTGATCAGTTTAGAAGAAACCTAGTTTGGCTATTGCATCTTGCAGGCCCTTTCAGGAACGGACAAAACTTAACTTTGGAAGTGTTTAGTCAAACTTCCATACATGATTTGATCATGGTGTTCACCATATGTGAGTGAAGGTTAAAATAAGAACTTCAGATTAAAAAGTTAATTTTCCAGTTGTTTTTGGTTAAAATCAGATGATTGTTAATAAAATGTTATTAGAAATTTATAGGGTTGTCAATTTTAGAGTTTATAAAATTAATTGAGGTGCGTGCAAGCTGATCAAGATTAATAATAAATAAATAAATAGTGTATCCTTTTATACTCATACTTGTGTTAGAAATGAACAAACCAGGCTTCTGTTGATTGGGGGGCCACTGCGGGAAAACACCATTTACAAACCAAAGAATATATTACATGGTATCCATCAGCATAGGGATAATTATTCCATATAAGCAGGCCTGGCGTGCCAAAGAACGGGGCTAGCTACAATTTATGGCTCATCTGAAGAAGGATACTGTCTTCTTCCTCCCTCAAACTGCGAGCAATTAAAGAGAACTAACCCTAGGTGTATAGCAGAAGCGATCACCACTGGTGCAGATAATCTGTTTCAGAGGGTATTAATGTCTTTTTGTGGATCCACACATGGGTTTCTGAATGGTTGCTTGCCTATTGTTGGGATCCACCTGATCAAGAGCAAATACCTGAGTGGATGATGATGAAGATGATGCTCATGTTGTCCGGCCACCCAAGTTTAGTCGCCCACCAGGACGCCCGGAAAATAAACGAACATGTGCGGAGAACCTAAACCGTGAAAACTTCTCGTGCTTGGTTGCAGGAGGTGTAATCAAACCGGTCAACTTGCAAGGCGTGGACTCTTGGAGAGCATTGAACAGTTTTAGGTTTCCAAGTTTCTGACTTGGTTAGAGTAAAAGAAACTTTAAATTCAAAAAAAATATTTACATGTTACTAATATTTGTTTTTAGTGAAAAATTCGGTGTTTCGGGCCCAATGGATAAATGGGCTATGTTCACATCGGCCCATACTCTTTTTGTTAGAAAATACTAGCAGCAACAGACGACGCGTATTTCCTCACTCGGGCTCGATTAATGTACATTTATGAAAAGAGGAAGATGATAGTAAAATCTAGGGTTAGGGGTGTTCTTTGCAATCCGAAGGCGTGAAAGGGGGGAGAGCAAAAGCTACTCTCTTTTTTGCTTTGATTGAGATTGGGATCTCCTTTTTTCCTCACATTTTCCTTTTCCTTCAATCGGTTTGGTAAGTTTTTGTCTTGTTAATGGCTTCAAAATAGATTTTTCCGCTTTTGTGTTTGGTTACTGAGAAAGTCGAGGAATACAAAAGAAAATCGAAAGTTTGGTTATTTTTATTGTATTGGGCAGTAATACCTAGGTTTAATTAATAATTGGATTAGGTTTTTTATGCCTGTTTACCTCCATTTTTTGTTTACTCAAAATTCTTTGAGCTCAAACTCTCGTACATGTTTATTTCTCATCAAAAACAATTTTTTGGACATAAAAAGCTGGAGTTTTTGTTGCTAATTTACTTGGTCGAAACAAAACTAGACTGAGTCCAATGGTACTCAAAATTTTAATTACTTTGAATGGAAATACCGCAGTGTCTTTACAGCTCTTATGGTGCAAAATCGTACTGGGTTTAATTAACTAGCTTTTTGCAGTGTGATTTGCTGAGCAGTAGAGCTATTGTTTGTGTGATCCATGGTTTTTCCAATGAGGAATTACCCTATAACTTTTTTGTCATGTGCGCAAAGTTGAGAGCTTGTCCTCTATACCAATCCAACTCATGATCAATGATCAATCTTTATTGGTCAAGCAATCAAAACAGTTATTGGATTGTGAGAAACATGTAAATTTGGATTTAAAAGAAGCAACAAGATATGAGCAAAAACATCTAAGAAAACAGTTATATCTGCTGTTAGGAAAAGTTCGAGAGAAGCAGGGGTAAACTATTTCATACCATATTGGAATACTTGACAAACAATCAATGTGAACTAAATTTGAAACTATACATTCTTATTTAGGTTAGAGTTGTTTCTTTCTTATTGAGAAATTTTTAATTGAAATCTGGAATACCAAAAGTACTGAGCTTTGGAAAATATTCAGATTATTGGGCGGAAAACCATTTTTGGTTGTTGCATATGAAATGGTGGCACAAGTGAACTATTGAACAATATATATTCTCAAGCTAGTTGATTGCTTGTGAATTAAATGTCGAATTAGTTGAGTATATGTATGCTGCCAAGCCAATTTGTATGCTCATCTATTTGTTACTCACTGCACTAGCGTTTTGGAGCTTTTTCTCAGGTTTTAATGGATCTGGAAACTGAGAATAGAATAGCTGCTATTCTTATGAAAGAAGCAGCAGAATTGCGGCAACGAGCAGAGAGGGAAGGTGTGCATGTTTACCTTGAACAGCCTAAAGTAAGAGCGCGGCCAAATTCTCGCTTCCTCACTGCAACTGTCCGTGGAGTGCAGCAAAGTCAGTGTTTCATTGTTAGTTTTCAGATTGTAATCTTTCCTTTTAATGTTTTAGGCTATCAGACAAGAATGTGAGTTCACCTGGGAAGCGGCTCCTTGCTTATGCATGATTATACATTGTCCTTCAATAACAGCATGCCCAGCTTTAGAGCTGCTATCCGGGTTCCTAGAAAAGATTAATGTGAGTTGGCTGACATTTTGTATTTGAAGTCCAGCTAAGGATGAATAAAAAATGGATTATGGGAAATGCATAAAGTTGTGCCATATTCTAAAGAATAACGTTGTGCTAGATTATCTAACAGGCTGTCTTCTGATAATTAATGGAACGCCACCTGGATCATGAGATTATAGGATCATGATTATTTGGATATACGCATATGTACTCTACAATATATTTCTAGCATATTGACATGTTAAAATTGACTTGCATAGCAAATGATCCATGCACCTCTTAAGGACTGCTTGAAAAAAATGTGCAATGTAATGATGCCCTGATTTTTTTACTGGGACTTGAAATGAGAACATTGTTGTTTAATTTCCTTACTTTTTTCTATATTAAAACGTGTCTTTCTTGTATGTCTCCTCACATGATTTCGTCATTGTTTTTGTTCGGAGGAGTTAAAATCAGGTTGTTTAATGCCACTGACGTATGTATATTGCTCATGTCTGATTTTTTATTGGTTACTTTTTTCAGCAAATCGAGCTGTTGAGGTCAACGAGATGTGGCGAGTTCGGCAAAAGGAGCTTGAGATGGATGATAGGCTGAGAGAAAGATCAGGATATGATGATAACTGCAGCAAGAACTGTGGGGATGTTGGTGATATCCCTAGAAGTACAGGCAGAAGGCATTCTGTAAATGAGAACAATACTAGGGTGTCATCATCGTCAAGCAAAAGAGTAGGGAGCTCTTATTCAGGAGAAGATGAAGGTTTAAGAGATGAAGAAGTTGAGGAATTTTTGCACTCAAGGTCATTGAAAAACACCTTCTCTCACGCTCACATGTTCTTTCTATCATCTGTAGACTCATTTCATTAATCAAATATCATTTGTGGCTTTTTTCAAAATTCTCAGGGAAAAAAATACTTACTGGTTTGGCATATATATTTTTGCTTACAACAGGGTTAAGCGAGGTCGAGGTGCGGTCGGTTCAAGGATGGATGAAACAGGGCCATACCTTCCACCTTGTCCAGACTACAAGGAAAAGCTGTCCAGAAGCCCGGATGCAAAGCTGTCGGGGGTCGTTTTTAAACCAGAGAAACCTTCTTTGCTGAAATATCATGCGGCATCTGAAGAAGAGCTTGGCACAGAAAGGCTTAAAAAGGCAAAGAAGGTCTGTTCAAAGAGTTTGGATAAGAAGCATTCCAGGAAGCACAGATCTAAAGAAAAGTCTAGGGGTAAGAAAAGGGAGAGAAAGGATGATAAAAGAAGTAAACACTAGTAAGTGCCCTTTTTCTGTACATCATTGTTGCCATGCAAGAGTTCGGTGATTATTTATTCTAAGAATATCTGGAACGTTGACATGACAATTACATCTTGTGAATGAGAAATTAAGTCCTGGTAAATTCAACCTCCCACGAGTATTATACAGGTTTTGCAAGGATGTATATTATTGGTGAAATTTCCTCCCACTAAGTGCATCTGTGGGTTTCTCATGTCATGCACATCTTCTCTCGAGAGTGAAACTACAAGAAAATGAGCTTAAAAAGAAAAAGAAAAGGAAACTAATTTCTCCCCCGAGGTTTGTCGCTGGTCATATAACGTTTTTTATTCTTAAAATGTAAAAAAGAGAATGGAGATGGTGACATATTGGATGAATATTGAGTTATTCATTTAATTAAACTCATTAAAAAATATATCTTTAAAGAGAAGCTGAATTTAACAATGAATGAAATAAAAAAGCCTGAGAAAATCTGGATCATTAATTTCAAATTGAAAGTAAATGAAAATAAATAATGGAGCCTAATCTATAATTAAATCAAATACTAAAGGATAAAATAAAAAAACATGAGTTAATCTTTTTTTTGTTAAATCCTAGACATGGGCTCATACAAAAAGTTTAATTTAATATTAAAAGATATAATCACAAAAAAAAAATTCAATTTAAAAAATTATCAAAGTGAGAAAATAACAGTTAAAAAATAAGGATAAAACTTGATATGTAAATATAATGAAGGATAAAATTATAAAAAAAAAATCAATTTAAAAACTCCCAAATAAAATAAATAGCAATAAAAAAATAAAGATCAAATCTAACAAATAAAAACTTGAGTGGGATGAGAGTGGAAACAAATCTCAATTCTATAATTTAATTCAAATAAAAAAATAGCAATTGAAGGAACATTGACCAAATCTTGAGAAAAAACAAATTCAATGATTGGCTGGTCGTCCAAGGAGATATTTCTTGCTGTGAAGATTTGAAAAACGCAAAGGAAAAGCTTTTTTAACTACCACAAATAGTTTCATGTGCCGACTAAAAACAATAGTTGTTTATTTTTTGGCGCGTGCAACCAATGACTTTTATTATTATTATTTATTATTATTATAGTTCATTATTGATATTTTAGTAATTTAACAAACATCAACTAAATGCATGGAATATTTTAAAAACTATAACAAAACAATTTGGATTGAAAGGTCCAAATTATCCACTCTATTTGGAGCATTTACTAACCATAAAGCAGTAGTGTTTCTTTTTTTAAGAAAATATTTCCTACATTCCAAATTATTAAGACCCAAGTTAATTTATAAATATAAAAACAACAAGTTTTAACTTTGAAATATACTAGAAATACTTTTAAATTATTAAACCTACCATTTTAACAGTAATTTCAAGATAGAATTTGGCATCATCACATGTTATGAGTATCCTCACCTTTGCTCTTTAAAGAAAGTTTGTATATATAATAAGTGGTCAATGTAGTGATTAAGATGAATAGTTTTTTTTTTTTCAAAATAAAAGGCTTGTGGGATTAGATGTTATGTGTAATAACTCATTTCTCTTTTACACTTGAAAAATAAATGAGTATTTTTTTTTAAACGATATCACTACAAAGTATTTTTAGCTTTTGAATTCTTAACTTAACATTATTAATAAAAAAAACCATTAACAAGTTTCACATTATTTTCATTATGCTCAAAAGTATATTCATGCATAATCTAGATCTTTTAATCTCATCCCTTCCATTATCTTGTCTTTTATATCCCTCGTCGTATTATCACAGAATAAACTATTTAATCCTATAAGGTAATTGTGTTATCTTCTTAAATATAATATTATTTAAAAGAATATTGACAAAAAGAGTTGTTCCTTCAAATTTCTTCTCTCTATTCTTATTGCTTAAAATTATTGACTTTAGGATATCATTCCTACAATTTTATAACAATTAATATTGTTGTTATATGATTACCTTATATAATTACAAAACTATTTATGCTTCAACAAGTTTACTTGTTTCTAAATTCCACATAGCTAGCACATACTTAATTTATAAATTTGATAATTCATTTACCATGAAATTAAAAGATTTTTCCTTACATAACCATTATTCTAGTTGAACTTTATTGTCTTGTTTACATTGAATAGAATAATTGGCAAGCACTAATCATACATAGTTATCACCATTGTTAATAGAAATATGATGTTTTGTAACATTAACATGATTACTCAACCATAATTTTATATTTTTTTGTTGAATCTCATTAATAATTTGATGTGTCAATGATCCATGCATTAATAGTTTCGTACGGGGCCATTAACCAATTCACAATCCTGGTTTTGAATTTAATATATATCATAACCAAAACCTTGTAATTAATCTTACAAAACATCATTTTATTTTTTGATAATATTTCATGATCATAAATCAACTTTTTTAATTAATCATATGCTTCTATTCTAAAATATGCTTCTAACATGTAATTTACATTTTTCTACCAATAAGTTTCATGATCTCTCCCTCACATTATTGCTAAACACATTCATATAAAAAAAATCCCTAATTAATTAAACTAATTGCATAACCATAAATCATTTATCTCATCAAGGCCTCCATAATTTTATATTTGATTGTCCTGTAACATGTTTAACCAACTCAATTTGTAAATCTTAACCCATAAATACAATCTCTCAACATTTGTACATATACTCAAATTCACAATATACTAGCAAGAAAATCAATTAAAATTTGATTATTTATTTATCAAAATCTAATCATCATCAACACACATGTACATGCTAACATAATTTTTTTTCCTTTGTTTACCTCTCCCATTTTATTTTATAAAATATTTTATTTCAATTAAATCCTTAGCAATAATCATCTATTTCACATTCTAGGGCGCGCGCACGCGCATGCTTAACAAAGAAATTGACTTTCATATATGCTTGGAAATTCTCCATGTGCACGTATTCTATTACAACTCATTTAACTATTAATCTTCTAACATTATTCATTAATTTCATAACATTCTTAATAATTCTTTCATAAGAATCCTTAATACTTACATTCTTATAGAGTTACTCATCATTCATATACCCATATTTTCATCATCATCATCATTGTTTCACATTTCTATAATCCAATACATAATTATAATTTATGTAGCTATTAGTTTTCTTACTTTATACTTTGGAACATAACTAACATTTAATCACAACTATGAATTTAATTTAAACCCATCCCATACAACTATTTATACATTTACACACATCAATCATACTCATATATACAAGCTTTCGTTAAGTTGTCATTTCCCTCCTTTTATCCCAAAATGGCCGTCCATATCTCCCTGAAGAACACCCAATTTGTTTTTCTTCCTTCATTCATTATTTCACATTATTCACAACCTATTCTATCACAATTATACCAAAATATAGCAATCGCATACTTTCCTTAAATTTTCCCTTAATAAACTTAATTAGAAGAAGAAGAAATCTAAGAATCATGCATTAAATCCATTTCTTTTTATTTGAATAAATTGGCTTAGAACTTCTTACATGGCGATAAAAGGAACTCCGAATGTATCCTATCAAGGTTTTTCCACTCCTCACAAACTTCTCTATTTTCCATGATCCACACCTTTTTTCTTCTCCTCCCCCACTTGGTATGAGATATTACACAAAAATTCAATTTCTTCAACCAGATTTTCCTATTTAATCCATCCATAAATTATATCAACTACTCCTTAAGACTCTCGTCCATTTCATCATTAAAAAATATAATTATTTTATATTTTTCATTTTTGTATTGAGCTTATTACCGTTTCTTAATGACATAACCAAAAAAAACTAACCGATACTTGTACCAACAAGGTTGAAAGATATATTCGGTCCAGGCATTAAAACATTACAGCATTTCATTCACGAAGTTCAATAAACAATTCCTTTTGCTCCACTAAGGAGTCTACTTCAGATCTCTCCACAACAAAGGCATTATATATTATCTGAAAATAAAACTTTTTCGACATTGTCTATACCTCCGTGGTACATTCTACTGCTTAGCAACGCCAGTGCAAGAATCCTCAAACTGATGATCTGTCTCATCGTAGATCTCCTCCTAAATGGTGCCAAACCAGATCACAGCATGAGGTAATCTCATAGAAATTGGAGGGAGATACATTTGTAATATAAATGGCAAAATATAACGTTTACCTGTAAAAGCTCTTCAATGACATCTTCCATTGTTATTATGCCAACTGCTTCTTCCTCCTCTGGAAGCTTTGGTAGTGGGTTGTCATTTAGATGCAAGATGTCTGAGTCTATGTCCTTTGTCCATTTCTTGCTCCTTGAACTCCTGAATGAATTGTTGCCACTGTTGGGAAAGCTTTTCCACTTTTGAAGTGGTTTCATGCTCTTCAAAGTCTTGTCGTTGGGAGCCTTTTCACCATCGACATCAACTTTAACTTCTTTCACCGGATCTGTTGTATGCAATAGACAAGAGACCCATGATTATCGAAATGATTTTACTTGTCATAAAGAGCGATGCTCTCCAGATTAGGTTCATTTCAGGACAGATTGGGACAACAAATAGCGGCAAAATCCCTTAGGAATTGACACTTACCGTAACTAGCACTGCTAACATGCTGCTCCTCTGGCTTTTTGCACTGCCTTACAACAACTGCCATGTGGCTATGACCTTTTTGAAACTCGTTCAATATATCATATAAAGGTAAATTTTCTGGAACCCTACAACACATAATAATTCAGAACCATCAATCTGTAGGTAACAATGGACATCATTTTGTTGTCCAAGAACAACTAAAAATTAACATCTACATAAATACAATTGTTGACCTAAATGATACCTGGGGATCTTGCGTACAGTGACATTCTTTACAGGTACTTTATCTTCTGGGTGAATTGTCAACAAATTCTTGGCCTAAAAGATCACAATATACATACATGTTCAAGAAAAACTGAAAATTTCTGACAATTGATTTAGCTTATGAGCTCTGATCAAAAGATATGAAAGTAAAGGCAAAAGAACATGGATAAATCAAGTGCCAAACAAAATCAATTAGCATGCAAGGACAGTCCTATTTCGTACCCTAGAAAAAAATTTGCCTCACTTCCCTAGTTATGCCTGTTTGCAGTTTGCCATGCTCAAGTTCTCAATGCACTTGATCCCCTTGTGGTTTATCCTATCTCTTTAGCATGTCAATGTTAGGAAATATGTTTACTTATATTTACAACATTATGTTTTTGGTGATTTCATAAAGAAAAAACACAAATCTCAGTCCAAAATTATAAGCAGCAGACCTTTTTAAGATCTAATATTCAATTCCAAGCTATAAAGTAAGAAATTGAAGTTTGATTCCACGTTGGAAAAAAAGATGTCTCCTATATTAAGTCTCGGGGAAATACATTAGCTTTGAACAGAAAGGGTAATGGAGCAGGCCTCAAGCAACGCCTAAAGACAGCATTAATATAAGTAAGCAATACAAGGGAAATGTTTACCCATCAGATGATACATTTAAACAGATAAAAGCCTATCACAGAGGCCATGGTCCAAGGTTCCTCAAAAGGCTAATTTGAAGAGAGGCACACTCCTCTCCTCCAGCAGCTCCCCCCTCCCCACCCCCCTCTTCAAAATTTATATGATAGTTGAAACATGTGACTAAATCATTTATTTACTTGAGAGACAATCTGAAAGTTCGTATATTATAATGATTCATCATAACATTGAGCATTGCTAGCTTCTAAACTTTTTCTTCTTCTAAAACTGCCAATAAATCTCATAGCCAAGAGGCCATTGACACGGTTCTCTGTCATATTTGACCTTTTTTCACATCATACAAATTTAAAAATTAATAGATAATAGCGTCTTGCAATTCAAGCATGCATGAATTGCTTGGGAAAGAGCACAAATAATAGGCACATAAGATAACCAGTAAAAACTTAAAATTGGCGGAGAGAAGGAGATTATCAGGATACCATGTTATTCAACCAATGCACTGGCATTCCAATTATATGGAGAGAAAAAAAATAAAAAGTAAAACAACAAAAATCTCTTTTGATTGTTGCCGATTTCGTTACTATCGTCAATTTACCAGAATTAGTCCAATTATGTTTGTAGGTTGCTCATAATAAACTGGTACTCTGCTATGCCCTTTCTCCAATATCAAACTCATCAACTCCCTGTCCAAAGAAATTATATAATGCAGCTATTCACAACAAATGGCATGCAACAGAAGCAAGAGATTTTTTAGTTTACCCTTTTTGGCACCACACCTGTCAAGTTTGGCATTAATGTCAATAGCAAAAGTTTCAGATATAGGAGTCATGGCATCACTAGCTGTTTTCTCAGTGAGCTCAAGTGCTCCAGCAATAATCGTCGTCTCATCATGGGTCAGTTCTCCACCTTTTCCAGCCTATTAAACACCAGTGACAGTGTTACAAAGCTGATGGAAGATGTAAAAGAACAAAGGGGGTGGCAGACAACAGATTCTGTACATAAGTTATAAGCAAAAGGAGATTTTAACAAAGCTAGAAATTTGCTTCAAATCGATGGCTTGATAGGCAGAATGAAAGACCACAAACAAGAACGATAAAGAGAAGCTAGCACATAAGCTGCGCAGCCATAATTATAAAAACAGCCTATTGTCAAATTGACAATAAAGCATAAAATATTCTGTTCAAGGATGTGTAATTCTGAAGGGCACGAAACGCACCTCGTTACCATGAAAATTTACAAGTGTTTTCAACTCAGCTCTGCGAAAAAGAGCAACATGACCATGTCCCAGCATAACATCCAGAAGCTGGAAATATCACACAAACACGAATAGTAACTCTTCCATTTAAGAGGGTTCAACCATGCACAAGCCTTAACCTACATATGTGTTACCTTGCTTATAGGATAGGCAACAGGAAAACAGATCCAAACAAGAACACGGACAAATGGGGTCACTGTTGCTCCAATTGCCAAACCATATCGGGTACAAACAGATTGTGGTATAATCTGCACATCCAAACAAAAGAGCAATCAGTGGACCAATAAACCATTTTACCATTCCTACAATCTTAAGAACATAATTCTAGATGAAGCTCTAGAAGAACCAGGCTATATATTTCCATTGTTCCCAAGAAGCATTTTTTGCCAGGAAAACTCGCAACATCATTCAAATATCAGTATATTTAAAGCAGTGCAAGACCCAGGTCGATACAAAGTGGATCAACTCAAAATCTGCCACCAAAAGAGATTAATTTTCAAGTCGCATACCCAAAACAAGTCAGACTCATGAACCTCTACTTCTGTGGTTCTTCTGTGCCTCGTGACTGCTTTAAACTAATAAAAATACACAAACCATTATGGATGCCTTACCTCACCAAATAGAAGAATCAGAGTTACTGAAATTAGAATGGCACCCCAAGCTGTAACCAGACTATCAAGAAAAATGGGAAGTGTCTGACAAAGTAAAACAATAATCAAGTCATATTTGAAAACAATCATCAATGCTTATAGATTCTTTCTCTACATCACATACCTCCATAGCAGCAGCATTGCAAATAAGGAGCGTGCAAAGCAACAAATGCTGGTTTTTAACCACCGGCAATATTTTCGCTGATTACAACATGAAACAAGCAATCAGGGTCCGCAGCACATAGCCAAACACAATTACACTTATACAAATTCCGGCGTCAATTTCTTATATGAAATAAGCATTCAACATAAAATACTACGATTCCAATTACTTCGTGCAGACTAGAGCCATCAACTACTAAGAAATCAACGCCAAATATCTCTGAAAGACAGGCTAGTAATTGTAATAACTAATGACCACACTTAACTAAGTGCAGCTAATTCTCAATTCCCTGGGTCCCATACAACGAAACTGCACCCGTCCAAAATCACGATTCTCAATTTTCTCACTTTTTTTCACCTTATCAACTATCCAAACAGAATTTAAACGATCTAAATAAATTAGGAAAGAAAAAAATGCCGAAAGTGAAAATTATGAAACTATACCTGCGTATATTCGATCTTTTGGAGTACCAGATTTAGCAAGAACTTCAAGATCAACGAGACTCAGAGACATGAGCCCTAAAGTGAGGCCAGACATCATTCCAGCGAACATAACAAGAAAAACTATTATCACAATGTGTACAAAGAAATTCGGTTCGCAGCAACTATACTCCACCGCCATCTCTCTTCTAAAACTCTCAAAAATCAGTAGATTCAGTAGTGATTAATCGTCAAGAGTAACACACCAACCAGAGCAGCATTTCCTCCATGCTTTTTTTTCTCTCTTTAAAATTTCTCGAATCAGCTCGAGCTACCTCTTAAAGAAAAAAAGATAGAAACGCGCGTTTCGAAACGGCTACGAAGAAATGGAAAGGCTAATCTTTCCTTTACAACATGGAGTGCAAGCACTCTATGAACAAAGCTAAAAAGCGTAAACACCTAACAGCCAAGCCACGTAACGTAAGGATTGTGTGTTCTGCGCTGGGAATGAGGAGGTGCGGTTCCGTGCACAGGGATTTGATTGCAGGCAAGAGAGAGAAAAAGGAGGTGAGAGAGAGATTTGCAGGCGGTGTTTTGAAAATGATGAAATAACAATAGGAGGAAGATATGGAATGACGGGAGAGGGAGTATATCTGGCGCTATTTGAGGGTGACGTGTGGTGTGCGTGCCTCGGGTGGGCTGTAAGGTGTAGCTGTCTGTTTCTTGGATTTATTGAGCGCTGTCCCAATATTTACATTTACATTTACATTTATAGTGTTTGGTTAGTTAACGCGGTTTATGGTAGTTTTGCAAGGGATTTTTTTAATTAAACTGGGATGAAAATGATTTAAAAAATTAATATTACTGTAAAAATTATTTTTAATATTATTTTTTATTCTAAAATACATTAAAATAATATTTTTTATTTTAGAATTTTATTTCTAACCATAGATATTTTTAAAAATTATAATATCAGCACTATTACGAGGGAAAATGCACAAGTCCGAGCTTTCTCTGTCAGCAACCTTATTAAACTAATAGTAAAATGCAAACATACATTATTAAGTGACCCATTATTAATTGAATTCATGTATAAGAAAATAATATTTTTTTTTTCATGATATAGGAGCAAACTCATTTGGATGTTTATGAAAAGAAAAGATTTTTTTAATATCAAAAGGTGTTTTAAAGATTTAGATGACTCAAAATCAGTTCAGGATATTTTTCAACTTGTCAATGCTCTGCATAGTTGTTGTTATATCAGAATTTTATCTTGACAAAACATTTATTTTTGTTTTTGCCATAATTTTTTTTATTTTTAGTGCCTCTTTAGCATTTTGCTAGAGAAGGGAAAACATTTAATATTTAATATTAAACAAAAAAAAATCTATAATACAAACTTTAATAATCTCATGATCTTATAGTGCAAAGGCTTCAATAATGGAGTTGTATATATAATATTACAATATGTTACATACATGATGTCTTTAAATTTGGGATATTTCTAACATTGTTTGGTAATGGAGTTGTACATATAATATTACAATAT